>CM068732.1:55931895-56381929 GCA_035136125.1 Quercus rubra | reverse complement strand
TTTTTTCAATATTCTAATGTCACATTGACTGATTGACGCTTGCTTCTTAATTTTTTTAAATTTAATCCCAGATTTTTTTTTTTTTTAGCTTAATGATGATTAAGAGCTTAAAAGAGACTTCTATAATTGAAATGATGAGGTGTCTGTTTAGTGTTAATGAAGCTCAAAACAACTTTATTTTCTCATTCAAGATAATGTCATTTTGACGCCCTCGTCCCACTCTCCTCTCCCTATTAAAGGCATGTCATGTACTGTACTGTTTTGACTAAATCAACCGTTTGCACTTTTAACGTTTAGGACAATTTTCTTCTTATCCCATAAAGTTTCCAATTTTAGATCTAGAAAATTATGTTCTTTTAAGTGGAGGTGGCGTTTAACTTACATCTTATCATGGTGCATGAATGGAAGGGTTTAAATTCAAACAATACGTAAATTTTGGGGTGTAGTATGGATTCAAATTTTGAAACTTTAAGAGTGTGTTTGTTTGAAGGTGAAGTACGGTGGAAAGAAAACTTTGGAAAGAAAATGAAAAGGAAAACTTCATTAGAGTGTGTTTGGTTGAATGGAGAGAAAGAAAAATAAATTTTGGAGCTCGAGTGTTTTCTCCCTAAGCCTACCAAAAAATTTTCTCCCCAAAATTGAGAGAAAATTGGAGGAAAATTTGCATGCTTAATGGACAAAAATGCCTGTGTGGCATGTGCAAGATTCATCCCATTCTTTTCTTTTTCTTTTTTTTTTTCTTTTTTTGTGCTTTCCGAGCATATTGCTTGTTCTTTTTTTTCCTTTTCCTTTCTTGGATATTGCCTTTTTTTTTTTTTTTAACCAGACATGATTTTTTTTTTTGGACATGATTTTTTTTTTTTAATAAATTGGGTGATTGCTTTTTTTTTTTTTTTGTCACCTTTTGTTTTAATTGGCCATCATTTTTTAACAAGGTTGTATGAGTAAATTTATACAAACTCAATTTTTTTTTCCCTCCACTTTTCCACTCCCAACCAAACAAAAATGAGAGAAATTAAAATCTTTTCTATCCTCCAATTTTTCCATCCTCCCACTATTTTCTATCCTCTCACTTTTTCACCTCTCTAACCAAACGAACCCTAAAGGACAAAATCAAAATTACCCTAAACTTTAAAGGTGAAAATTCACTTTACTCTAATTTATTCAATTACTTAAACAAATAACATGATCATCTAGTTAAAGTTAAAATAAATGGTGGAGCTCGAGTATTTTCTCCCAAATCCACCAAAAAAATTTCTCTCCAAAATGTAGAGAAAATTAAAGGAGGAAAATTGGACTACTTAATGGACAAAAATGCCCGTGTGGCATGTGCAAGATTCATCCAGTTCTTTTTTTTTTTTCTTTCTTTCTTTTCTTTTTTTGTGCTTTCCTGGGCATGTTGCTTGTTCTTTTTTTCTTTTTTTTTCCTTTTCCTTTCTTGGACGTTGCCTTTTTTTTTTTTTAACCAGAAATGATTTTTTTTTTAGGACATGATTTTTTATTTTTTAATAAATTGAGTGATCGTTTCTTCTTTTTTTTTTTTTTTGGTCACTTTTTTGTTTTAATTGGCCATCATTTTTTAACAAGGTTGTACGAGTAAATTTATACAAACTTTTTTTTTTCTTCCCTCCACTTTTCCACTCTCAACCAAATAAAAATGAGAGAAATTAAAATCTTTTCTATCCTCCAATTTTTCCATCCTCCCACTATTTTCTATCCTCTCACTTTTTCACTTCTCCAACCAAACGAACTCTAAGGGACAAAATCAAAATTACCCTAAACTTTAAAGGTGAAAATTCACTTTACTCTAATTTATTCAATTACTTAAACAAATTACATGATCATCTAGTTAAAGTTAAAACAAATATCATGACCATTGTTATGTATCAATTTTTGTTGCTCTGTTTATTTATGTAGAATTGGATTTTTGGGTTTGCTTTGGATTGAATAGATACTTAGGCATATTCTTTTTTTCAATATTCTAATGTCACATTGACGTTTGTTAATTTCTTAATTTTTTAAAATTTAATCCCAGGTTTTTTTTAGCTTAATGATGATTAAGATTTTAAGAGACTTCTATAATTGAAATGATGAGGTGTTTGTTAAGTGTTAATTAAATTCAAAAACAACTTTATTTTCTCATTCAAAATAATGTCATTTTGACCCCCTATTAAAGGCATGTCATATACTGTATTATTTTGACTAAATCTACCATTTGTATGTTTTAAAGTTTAGGACAATTTTCTTCTTATCTCATAAAGTTTCAAATTTTAGATCTAGAAGATTATGTTGTTTTAAGTCAAGGTGGCGTTATCATTTTTTTTGTCAAAAAAAAAGTCGAGGTGGCATTTAACTTACATCTTATCGTAGAGTGCATGGATGGAAGGGTTTAAATTCAAACAATATGTAAATTTTGGGGTGTAGTACGGATCCAAATTTTGAAACTTGAAGGGACAAAATCATAATTACCCTAAACTTTAAAGGTAAAAATTCACTTTAATATAATTTATTCAATTACTTAAACAAATAACACAATCATCTAGTTAAAGTTAAAGAATATTTGTATAAATTTAAAATATTAGATTTGGAATCATATTTAATATAATTATATAGGAAAAAAATGATCTATTTCTTAATTAAAATAATTTAATAAGAACGTTAATTTCCTTTTATCTCTTCCTAACTATGATGTCATTATTCAAGTCATCAAGCTATGTATATGATTTTTTTTTTTAAATCAATTTATCGACTAGTAATTTACACCTTTAGAGTTTGAAATAATTTTGATTTTATCTTCTAAAGTTTCAAATTTTAGATTTGCGTTCTTCATGTAATGTTTCTATTTGTTAGACCATTGTGATGAGGTGTTTGTTAAGTGCTAACTAAGTTTAAAACAATGTAATTTTCTCATTCAAAACAACCAGGGGCGGAGCCACCTTATGCATTGGGGGGGGCCATGGCCCCTCCAAAATTTTTTAAAACCTCTATAATTATAGATAAAACTAGGCTAGAATCATTTTGAGTTAAGAGTTGGCCCCCACAAGATTAAAAGATTGGCCCCCCCTCCAGCACGTCACTCATAAAATTCTTCCCACCCCAAATCCCAACTGTGCAATCATAAAAATTAACTCATTTTGTCTTTTCCATTCTTCTCTAAAGCATGATAGCCACATCCATTCTTCTCAATTTTTGTGAAGGGATAACACTAAGGTGCAGTTCATCATATTACCTAATTAAAATCATATGTATTGAATTTAATTGTCCTTAAAAATAATAACATTATTTGTATTTTATTGGTCATGTTAAACATGTGCTTGAATTTAATTGAAAAACCTAATGTATTACACTTAAGATATTGTACTTAAACTTTGCACTTCCTCAAAACTATTACAATATCCCTTTCCACTTAAAAACCACTGAAAAGACTCTCCTCATCACTTGGTGCTCTCTCTTCAGTTACTCTTCATTAACTCTTCCATGGGATACTCTCACATAATCACATTTTCATTAGTTTCTCACTCTTCCTTAACAAAAAGTTTTCTTTTTTAAATCTAAGCAAATATTGAGAAATACCAACTTCTTCTTTTTCTTCTTCTTCTGCAGTTTTGTTGTATACTTATATTTGATTTCTATGAATGTTATGGACTAATGGTTTTTCAAAAGAATAGGATAAACTCAAGAAAAAAAATACTCAAGATGCTCAATTGGTCGATTAACTTGTTAGTATTTTGATATTTGAGTGCTATAGAATTAACCCAACAAAAAAATTTTATCAATAATCTTGTGTTATAAATATATTATACTTTGAGTTTTTCATTGAATTGCAAATCAAAATGATAGTTTTACCTTGGCCCCCCAAGCAAAAATTCCTAACTACGCCCCTGAAAACAACGGTCATTTTGGTTTCTATTATGTTGGATTCATAAAACTATGTTGTTTTGAATCAAGGTGGCACTTATAAACACCTCATCACGATGCATGGATAGAGGGGCTTCAGTACAAATAATATATAATCTTATGGATATAGTATAATTCATAATTTTAAATTTTAAAGAATAAAATCAAAATTATTCTAAACTTTAAAAGGTGAAAATTCACTCTACTCTCATTTATTCAATTACAGAATTACTTAAACAAATCACACAAACATCTAGTTAAAGTTAAAGAATATTTGTATAAAATTTAAAATATTAGATTTGGAGTCATATTTAATATAATTACATAGGAATTAGGAAAAAAATTATCTATTTCCTAATTAAAATAATTTAATAAGAACATTAACTTCGGACTGATGGTTAAGGATTGCATACCATAATTTGTGAAAAAAAAAAAAAAACATTTATTTTTTATTTTTAAATTTCAGAAGGCATGCCTTATCCACAAAAATAATTAAGAGGTTGTTTAACACTTTGGAAGTCGTGATCTAATCAAATTATACAAATGTCAATCCCTTAAATTGCCAATTTAGTCCCCTAAACATTTCTAATTTGAATCATTAATCCTTTTCTTCTGCTAGAAAGAATTGTTAATACTTTAGACATTATGTTTTGCATGTGAGTTTAGTTCATGTACATTACCTTAAGTATTATTTTTCTAAGTTAATTTCCTTAACATTATGTTTTGGAGTGGAAAGAAAAAAAAAAAAAAACGTAATGGATTCACCGTTAAAGAATAGAATAAAATGGAATATGTTATTCTTTTTCTTAGTGTAGGGTCACAGATTGTAGCCCACGCCTTAACAGAAACAGGAAATGGGCCCAACAGGCCCAATACAATAAATTTGTGAGAGAGTGGGTTAAAGAATTGGGCTAACAGCGATTTTTACAACAGTTATTGGGGTCTGGGTATTTGGCTGAGGAGGCTAAAACACATAAACGAGTTAGGATTTCACGTCCGAGGAGTGAGGTTTAGGTGGTTTTAGTGGGTTATAATTAAATCCGAGGGGTTTGATCTTGGATAAGATGAATTTCTTTAGGTTGTGTTTTCCCGGTGCTACAGTAGTTGTTTCTTGATTTCCCTTTCTCTTCCCCCCTTGCTTTTCTTGTAGAGGGTTTATTCCATTATATAGTCCTTCATTGCCCGATCCCATCGTCCACTTGTCTGTCATCTAGCACGGTACTTGAGTTTCCATTCCCTTCCTTACAACTTTTTGATTTCCTGGGGATAAAGATCACTTTTCGCACTGTTCAGGGGTCTTCTCCACATAAATGCGGCCAGGAAAGTAGCTGTCATGCATTCAATGCGGTGGTAGCAGCTTTTTCTCAAGATATTTCCGCATCCTTATCCTTTCCACATGCATTGGTAATCTATCTTTACCTCTGGAACTTCCTGGAAGGTGGACTAAGGGAAAACTAAGGTTCTTCTTGCTAACAGACGTCATGTCCGAGGAGGGTACTCCTCTCGGACCAACCTCCTTGGATGTTTACGCGCTCTACTTTTAATCACAATGGTCCTCTGTGATTTCTTCTCTTCGGGCGTATTGTTGATGAAACGTTGTTCCTGGGCCTAGATCATGGGCCCATATTTTACTCCCCCACACTTAGAATGTATAAGAGTTTATAAAAAAAATTAATATATATTTTTATTTAAAAAACATATAATTTTATTATTATACTTTATACTCTTCATTTTCCCCTCTTCAAAATATAGGATAAATTGACATTTCACCTCATTTCATTAAAGAAGGGAACAGCAAACTGTCGATAGCTCTATCCCCTTGCATCCATACCAACGAATTGATCAAACTCAAACTTGCATCCTTAGCAATGAATTGAGCAAAGGCGAAGCAAACTTGGAAAAGTTAAAAAATTCAGCAACCGTTAATATGTTTATATAAACATTAATACAAAAGAATAACATAATATATATCTTATGCATAAATAAATAAATATTCAATGAAATTCTTGTACGTCCTCTTACATTAGAGATTTTTTTTTTTTTTTAATTGATACTAACCTCTCTAAGGGAAATATCAATTACTCCTCCTAATTTCACAGTTCACTCCCTTGATGTTTTGATTTATGTGACAAATATCCTCTTATGACCATTTATGTGTCATTACAGAATCGCGTTAAAACAAATAATTTTCAAATTAAATTCCCATCAGTAATAATCTCAAAACAATACTTGATAACGATACAGGTTATAATATGATTAGAAAAATCAAGAAAAATAAAAACCATACAAAATAAGAATAAGTTTTTCATATTTTTCCAAACCTTAAGAAAAGTTTGAGTAATTTATAACTCCAAATATAAACTTCTTGTGGCCCAAAATTCTAACCGAAATTTTGTCAGTTACAAAATTTCTTTAGAGAGTAGGTATTGGAGGGTAATGTATTCTATCAATCCATTTCACGTCTGCATCTAGAGTCCACTTGATAGCAACTCCTACATGACACAATGTAAGGATGTACCACTTTCTAATTCTTTCTTCTTCCAATTCTTATCTTCTTGCTGCTCTTAATTAATTACCTGAAGAAAAATCTTCTGCTGGTAGAGCACAGTATTAATTATTAGGGGCATGCTATAGCTATTGTTATCATTGTATTATTCCTATGAAAAGTGTAAGTACCTCCTAATAAGTCTTGGGCCATCCCCACACACACATATATACGTGACTCATGTGATGAGACACAGTAATTGCCGACTACCCCTGATGGCTCTAATGGTGTCCCCCCCAATTCTCTTGGCAATAATATTCATTCATGTGTCTCTTGCTTTGCATTAAAACTCTTTCTCACTACTATCACCATCTTCCATATTACTCTCTCTTTTCTCTTCCTAATAACCCTTTTCCACAATCACAAAAATAATCCCATCATCTCTCTTTGCAGCCATGATGAAGAGCTCTCCCTCTTCAACCACAAGCTCCTTTTTTCTTTTCTTGAGGCTTTTGATATTGATCATCATAGTTTTCCTCCTCTTTGTGACTTCAGCCTCTGGTCTCTCCAACCCAACCATGCATGAAACCTCTTCAAGAAACTCTCAAAACCATCACCGCCACCATCTTTACCCTCGCATCCATTCTTGTGGCTCTCTTTCTCATGAAAGGTCACGTTCTTTGTGCATTAAACTTCAAAGAAACCACCAGCATCAAACTCTCCCACCACCACCACCACCACCACCACCCTCAGAGCTTGATGAGATTGACCCAAGATACGGTGTGGAGAAGAGATTAGTCCCCTCTGGACCAAACCCTCTTCACAACTGAGAGCAAAACCAGCACCTTTGACCTACCTTCTGTTTCTTTCTTCTAATTTAGCCATCTATATAGCTTCCTCTATATACTAGTAAATTTTCAAGGTTCAAGTCATGATAATATAGTGGTTCGAAGCCCATAATTCCTTTTTGGTTTTCACCATTTCTTTGCATCTTTTTTTATGTGTAGCTCCTTTTCTTCTTTCACTATATATGTATACCCAAGAATCAAGGTTTCTTGGTTTCACCTTTTTTTTTTTTCTTTTTTTTTTGGGTGGTGATGATTCACTGATTCAGTACTGTTCTATTGTAAACGATGTTGCTATTTCCATTATTGTTTTTGACACTTTTTGTCCTCCTGTGGAAAAAGGCGAAAACAAGCATGGAAATGGTCTACCTTTTGTTGTATTTAGTGAGACTGCTGTTTGGGGGAGGTGGAATTTCAAGAGAAACCCATGAGCTTCATTAATTTGGAGGTGTTATTAGCTAGCTGGGAGATGCCGAATATGATGGACTCAACTCTTTTCTGAGGGCAAAATGGACTTTTTCTAAAGTACCATTTTGGTCTGCTTCAAATTTATTTTATATATTCATGTATAGTTATGTGTTTAAACTTTAAATCTATGAATATGACAAGGTTGAGATTTTCCTTAATGTTTTTATCCTTTCTTGAAAGCGTTGTTTCCTTTTTTCTTTTTCTTTTTTCCTTGTTTCTTTCTTTCTTGGATAAAAGGTGTATAAGTCTTGCTACTAGTTCCAAAATCCAAATCGAAATTCATTGCAAGTAGTTGAATTGTGTTTTATGTGTCATGTGGAGCAATTTTCCTCATGAGAATCTTGGGAGTACTTACTACAAATCACTTCCCAATGTACATAAAAGCGTTGAGTTTTGAACTGGGAAAGGCCGTGAATCTCATGGGCATATCTGATTGTCAACGACAATAGGCGTAGTGGGGCATAATGTATTGCAGAGAAAGTTGCAATTGCTTTTCTATTCTCGTGACAACTTACAGGTATAATGTAGATCATGTTCTAAACAGAAACCAGCAATATTGGCAAATGGCCATTGGGAGCACCAAAGAAATCAGTGCGTTTGGAAGATATATAATATATACACTTTATGTTTATGGGGGATAATCAAGCTGTTAATTATAGAATCAAGCCAAGAGTTTTGTAACAATTATTAACAATTTCTTTACATATTAAATTATCAAGCTCTTAATTAGTATTTGTTGATGCTAATTTGGTTCAAGTCATGAATCCCCTTGTAGTATCTTTGTGCGTGTGTGTGCACGCAAACGTGTTTAACAGTGGCATCTAGAGCTTTCCCTTCTATTAGTTTACTCCTCTAAACAATTAAACTATGTGCGTGTGTGCATGCATGCTAACAATGGTATCTAGAGCTCACCTTCTTATTAGTTTACTCCTCTAGATAATTAAACCATTAAAAATTAAGGAGTTCTTCAAACAAAAAAAATTTGGAATTATATATTCTTGCACACTTTATATTACAGAGTATGTCTTTTTATGGAGATATATCAAAGCACACACCAATAATGAAAATAGAAAAAGATATTATTTAGCCATTTTTTTGGGATAGCATTAAAAATTAAGTATTTTACCTGGGGCAATGCATGACTTGATTAAGAATCAAAGACCATGATAGATTATGATATAATTCAAAATAAATAATGAAAGTCCTTTCCAATTCTTCAAACTTTTGATAATTAAGTTTAATTTGGAGTAGTATGTTAATACCTTTCAGGACTTTGTCGATAAAGATTCACCTAAAGTGAACTATATAATAGTTGTAATTTACTTATAAAAGTATTCACATTAGTCTAGACAAATTTTAATTTAAAATTGTAGTCAAAAAGCCAAAAAAAAAAAAAAAAAAAAGTCCTATTGATTGCATTGAACTTTCTATATCCTTCCCCTATATCCATTTTAATATTCTTTTTATTCTATTTTTTTGTCTCCAAAATAATAATTTTTTAATCACTTCTACACCTTTTTTTTTTTTTTTTAATATCACTTCTTCACTCTTGGTCAGCCCTTATTAATTATTATCATTCTTCTCGAAATCACAATTCACATAAACAACATAAACTCAAATAGTAAAACTAAATAAATAAATAAATAAAATCTCAAATAGTAAATAAAATCATTCAAAAGACTTACAAGCAAACCCACTTAACTCACCATCACAACTCACATAAACTCACTCACATAAACTAAAATAGAATTTAAAACCATTCAAGACTCCCACAATCTAATGAAATCACTAACCATTGGTTCATACTTCATAATTCTGGCTACCTATCCCGCCCCAATTACTACCACCCAAAATCCAAACTTAGATCACCCCCAACCACTTCATAGAACCATTGGAAAATCCAAGCACACCACATAAGGCAATATCGCTAATAACCTTCATGGACAAACCCAATCGTCCTAAACCTCCCTTAACCATCATGGTTACACCATTGCTAACTATGGGGCCCTTTTTAGGACAGTTCATTGGCCCAAGCTTGATATGAATCCTGGGTCATTGAAGAGGGCTTGGAATGTGTTGTAGTGTTGGGTGAATTGAATTTGGCTCACTGAGACCTATTTGGGCTATATATATATGGACTTAGTGTGGCAGTGAATACAAAAGATGTGTACAATGAACTAGAATGAATAGTAATAGATGCAAAGTACTTTAAGAGGCTTTATTAATTAAGTCAAGTATCAAAATACATTTAGTCCTATATTGTAAATAAGCCTCAAAGGTCATAGACTTGGTTAATCCCTTCTGTTCACAAAACTTGTGAAATTTGAGTCCCTTGGATTCAAGTGGCCCCTTAAGTGTCACTAAAGTACTTTTTACAATAATGTTTCTTTCTCGCTCAATAAATTTGACTTAAATCCTAAAAGTTCTCTTTTGTATCTTTTTAGTCTCTTTGCATGTCTAATGTCTACCTTTGCATCTCTCCCTTGCTTCCCTTTTTATACTACTCTTGAGAGGCCTTGAATTGTTGTTTTCTCCCCTTGTTGTCTTGGTAATGGGATTGATCTCCTTTGTTTGAAACATTAGTGGTCACTCCTTTCCTTATTTTCTCTTATTTTATCTTTATAGGAACTCATGTCTGAAAGCATCATGGCTGGCTTTCTACTTGTAGAAGCCATCTCTTTGGGATAGGCCAGATCCTCTTTTGAGGTCAACAAGGCAAGATCTTCTTTCAAGGCTTACAATGGACATTTTGAAGGTCCTGGAACCTTGATGTTGACCCTTCCTTGTTGGACCTTTTTCCTGGAAATGGTATAGATTCTCTTTTGTAATGGGTGAACTTGGAAAGCATCTAAACACCCTTCCTCTCATTGCATGTCCCCTTCTTTGATCGAGGTCTCTTGATTCCTTCACGTTCGTCTCTAGTCCTGAGAGTATTACTTGTCCCTTTTGCCATTCTTTGCCTCCTTGGAATTTGATCTTGATGGGTCATCCAATGATTTCTTTCCTCATTTCTTCCTTCAAGGGAGTGGATGACCCACTCTTAGGCTAATCTCGGGTCATCTGCATCCTTTTTGAGATTTTCCTATTATAGACGTTACTTTCCCAATGACCCATTTCTCAAGGCATGGATGACCCGTTCTTAGGCTAAGTTTGGGTCATCTACTCCCTTCCCTGGGCTCCCTTTCCTTTTCTCATTTTTCTTTGGATTTCTTCCTCCCTTTTCTTACTTTGCTAGGCCTTTAGGTCTTTTCAAGGCATGTGACTCTTCCTCAATTCTATGGATTGGGCTTCTATTTTTCCAAGGCCCACATCCTTCTTTACCTTCATGCGATGGGCTTTCTCATTGTACCTTTTGGACCTCAACATTAACCATGTCAAATCCAATCATCATCAACCATTGGCCATCCCATTGAGAGGCTACATTAATACCCCATTGTTGTTACAACTTTAATCAACTACAACCAAAGACCAATGATGTTGTGATTTGAACTAGCTATTTTATTCTACCACAAGAGAATTTATTTGTCAATAAAACAAATTGAAACCTAAGATATAAATTAATAGTAAAAGGACCAAATTGAATTTTTATTTAATAAATAAATAAATAGTTAAAGAACCAAAATTCATAATATAAGCCCAAATCCACCTTCCTCTTCCCCACGGTTCTGGCCCAAACAAAAAAAAAAAAAGGAAAAAAAAAAGAGGAAAGTTCCCACCGACGGCGAGCAATAGCATTATTACCTTCCTTCCATTTCGGTGTTATTTAAAGATTTAGAAGTGACTTTAAAAAGCTATAAATTATTAATAAAATCTCTCTGTCTCTCTCTCTAAACTGATAAACTCTAACTAAACTAAACTAGCATTAAACTGGAAAGATCTATGACTCTGACTTCAAAATTCCACTCCTTATTTTCATAGATTACATTCATACATACATCCATAGATCTGAAATGGCGCAACCGCGTCTTTCATTCTTCGCATTCTCTCTCATTCTCATTCTCATTCTCATTTCCTCTCCTCTCGCTCTCTCCAAAACCCTCAAACGGGACGGTACGGTTTTCGCTCTCAACCAACCATTCTCTCTCCGATCCGATCCTTTCCGATCAGATCCAAATCTCATTCACTCTCTGTCTTTTTTGGCTGCAGTGAAAGCTTTGAACGAAATCAAGGCGTCGCTAGGGTGGAGAGTAGTGTACGCCTGGGTTGGAGACGATCCCTGTGGAGATGGAGATCTGCCGCCGTGGTCCGGCGTCACTTGCTCCACTCAAGGCGATTACAGAGTCGTCACCGAATTGTATGATTTTTTTTTTTTTTTGGTGCAATTTTATTCAAATTTTAGAATGAGATTGTTTTTGAATTTTTTGTAATTAGGAGCTTGCTTTTAAGCTAAATTGGATTCAATTTTGCAGAGAAGTTTACGCGGTTTCGATTGTTGGACCTTTCCCTACTGCTGTGACTAATCTCTTGGATCTCACTAGGCTGTAAGTTCCTCTGTGTGTGTTGAATGAAATGTGTATCAGTTCATTTGGTTTTGGAGTATTTGAAAGAATTAGAAGCTTATTTATTTATTTATTTATTTATTTTTTTACTTTGGATGAATTAGATTCAAGTGTTAGTGAGCAGATTTTAATGCCAAAACACAGATGTAAAACAATTTTGGTTGTAGTGAAAGTACTGAGCTGGATTTAGTAATTTAGTTTGAGATGAACTTATACCGTATCGATTGTTTTTCATATATATATGATGAGTGCAAAAGAGAGAGGGAGAGAGAGTAGCTCGAGATGGTTTGGTTATGTGTAAAGGAGTGATTAATGCACTGGTGAGGAAGAGACTGATTTGATTCAAGTCAAGGAAATGGAAAGAGATAGACGAAGAAGTAAAACAACTAGGAAGTACGGACACTTCATTTAGGGTGTCCTACCCGTGTCATACCGGTATCGTACCAGCCGTTTTATGTTATAATTTTTCAGAAATTGCTCATGTCACCGTATCATACCCGTGTCCATGTCCGTGACTACTAGTAAAATAATACTAGTATAAGTATTTAAAAAAGAACTTGTTTAACTAAGGATGTGACAAAGGGTATTGTTTTGGATACGATAGAGGAATACATGTGAACGACCTTGATTAATCTGTTGAGGGTCCATAGCTGGCCTTAGAGTTTTGGGACTAAGGCTTTATTGTTGTTGTTGTTGTTGTTGTTGTACATTTTGTCATTGGAGTTTGTTATTGAGTATAGCCAAAAGATCATCTTCCTCTTATTAGACAAATATAGATGGGATTCAGATTTGTTTATTTATTTGGTTTCTTCAAAGGTTTATGATGTTTATGATTGTTCACATCACATGACAGGGATTTCCATAATAACAAGTTGACTGGCCCAATTCCTCCTCAGATCGGACGGTTGAAGCGTCTTAAAATACTGTACAGTCCTCTACACTTTTAAGATCACAATTAGCATTTCTGATGTTGTTTTTGATACTTTAACTAACACATGTATCGTATTTGTCATGTTTTTGTAATATTTTTTCTGCTTAAGTTTACATAGTCAGAATGTGATTTTGTTTAATGTCCCTTGATAGTGGACAAATATAACAAGAGATTTTCAAGAGACTTGTGCTAGGAACAGCTGTTAATTTTTGGATAACAGATGCCCACTCACCCCCCCCCCCCCCCTTCCATCCCAAAAAAAAAGCTCAATTATTTGTTTCCGTTAATGTTTTGATTTTTCAAAGCTTTGGTTTGTTGACCTGGTATTTTGCGTTCTATGTTGATCTTTTGTTTTTTTTACTTAGTAATTTGAGGTGGAATAAACTACAAGATATCATACCTCCTGAAATTGGTGAACTGAAGAGTCTAACTCATTTGTAAGTAACTTAACTTTCATATGACCATGAAATTAAGTTTGTGGAGTTTCTGTTCGTACTTTTTTTTCCCTATTTAGAGTTAATATGTCATTTGTTATAACTTGCACAGATATCTGAGCTTCAATAGTTTCAAGGGTGAAATCCCTAGGGAGCTTGCGAACCTTCCAGAGCTTCGGTATCTCTATCTACAAGAGAATCGTCTTATTGGGAAAATTCCTGCAGAATTGGGAACTCTTCGAAATCTTCGGCACCTGTAACAATTCATACCCTCTTCAGCATGTCTTGTTTTAGGCATTCATCTCCATTGCACTGCTAACATGCTCATTTTATTTTGACATAGGGATGTTGGTAACAATCATTTGGTGGGTACTATAAGGGAACTCATACGCATTGAGGGATGCTTTCCAGCTCTTCGCAACCTGTAAGTTAATTCAATTGGTGAATTTAAAGATATTCTGCTTTTATTTTGCAACTATGGGCTTCAGTGAAATGATAATTTTTAATAATTCTCTGTGAATCCGATATGTAGTTATCTAAATAATAACTATTTAACTGGAGGAATACCAGCACAACTTGCAAATTTGACCAACTTGGAAATCTTGTAAGTATTGCTTCTCTCCCTCCCTCCCTGCGTGTGTGTGTGTGTGTGTGTGTGGCTGATAAGAACGTTGCTCATCATTGTAAACCATATATTAGAATATTATCTTAGCCATATGTATGAGGTTCTGATTGTTGATTATTTTGATTCTCACAGTTACCTCTCCTACAATAAAATTTCTGGAGCTGTACCAACTGGACTTGCTAATATTCCTAAATTGATCTACTTGTGAGTTCTCTTTCAAAACTTTTATTGCTATATTTGATTGGTTATCGTTAAGGGGTTGACTTTCATAGAGATGGGAGTATGAAAGACCTATTGCCCTTTTTGGTAGTAAAAACACATTGGCAGCCTGGGGCTCTGTTTGCTTCTCTCTCTCTCTCTCTCTCTCTGTGGGAAATGGTTAGGTTGTTTAAGAGATTAGATTGGATTAATTAGTGTTTTTCTGATTTGATTAACTCAACCCTGGACCTATGTATAAGGTTATATGTACTTATAAATTGAAAAAATGGCTGAATCTTGTTATCTTTAAATTTGATTTTGCATTTGTTATTGCTGCCTTGCTGGTGATGCATCATTTTAGCCGGAATTAACCTTTTGACATAATGTTCTTATGATTTATATAAATGTTGTTTTATATTTTGTAATATTCAGTTTGTTATTATTTTCATCTGCTTTCTATTGGTAACCAAGGCAATGTATTATCAGACAAATGATTTAATGGGAATGTCTGCCACACTTCACAGTCTGCTGAGAAATATCCACACTAATCTTCCTAACTTTGTGTCTTGGTTGCTGCCATCATTAGGATATGAAACCTTCACTTCTGTACCATTACATGCATTGTTTAGATGATTCATTAATCCATTATATGGCTTTAATGCCCAATTCTTAAAGTTTGTAGAATATGACTTAAGGTATTAATCTTTTGTCTTTCTAAATGTGGAAAATCAAGATGCATTTTGAAGACTTTCCATGGCTTGTTTTAGCTACACACAACTTGCATTTCTGTCCTGGCATGCATCTTTTAGTTGACAATTAATGGAATGCATTTTCTTTCTTCATTTAAATATTTTTGGATACATGCATCGATGGATTATGTTTTCATTATTGATGTCTATGGACTGGAAATTGTCTTGGTATATACTCTAAAGGATTCCTTGATTCAATCTCAGGTACTTGGATCACAACCAGTTGACAGGGAGAATTGACTCTGAATTCTATAAACACCCTTTCTTGAAAGAATTGTGAGTATTCTTTACCACTCAGATCTAGGAAAGTCATCAATTCCTGAGCTTGAGCATTGAATTGGGTATTCTATTGTTAATTAATTGTTTTTAACAGGTATATTGAGGGTAATTCATTCAAGCAAGGCGTAAAGCCAATAGGCGTCCACAAAGTCCTCGAGGTTTCTGACACTGAGTTCCTCGTTTAGTTAAGAAATCAACTTATTCTTTACTAGATTAGATATTGTAATTGTATATTGCCAAAGCAAAGGGTTTATATACTCTGGGAAATAGTTAATTTTGTCCATCTCTTATTGTCATTAAGGAACTTCAGTTAAAGTTTATCGTTGATGATTACTCATTCTGCTAGAGTTATTTATGATGTAAGTAATTTAATTTCATAGTTGCACTTCAATTATGATTTGATGGTTATTTTTGAATCATTGCATGAGGATGTAGTAGTGATATACATAAGAGGATGGAAAATTGTTTCGAAGTGCTGTAATAACAAAATCTTATTTTTTTGAGGAGTTAACTATGGATTCTCAACAGATTAATTAGTTTTGTTATAACTGTGATTTAAAAAATGCACAATCGACTCTTGTTAGAGGTTGTTACCATGTTTAGTGATGAAACTCACCCAAAAATAAATATGAACAGTATTAAAATTAGGGGTCAATTCAATCTCCCTCAACTATAAAAGTGAGTAATAACTATCATAAATATTTTTATCATTAAGCAATGGACCTCATTATTGATTGCCAAACTCCCTCCTAAACTATTGGGCTAATAATCTCACTCCTTAATTTGCCCCATGTCGTTAGTAAGTTATATTAAATTCAAATGGAATGTAATTTGTTGGAATCTCATTCTCCTCGCTATTGCTTCTTCATAGGGTTGCTTGAACTGGTATTCTTCAGTATTTCCTTGCCTTCTTCAATACTCATCCGATCTCCTTAGCTATATCCGTGTGGATTGAATTTCACTATACCACTGAATCCAAATGCCAACGAGATCCCAATTTAGCCCAAGAACAAAGAGTGGTTACAGATGTAGCCTCCAATACCCAGAAATCATCTCACTATATCACTGAACCCAAATGCCAATGAGATCCCAATTTAGCACAGGCACAAAGAATGGTTACAGATGTAGCCTCATTTACCCAGAAATCATCGCAATTTTTTTATGAGAACGTCAACAAAGAATGATTTTTTCATGTCAATCTCGCACACTTTTTTGCACCTAAAATCATGGCTATTCGTGACACAGGACTTATAATAGGAATTTCATTAGAGTACAGTACTGGTCAATCAAGGTATCCCCAAAAAGAATATAAAAAATAATAACTAATTTAAAACTATATCCGAGAACTAACTTTCCTATAAAATAAATTTCCAGCTTCGCACACAAGGCATGGCATAATTAACAATATAATATGTCATTATTTTCAAGTTCATATCTTTTTCCAGACAAACTCCACTTACAGTTGAAAAGCAAGCTCCGGATATGTTGAAAATATCAAAATAATATGCCCACTTTGCTAGATTTGTATTGTAACTATAAATATAAAATCACTTTCTCTTCCCAATTTTGTTCTCCAACAGAATAAAATATAATAAAATAAAATAGTGCAGGTAGATTATAATATTATATAAGAAGTTAGGCATACCCCAACCAAAGATGCTTTCGTAGCTCAGTTGGTTAGAGCACCCGTTTAGTAAGCGGGAGGTCTTGAGTTCGACTCTCAACGAAAGCATGTTTTCATTGTTATGACTTCTGTCTGTTTTTGGCTTTTTAAACAATTTTGAGAAGCCGAAAGTGGCAATGATTCCAATGAATAATGCTCAACCAAACCAAGCAATTAACGAATGCACATCTAATTCTCAAATGTTCTCTCATCTTTTGACTAAGGCACTTTGTACCTCTACAAAAAAGAAAAGAAAAAAAGATTAGATTTATTGTGTAGAACACAGATTTTTCATTTTTGAGCTTGAAATCAATAAGCTTAAACACCTTTTTTTTTACAGCCATTAAGGTTACAAGATGTGAATGATAGGTAATAAAGTAGTATTCATTTTCAAGCGTAGATTCTGTCCAGTGCCTCCAGTGCACTAGGACCACTGCGATTATGACATGTGTCCGAAAATAGACACATGTCATGATTATAATGGGTTCAATATTACAGGACACTGGACAGAAGCCATACCCTTCATTTTCAAGCTAGTTTTGGTTTCTATTTCTACAGTTTACTGTTTCCACGACCGGTTGGTACAAAATGTTAATAAATTCTTGTCTTCACTTTCTCCACCGGACCACCAGTCAGCAATTCTCACATTAATTTCGAAGTCCACTCGTGAAGGGAGAAGACAAAAGGTTTTGTATGCCTAGCTGTTGCTGCTGCTTTTTTAAAGGTTAAAAGTAAAACTAATGAAGAGATTTGATTCTGAACATATCTCTATATTGGAAAGGATAGTACCAATCAACTTTAGATGTCATTACTCATTAGCATATGCCCAGCTTCCTTACACACTTTTTTTTTAAGGCTTCCAATTCAACACCCCCCCCCCCCCCCCCCCACACCAAACAAAAAAAAAAAAAAGAAAAAAGAATCAGCAAAAAGGTTTAGCTATACCATGAATTATCCAGTAATTTTAGTTTTTTTCTTTTTTTCTTTCTTTTAATTCTTTTAAAATTCACTAGAATGATGTCTATTTTTGATGTCCTTTAATTACCAACTTGTCTTTGCGGGAGCAGGGGAACAATCTAATCTAGCTAAAGCTTTTATATATGCGTGTTGTCTCCATAACTTCAATTTTGAATGGAAATTAAGGTTACTTTTTATCAAAGTTTTCAGATCATGAATGTCTAATATATCTTCTCATTTGGGAACTGAGGCCACGACACATAATCAGATTTGTTTTCACAACAATTGGACGGTCGTGATTGGTGGAGTAGATTACATGCTAGGCATATTTGTAACAACAATCATGTAAGTGTTCACATTGAAAGGGTAAAAAAAATGAGGATAAGGGTAAAGATCATATATTACCGGCTTTCCACATTGAAAGTTAAGCATCAAGGGAATGAAAGAATACTTTTCTTCATTCCATTGAGATTCAATACCAAGCGTGACATGCAAAGCATTCCCAACTTTGCTTGCCTACCCTGCACAAATGGCACAGCCTAAGACCAACCTTCACAAGCATCTCTATCTTTTAGCATGCTTCTCCTTCAAATAAACCCCGAAGCCATGGATTGCAAATCATCGCTGAAACAGAAGTTCCAGAACAGGCTTTCTCTTAAACCATGGATTCTTTGGTCAAACAACTAAGGTAACTCTGGTTCTTAACTATGAAATACTTTACAGTTTATATAGATATAGCCAAAAGGCTTGTTGCATATGCACGTTTTTACATCTTTAAGAGTTTTGTAGCTTAATAACATTATCTGATTCTTCTAATAAGGAGAACTGAGATTCAAATCCCTCCTCCATTTACTGTAAGGGGAAAAAAATTGCGTGTCTTGCATCTCTATGTATATGCCAACATACAAAAAGTTCAAGAGAAAGAAAAGGGGAAAAAAACATCATTGCCTTTACATTTTTAAGACATGATTCTTTGGAATTTATCACCATATAGGAAATTAAGATTATTTATAATTAATATGTTGAGCTGCTGTTAAAATTTTTAAGAACTGGATTCCAGAAGATGTAAGGCATATTTTTAATCACCATATAGGCAAGTGAGATTATTTGTTTAATACGTTGAAAAGCTTTTGAAATTTTTAAGAACTAAATTCTTGAAGATGTATTAGATATTCTAAAAATCCGCTCATATGGATTTCTACATTCTGAATTATCACAGATGCAACTCTCTCACCATCATCATCACTCATTTGGGTTTATAATAAATGTTACAATTTATGATAGTAAAAATCATTTTTCTATAAGTTTTGACCTAATGAAAGGGAAGATTGGGACTAATGCCCTTTACTTCATGAGGCTTGGTCTTTATCTAATTATGTTACCCCTTATCCGATTATGCTATTGAATTTGGCAGACTTTTTTTGCTGTAAGCTTATTTGCTTTAAGGTAAAATAAAAAGTGACTTTAAACAAATAAACCAACTTGTTTATCTGAAGCTAGGTTATTTGCTTAAAGTCACCTTTATCTCATTTTTAAACAAATAAGCTAGCCAAATGCACATAATTCTCATTAGTTGTGTAGGTTGAAAAGCTTCAAATGTAAATAAGTAACCACTTCTATTAGGGGGAGATTTTCTGGCATACAACGCCAAAATACAGAAGAGGCTGGCAGTATCAGGGATGGAAGAATACCACCTCAACAGACTCAGAGTTTCAAAGGTAAAATAAATTATATATATATATATGATGAAGAGTGACACATATGGATGAGGAAACAATCAGAAACCTTACTGGTGTGTTTTACAGAGAAGAAGAAATCCCAGAACTGGTTCCAGAGACAGTTCAGCAGGCAAATGAGTCAGGATTATGATTCAAGCAAAATAATAGAGCATGCAACCGCAGTGGCAGCTGCTACATATGCCATCGCCACACTTGAAGAACCAGGCATCCCGGATCGGAAAAAGACGAGTGAACACCCTGAAACCTCTTTTATCAGAGGCAAGAGCAAAAAGGAGGATACAACACGATCAGCGCTAGAACCTGGTAGGGCATCCAAGCGATTCTCAGGTAAAGATGCAAAGCATGAGAACTGCCAGTTATCTATGAGTTCCTGATCATACTCTATTACTATTTCAAACAAAAGTTTATGAGATGGGTTTTATTAGGTGAAACTTCGATGAGACTTCCTGAAGGCAAAGATACCAAGGTGCCAGAAACTGCTGCAGCAACTGGAAAGACACCCCAAAAGCAAAAGTCCATAGGGCCTGCCCCTTCAATGAAAAAGACTCCAACTTTTGCTGAGCACTTGAAAAATACTGACAGTATACAACCTGAAACTGCAGCACCAAAACCTGATCTGCCTGCCACCATTAATCTAGAAATGCCACCAACTGAAACTCAAAGGCAGAGTTCAATGAGAGCCGAAATCCCACTAACTGAAACTCGAAGGCAGAGTTCAATGAGAGCTGAAATCCCACCAACTGACTCCAAAGGGCAGAGTCCAATGAGATTTAGAGCAGAAGAAACAGAAGCAGAAGTTTGGGAGAAAGCTGAGTTGGCTAGGATCAAAGAACGGTACTAATTCACTTTGAGAGTGGTCTACTGAACTATAAAATTTAAAGCCAAATTGAATATGAAACAAATCATCCTGAGTTATCAAGATTGTATGGTAGACATTACATCCAAGCAAAAAAAAAAAAAAAAAAAAAACTATAAAATATAAAATTATGTGCTGAAATTTTTGCTGCAATGCCTATGTTAGAAGCGATTAAAAATATGAACACTAACAGAAAGAATTTCAGGTACGAGAAGATGAGTTCCACAATACTTTCCTGGGAGGAAAAGAAGAAAGCAAAAGCCAGACGCAGACTAGATAAGACAGAGGTTTTTCTTCATTATCTTTTCATTAGTTAATTCAAAAAGAATAAATAGGGTCTGATGATCTCTTCTTGGATGCAGAGTGAAGTGGAACGAAGAAGAGTAAAAGCTTTAGAAAAATTTGGCGCTGAGATGGAACATATTAACCAGGTTTCAGGAGGAGCAAAAGCGCAGGCAGAAGAAAGGCGAAAGGATGAAGAGTTAAAGGCAAAAGAAAAGGCAAACATAATTAGAACTACAGGGAAAGTTCCTAAGACATGTCTCTGCTTATGAATTTGACCGGTTTACCTGGTTTTTCAGGGACAAAGGCAATCTTTGAAGTTCTACATATGTAATTGTTTATTTCATAATTTCTTAACTAACTCAAAGTGGAAGTTGTAATACACTGGAAACTTCTTTATAAGATTTGTCATTCCATATCAAAGAGTCACCTGTAAGAGTTCAAGTAATATACTGCATCTATTAATTACACAGATTCTAATTTACTAATCCATGATTACAACATTATGTCATTCATGGACAGCGGAAAATCTCTAGTGATGTCGAGATTCTTGAAAATATCTTATTTCTAACAACTATTAAAACGGATTTTTTTTTTCCTTATTTAGTACCAAATTCTTGCGAGGAGACTTTAAATTTCCATTGCAAACCAGCCGGAATGACATCAAGTGGCACCATGGACAGGAAACGAAGTATGGAATCTTAATTTGTTGAGTAGGGAATTTCAAGACAGCCAATTGAAGCCCTGGGACAATTTTTGCAGAGAGTGTGACCACATCATAAGACATAGGGCACATTCTCAACAATGTTGAAAGATTCCCAGCATATTGGGCATTCCAGTCCTTCGTCTCGGCTAGCATTCGAACACACCTCATCATCTGAGCAGTCTTGAGAAGCTCAACTTAACTCTACTAAGTTTTTCCCTGAGTTTTTCTTCAGTCCAATACTTGCAATGGCATTTGAGGCAAATTTCCACATCGTGACAGAAGAAAAAGGTCTGATTAGATAAGAGCATTAACTGCTAAAAATGCAGAGTTTGACATTCTCCTGTGAAAGAACCCCTATGCCATGAAACTTAGCCTCGAAGATTTCTATCCAGGTTAATTATAAACAGCTCATGTTGCTCACATCAAACCTGTAAATAGTCCATATTTACAAAGTCAATAGCCCTCTATGTAATGTGATGGTAAGCAAAGTCAAAAACCAAGGACACTTTGAGATACAAATAAAACTTTCAGTTGCAAAAAAACGAGAAAAGCTATACTGTCATTTGTTCCAAAGTGAATTGAATCATAAATTACATACTCCTACAAGTGCAGGTTTCA
The DNA here is from genome assembly GCA_035136125.1 of Quercus rubra. Lineage (NCBI taxonomy): Eukaryota > Viridiplantae > Streptophyta > Magnoliopsida > Fagales > Fagaceae > Quercus > Quercus rubra. Next base: position 56,359,698 of record CM068732.1, on the reverse strand, counting down.
ACTTATTTAAGGGGGATTTATAGCAAGTGTGGCATAAAATGGCTCTGCCCAAAAACAGTGATGTGAATGACAAGTTAGTAAAACCTCCATTATTCTAATTTTTGAAGCATTCTTTTATTTTATTTTTTATATGCAAATTTTCACACCTCCTCGCACATGGCATATTTAGATGTAAAAAAGATTAAAAGACGCCATCATATCAACCTGATTTCCCTTAATAGAATTACATAGCAAGTACGATATATTTATAGCGCGGAAAATACACACCTGCATCTGTAAGCCTACAAGTACAACTTATTGTTCATCTAACTGCTAAACTGTTTATCACAAGTTTACAGAAAAACACGGATCCTAATGCAGTAACTGGCCACAGAAACATAGACAAACATATACCAAACGTATATTTAGGCATTACACACACCAAAATGTGTAACTATTAATTTCCTCAAAAAAAAAAAAAATAAATAAATAAAATAATGTCAAACTACTACACATTTTGACCATTTCTTTCTGAACCTGCTATACAAACAAAACAACTTATAAAAAAAACTCTCTTAAGGAATTAAAAGACACCATCATATCAACCCGATTTCCCTTAATAGAATTTGTTAGGGCCATATTTTGTTGTAATTGGCTAATCCTTTGACAAAATGTAATTTAATTGTAATTGTGTAGATCTAAGATGAGTTTAACACTTCAAGAAACATGATGTTCAAGTCAAGTATTAAAGACATGAAGATTGGTCTAAGAAACAAGTGAAAAAAAGCTGATCATTAAGACTCAACAGATAGCTCAAAAGATGCCTGCTATTGAGACTTAATGTGAAGCTTGATAGCAGATCAATCTATTGAAAATTACGATTTCCGAATTTTCAGATCTGAAATTCGGTCCAATCTTGTATATTTGTTTGGAGTTTCTTTTCTTGCAATCTTAAACATATATAAGGCTTATTTTAAAGACCATCACACACGGATACAGAGACCAAGAGACTTATATTTTCTATGTGAAGCTACTGTGTTTGTACGCTATAAGGTTTTGTAACCGAGTACTTCTAGATTTTTATTGTTGATGTAGTGAAGAATTTTACAGCCAACAACATCTGTTCAAGTTGTTGGAGTTAATCACGTACTTGGGATCCGTGCAAAGGGTTAATCACAAATTGGAGGTTTGTGCATTAAGGAAAAGAAGGCTACTACAAGATCAAGTCCAATTGGGTATTGGAGCAAAGGTTTAACTGTAGGTTGGTTTTTCGAAATAGACTAGGGTAGTTGGTAAGATTCCTTACACTTGTAACCGCTTGATTGTTGATTAGTGGATTCTTGAGAGTGGTCACCTCAAAATCACCCGGTGGGGTTTTTGCCTTCCTAGATTTTCCTCATTTGTCAACAAATCATCGTGTTTAATTTATTTTTTGCTGCACTTAGCATTTTTGGTGATTTGTTGGTGCCTTCACGATTTGCATGCAATTGAACTTAATTAATCAACTTGGGTAATTGAAATAATTAACTGGGGTCAAGCTATCTTAACCCAACAGAATTACATAGCAAGTACAATAGATTTATAGCACAAAAAATAACACCTGCATTTGTAAGCCTACAAGTACAACTTATTGTTCATCTAATTGCTAAACTGCTAATCACAAGTTTACAGAAAAGCACGGATCCTAATACAGTAATTGGCCACAGAAACATAGACAAACATATACCAAACGTATATTTAGGCATTACATACACCAAAATGTCGAACTATTATTTTCCTCAAAAAAAAAAAAAAAATGTCAAACTACTACACATTTTGTCCTTTTTTTTTTCCTGACCCCTGCTACACAAACAAAACAAATTATACAAAAACTCATGATAACACATGCTTTTTAGCTTCCTCATCAACCCATATAAAAGCTTTGAATATATATATATATATATATATATATATTTTTTTTTTTCCTTTTAAGTAAAGAATTTCCCTTCCATTATAGCACAGGCACACTCGCGCATGCACGCATATATATATATATATTACACACACTAACATCAACTAACATAACTTAACGAGTGAGATATGATGAACACAAGTTTTATCTTTCTACTAATTGTATTGGTAATCACACACACATCCAATAAGTCTTGAACGCACTCCTTATATATCTAAACAATGACACTAAACAAAACTCGACCACTAATATATGAACACAAATTTCAATCTGTAATTGGAAATTACAATTCACCTTATATATCAAATTCAAATTCTCCCTTATTTCCTTGATTTCATAATCACACTCACATACTTATACACACCTCTATATATATATATATAAAGTGAATTAAGGAATCAGAAATTTAAGGATTTTAAGGGAAAGTGACACAGGACTTATACTAGGAATTTCATTAGAGTTACCTGACTTATCTCGATGCTTCCATATCAACAAATACTGGTCAATCAAGGTATTCCCAAAAAGAATATAAAAAATAATAACTAGTTTAAAACTATATCCGAGAACTAAATTTTACTATACAATAAATTTTCAGCGTCGCACACAAGGCATGGCATAATTAACAATATAATATGTCATTATTTTCAAGTTCATATCTTTTTCCAGACAAACTCCACTTACAGTTGAAAAGCAAGCTCCGGAAATGTTGAAAATGTCAAAATAATATGCCCACTTTGCTAGATTTGTATTGTTACTATAAATATAAAATCACTTTCTCTTCCCAATTTTTTTCTCCAACAGAATAAAATAAAATAGTGCAGGTTAGATTATAATATTATATAAGAAGTTAGGCATACCCCAACCAAAGATGCTTTCGTAGCTCAGTTGGTTAGAGCACCCGTTTAGTAAGCTGGAGGTCTTGTGTTATTTTGTACCTCTACAAAAGTAACCAAAAAAAAAAGAAAGAAGATTAGATTTATTGTGTAGAACATAGATTTTTTATTTTTGTTTGATCCGGTTTGACAATCCGACCTAACCCGAATAATATTGCGTGGTTTTTAATGAGAGATTTATTGAGGCTTAGTTCATGGAGTGGAGGCTTGGCCGATAGGTCCAAGTTGGAGCGCTCATGGACAAGCCTCCTAAGGGTCCTGGGGCAACACCCCCGAGAAAATTTTTTTTTGGGTCCATTTGGTGTAGAAAACACAATTTGGTTATTAGGGTTTTGGTGTTGTCGTGTTTTCTAAGTGAGAGAAATTATTGTAGCTGCACTTTGTATTCTTCCCTGATAATAGTGAAATCTTTACAACTCCGTAGACGTAAGCAAATTACCAAACCACGTAAATATTGTCTTGTGCGTGTAATTGTTTTTCTTTGGCGTGTGTTTTTCTCTATTTTTTTGTTTCTCACAGGTTGGGAATTTAGGTTAATTCTCTACAGAAATCAGTCAGCCTAAATACACTTTATTTTTATTTTTATTTTTTATTTTTACAACCATTAAGGTTACAAGTTGTGAATGATAGGTAATAAAGCAGTATTAGTAAAGCACGAATATGAAAATCAATAACAACTCCCAACTTTGAATAGATTGTGAAAAATGTTATATTTGTTGCATTTATGTGATTTGGGTTGGTTAAAGTTGTGAGAAATGCAACTACGAATAGTGCACTTGGTTTAAAGCTGGTCATTTTCAAGATGGTTCTGGTCTCTATTCTACAGTTTACTGTTTCCACAACCAGTTGGTACAAAATATTAATAAATTCTTTATCTTCACTCTCTACATGTAAGCAATTCTCACATTTGTATTTTTAATTTCGAAGTCCACAAGTGAAGGGAGGAGACAAAAGGTTTTGTATGCCTAGCTGCTGCTGCTTCTTTTTTAAAGGTTAAAAGTAAAACTATTGAAGAGATTTGATTCTGAACATATCTCTATATTGGAAATAAAAGTACCAATCAACTTAAAGGTTATTAGCATATGCCCAACTTCCTTATACATTTATATATATTAAAAAAAAAAAAAAAGCACTTCCAATTCAACCAAAAAAAGAATCAGCAGAAAGGTTTAGGCGTTTAGCTATACCATGAATTATCCAGTAATTTTAGTTTTTTTTCTTTCTTTCTTTTAATTCTTTTAAAATTCACTAGAATGATGTCTATTTTTGGTGTCCTTTAATTATCAACTTGTCTTTGCGGGAGCAGGGAACAATCTAATCTAGCTAAAGCTTTTTATATATGCATGTTTTCTCCATAATTTCAATTTTGAGTGGAAATTAAGGTTACATTTTATCAAAGTTTTCAGACCATGAATGTCTAATATATTTGCTCATTTGGGAACTGAGGCCACGACACATAATCAGATTTGTTTTCGGAACGATTGGACGGTCCTGATTGGTGCAGTTGATTACATTTTGGGCATATTTGTAACAACAATTGTTATGGTCATATTTTATGTAATTGGCTAATCTTTTGACAAAATGCACTTTACTTGTAATTTGGTAGATCTAAGTTGGGTTTAATACATCAAGAAATATGATGTTCAAGCATATCAAATGTTTATATTAAAGATACGAAGATTGATCCAAGAAACAAATGAAGAAAAACTGTTTCATTAAGTCTCGACAGATATTGCTATCGAGACTAATTGAGAAGCTTGACAAATGGCTCGATAGAAGTTCGATCTATTGAGAATTAAGATTTTAGATTTTTAGATCTGAAATTCGGCCCAAGTTTATGTATTTGTTTAGAGTTTCTTTTCTTACAACCCTAAACATTTATAAGGCTTATTTTAAAAGCCGTCGCACAAAGATACAGAGACCTAGAATTTATTTTTCTCTATGAGAAGCTAATACGTTTGTACATCATAGGGTTTTGTAACCAAGTGCTTTTTGATCTTCATTATTAATGAAGTGAAGAACTTTGCATCCAACAACATCTATTCAAGTTGCTGGAGTTAATCACGTACTGGAATCCGTGCAAAAGGGTTAGCCATGGATTGAAGATTTGTGCATCAAAGGAAATAATGCTACTATAAGATCAAGTCCAATTAAGTATTGGAGCAAAGGTGCAACTGTAGGTTGGTATTTTGGGATAAATTAGGATAGTGGTAAAATTTTTTATACTTGTAATTGCTTGATTGTTAATTAGTGAATTTTTGGGAGTAATGATCTTAAAATTACTCGGTGGGGGGTTTTTGTCTTGCAAGATGTTTTCCCCATTTGTCAACAAATCACTATGTCAATTTAATTTTCGCTGCATTTAGTTTAATTGGTGTTTTGTTGGTGCCTTCACGATTTGCATGCAATTTAACCTAATTAATCAACTTGAATAATTAAATTAATTAACCGGGGTCAAGTTATCTTAACCCAACAACAATCATGTAAGTTTTCACATTGAAAGGGAAAAAAAAAAAAATGAGGATAAGGGTAAAGATCATATATTACAGGCTTTCCACATTGAAAGTTAAGCATTAAGGGAAAGAAAGAATACTTTTCTTCACTCAAAAGGTCATTGAGATTCAAAACCAAGCGTGACATGCAAAGCATTCCCAACTTTGCTTGCCTACCCTGCACTAATGGCACAACCTAAGTCCAACCTTCACAAGCATCTCTATCTTTTAGCATGCTTCTCCTTCAAATAAACCCCAAAGCCATGGATTGCAAATCATCGCTGAAGCAGAAGTTCCAGAACAGGCTTTCTCTTAAACCATGGATTCTTTGGTCAAACAACTAAGGTAACTCTGGTTCTTAACTATGAAATACTTAACAGTTTATATATATATATATATATATAGCTGAAAGGCTTGTTGCACGTGCATGTTTTAAATCGTTAAGAGTTTTGTAGCTTAATGACATTACCTGATTCTTCTAATAAGGAGAACTAAGGTTCAAATCCCCCTTCCATTTACCATAAGGGGAAAAAAATTGCCAGTCTTGCATCTCTATATATATGCCAACACACAAAAAGTTCAAGAAAAAGAAAAGGGAAAAAAAAAACATCATTGCCTTTACATTTTTAAGACGTGATTCTTTGGAATTTATCACCATACAGGAAATTAAGATTATTTATAATTAATATGTTGAGCTGCTGTTAAAATTTTTAAGAACTGAATTCCAGAAGATGTATGGGATATTTTTTATCACCATATAGGCAAGTGAGATTATTTGTAATTAATATGTTGAGAAGCTTTTGAAATTTTTAAGAACTAAATTCTTGAAGATATATGAGATATTCTAAAAATCGCTCATATGGATTTCTACTTTCTGAATTATCACAAATGTAACTCTCTCACCATCATCACTCATATGGGTTTATAATAAATGTTACAATTTATGATAGTTAAATTATTTTTCTATAAGTTTTGGACCTACTAAAAGGGAAGATTTGGACTAATGGCCTTTACTTCATGAGGCGCTGTCTTTATCTGATTATGATATTGAATTTGGCATAGGTTTTTTTGCTGTTAGCTTATTTGCTTGGAGGTAAAATAAAAAGTAACTTTGAACAAATAAACCAGCATGTTTGTCAAAAGCTAGGTTATTTGCTTGAAGTCACCTTTATCTCACTTTTAAACAAATAAGCTAGCCAAATGCACATAATTCTCATTAGTTGCATAGGTTGAAAAGCTTCAAATGTTAATAACTAACCACTTCTATTAGGGGGGGATATTCTGGCATACAACGCCAAAAGACAGAAGAGGCTGGCAACATCAAGGATGGAAGAATACCACCTCAACAAACTCAAAGTTTCAAAGGTAAAATAAATAAATTATATATGACTACATAAATTACTGCCACATTTGCATTTAAGAACACCAAAATATTGTGACTTTTTGTTTTGTGGTTTATGTAAAACGTTTTAATATTCTTAGTACCATTGGGCTGTAGTTATAGGAAAAAAAACAAACAAACAAACAAACACTTCTTTAAAATAGTGACAAATCAGCAAATAAACCTTTTCATAAAAAATTATTATTAAAAAAAAAAAAAAAAAAAAAAACAACCGGCAAATAGGCCAAATCAATTAGTTTTAACCTCATCCTCACACATGTTCACCAAATATTTTATTTGTCTTTAAAATCCCCCCACACCGTATCAGTGGGTAACCACTTTATTGTGTATATATATATACATATATATATATATATATATTCAACTTCTCTTCAATTTTTTACTTCTCATGCCCCTTTTTCCTCTGCGAAACTTCACTAGCCTGCCGCCACCATCAGCCAGCAAACCCATTGCTGGTAAAACTGACCTCTTTTGTTTGTCCTTTTCAGTTGTAGTGCTTGAGATTTTCTTTCTTATATTCTTCTCCTTCAAGGTGAATGTTTGTGTAATTTTGGTGGCTCAAGTAGAGAGGAGGAGAGTAGAGGGGAATGATTATCCTCCACCTCGTTTGGATGTTTTTTAAATTAAGTAAGGGGAGGTGAATAATTAGACTTTTCATAGTTTGTAATTTTGTTAATATGGTAAGGGCAAATTTGGTAATTCATTTGGTTAAACATTTCTATACTCTACTCTCCCTCCAAATCTCTCAAATATGGGGGAATTAAAAATGAAGGGTTAGAAGTAATTAGAACTCCTCCAAATCCCTCTCTCCCCCCCCCCCCCCCCCTCACCTCCTTCAAAAAACATCCAAACAAAGTAATTTAACTTACTCTCTCTCCCTCTACTCTACTCCCCTCTACTCCCACTCCGTCCAAACAAGCTATTAGTTTTGGTTAGAATCTGTATCTATCTACCCAAGCAACATTGTAACAGTGACTTGAATGGTGCCCACTACAAGTCTATGCCTATGGCCCCTTAGTCCCACCGGATCCTCTTCTAATTTTTTTTAAGACTCTTTATTCTGTAATTTTGGATAATACTTATTTCATGAAAGTATTTGTGTGTGAGCAATTAGCAATGTGGGTTTAAAGGTTTTCTCTTAGTTCATTGTTATTGACATCTTTGTGTTTGTTCTCTATATGTGTGTTTAAATTCCCCAATGAAGAATTTGATTTAGATTAATTTGATGTTGTCCTAAATTATCTTAAGAATTCTTATCATTTTTGTTGTTTGATTTTGGGGAACATGAGAGAGTTTGAATGTTAAAGATGATTATAATTGCTCTGTATTGATTTTGATGTTGGAAAAGTAAGTAGACATGATGGGGACTCTTATGGCAGTTATCACTATATTAGTTACATCAGTTTTGCAAATAAAGGATCTTCTTCCAATTGTTAACTTTATGTATTTAGCAGTTTCAATTTGTCTCTTTATTCTTCACCAATTGTTTTATTTGTATCAATACTTTGTTTCATCAGTAGTAATTAGAAATCTGATTGTCCTAAAAAGCAATAGACTGAGAAAGCATAAACAAATTGGTATGGAATCAATTGCCTGATGGGGAAAGGGGTGTATGGTTCACAAGACCTTCACCAAAGCTTGGACTCTTTTGTTTACAAATCTTTGCTTTGTAGAATGACGATGTTTTTGGCATTGAATATTTTATGGTTTGAATTTACATCAAAGTCAATGGAACTAGAACCTTTTTAGGTTAATAGTTTGTTCATCTATTGTCATGTTACTAATAGCTGTATAATAAAAAAGAATATGTAGTTGAGCTAAAAAATGAGTCAAAAAAATTAGGGGAAATTACATTTTACCACCCTAAACTATGCACTAGATACACTTTGCACCCTAATTTATTCGAACGCACACTTTGCACCCTGGTGTTATTTTTCCTTTTATGTTTAACGTAATCTTACTGCACGTGACAAGCACATAATTCTTGCTTAGGTGGAACAAACTTAAAAGACTGAAACACCCTTCTCTTTAATCAATTAAAACAAAACTCAATCCTTTCCACATCGCTTATGTGTGTGCCTCTCCCAAATTCAGATTTTGTAAACCCTAAAAATTTCTTGCATTGCTTCATATTTCAACACTTCAATTTCTCTCATTGCTTCATATTTAGCATTTTCATCTTTCTTCAAAGTTTGATTCGGCTCTTAGCACTGCACGAAAAAATCCAGATTCGGTCCGTGCCCAAAAAGGCCAGCTTCCACGTTATAAGATGTAGGTTATAACTCCAATGCTTCATATATCTTCTTGCTTCTAGACTATATGACGTATGTAGGACTTCAGGTGCAACATAGTATGCACTTCCTACAATATCATTTAGTCTTTCATCTGCACAAGAATCTGAATTTGGGTCTGGGCAGTGGGTCCGCACGCAAGACAGAGAGATGTGGAAAAAGATTGTGATTTGTTTTAATTGATTTTGAAGAAGGGTGTTTTGGTCTTTTTAAGTTTGTTCCACCTAAGCAAAAAGCATGTGCCTGTCATGTGCAGTAAGATTTTGTTAAACATAACAGCAAAAATAACACCAGGGTGCAAAGTGTAATGAGTGTCATATTGTAGGGTGCAAAGTGTGCGTTCGAGTGTAAAGTGTAATCTAGTGCATAATTTAGGGTGGTAAAGTGTAATTTTTCCCAAAAATTATCACAACCCCAGTGTCAATTTTGATTTGTTTCTCCCTTAGTTTTTCAAAGGGATTTCCTTCCCTTTGTAAATTTGATTTTTTTTTTATTTTTTATAGGTTTCTATTTAGGCACTGATTTGTGAGCCTTTGATTTAGAGATATATTCAAACTTTGAAAGGAAGTTTTAGATTATAATTTTTATTGGGTTCCTTTAGGGTTTTCAAGTTTAAATTTGATCCAAGTTATAATCACTAATTATGTATACAAATATAATTGAATTACAATAGTCTTTGAGATGGTGTATTTGAAAGTTTAGGGAAAACTAAAAAATTGGTATGACTTTTTTATGATTCATTTATGGTGGGTTTGTGCATTGACATTAGAGATTTGGGAATTTCTTAATTTGCAATTTTGAAATTTTTCATTGAGAATGAATTTGGGTCTAATTTAGAGGTGGCTTAGTGTTCTTGAATGTAAATTTTGAAATGAACTAGGTCTGATTTGATTATAATTTATTTCATGGTGGGTTTGTGCATTGAGATTAAAATTTTTTATTTTCTCTACAAATTTGAAATTTATCATTGAGAGAGAGTTGCGAGTTCAATGAAGTGAATGAAGGGGTTTAAGAAGAACATAGTATTTTGATAATCTTATTTTGGGTTTTAATTTCGTCTTTGCATTAAGTATTTTCAGTTTAGTTGGATATAAAGTTTCATATTCAATTAGACTTGATAAAATAACTGATGTGAATACTTTTATATTACATTTAAAAGATAATATTAAACATTTTTAAAGTGCCTTATACATATCATAATACATTTCACACCATTTTAATTCTATTAACAGTGTTATATGAGTGATGCTACAAAAGATTCTATCAACAACTTACCAAGTGAAGAAGATGGTGATTCTGTTAAATTACAAAAAGTAGATGATGCAAGTAAGGTACAACACACAGCTAAATCTGCAACTATGAAGAACAAAAAAAAAAAAAAAAAAAAAAAACCTATTCATTGACTTTTGGAGATTAACAAAAGAGGAAGAGGAAACAAAGAATCCTTTAAACTGTTAAAACTTGTGTTACAAATCATTTTTAATCTTTTTTACAATAATGTAATCACCATTAGAAGGTGTCCTCTATTGAGTTGAGAATCATTGCTGACCTTACAAAATAAATGCGAAGGAATAGTTGGTGTAATGTATATAATTAAATTCTGAATGGTGTTTGCCATAAAGGCATGTATACTTTTTTTACTAATACATGTATTGCACTATTAGTGTGATGTAGATAGATAGTTTTGATTATGGAATCTATATTGGTTCATTGTTCTATTTGCTTGCTAAATAAAAGGAAAAAGAGAAACAAAAAATGACTCTTTTGTTGTTAGTATATTTCATTTTTAAAATTTTAAAAAGTATATTTAACTCAGCAAAGTTGTTAGACAAAATAAAAGTTTGTTGCTTAAGAGTCTTTCATTTTTCAATAACTCATTGTGAGAAGATAAAGTGTTTCTTTTAAACAGTTGGAACATATGGTTTATTGTGCAGCAACTGTGGCATTATTACTAATCCAATGGATATTACTTTCTAGAGCAGCTGAAACAGAGACTTTGACAGGTAAGATCTCTTTCTCTTTCTATCCAATGTGAGTTGCCCATATTGTTGTAATGAATCTTAAAGGGATAGAAGTTTTGATCATGCATTTTTGTTTGAAAACCTTTGAGATTACAATGTGTTATAAAGCCACCTAAAACACACCATTCTTGTCAGATTATTGCCGAAGCACATAATTCTTGGTGTTTAAAAGTAAGCATAATATTTTTCCCTTTCAATTAACTTAAAAAAGTTTTTTTGCTACTCATAATTTGTATCATACTTAGAATGATAAAATTAAGCTATTCTTCAATCGCACAAAGTTCAAACTTTTCTCAGAAACAATACTAATTTTGTTAATGAGAAAGAAAGGAAAAACAACTACCGTACATTATATGTAAAGGAAAAACCAAACAGCCTGGCAACCCAATCTGTTATGTGTTAGACACCACCTTTAGTATAAAATACCTGACTATTTTGTTCTTATTCCAGAATTGGATTGATTTCTGTACTGTGTCCATTATGAAGATCTAATGAATGGACATGTATTCTCCTTTCTACAGTATATACACCGTTTGACCAGGGTTAATAAATTAGCAAAAAGTTTTCTTCCTTTTTCAACCATGCCTCACATACAAAGGTATAATGTACCTGTTTTAAAACACAGTCTCTACTAGACTATTGGTTCTCCCTATTACTATATTTAGTGGAATACACTTTTTTTTTTTTAAAATATATAAACTATTATTAGATAAAGGAACCCAATAGCAAGCTATTGAAGATCAATATTGAACACAAATTCTGACTTAAGGAGAAGCTACAACATATTTTTAGATTCCATAATGCTTCATCATGAACAAAGGCCTAAAAATTTGGGTAAACAAAACACATGTTTTATTATTGAGTATAGAAGCTAATTGGCCTGAATTCAAGCTTGACTCACATGTTTCATCATCCTCAGTGTGTTTCTAATTTGATATCCCTTTTAGATTTGAATAATTTAATGTTGAAGCATTCCCACTTATTGGATTTGTTAGGACTTCGGAATCGTTATTTTAGGATGCATGTTAAGTGTTAACTGATTTTTCTCCAAGGAAAAATTAAGTTAAAACATTGTGATATGACCTTTTTTGGCTAATTAGTAGGAGGGTTATTTTTTGTGTTTTAAAGTTGTAGCTTATCATGTAAAATTATGCATGACTGTCCCTTCTTAGGCTCATACCACTATATTTTCATTAAGAAAAAATGTGCATTTTAGTTTTGCATAAGGATTTTATGACATTCATTTTCTTTTCCCTTAAATTTGATAATAGTTTGCCCTTTTCATCATAGCCTTGATCTGTAGGAGAATATATTTTTGTCTAGTTGCCAATGCAGGGTTTAAAGAGTTTTCAATTGTAATATTAAACGACTCATCGGAGGAATAAATTTCATGTTCTGGGATTAAAAACTTTCTCATTTGGATTTTCATTTAGAAGAAAACATGCATCTTTAAAGGATGCTCAAAATTCGTGTATGTTTATAAAATAAAAGAAATTTGTTGAATACTTAAGGTACTAGATTCCCATTTTAAAACGAGTTTAATCAAATATTTAATTAGAGAGCGCGCGCACACACACACACACAAAAAAAAAAAAAAAAATGTAAATTATGTTTGAATTGTGAGTTAAATTCAAAATTTTTTGATTGCATGATTTAAGAATTGTCATAGTGGCAGTTTAAGTTTAGAATTTATTTTTCATTTATTTGGAAAAATCAGGTGAATAATTCATGTGTATATTACTATCGCATTGCATTTGATAGGTTTTACCTACAAGACAAGGTTCTGTTCAAGCAATAACCCAATGTTTATCTTTCTTTCTTTATAATATAATTACTGTTTTCTTATGAGTTGATTTTAATTAAGCTTTTGATTTATAATTAGTTTCCAGAAGCCTTTTTCTTTTACTTCTTCTTCATCTACTGCAATTCCAAAAGGTTGTTTATTCAGTTTAAAAAAAATTGTTGTTTTTTTGGTTTTTATTTGTTCTGATAAATATGGAATATTTGTGCTTATTGTTTTTAGGCACACAAAATAGTTTGTTTAGGCTATTATCGGATTATACTCGAACTCAGACTCATGATTTGAATTTTTTCACAAAGATAGTGCTCAATGATGGCATTACAAATTGAAATAATATGTAGTAGATGCATCTTGATCCAATCAATATAAAGTCCTATTTTTTCAAAACATGGAAATAATATGTAGTTGATGCATCTTGATTGAATATGAGAGTAAGATATATTGTATAGTATTGTAGGATATTTCTATAAAATCTATATTTGTTCTATATTGCACTAGATCAATGAGAATTTACTGTTAGTACTGAGTGAAGATTTCATTTATTTGGTTGTTGGTGATGTTTGAGCTCAAATCCTTCTCATTCTAATGAATTATGTGTATTCCTTTGAATATTAGTGCCATAATTAACCATTTGTATAACTTATTCCTTAAAATCCATAGCAAAAAGGTTCATTTATCTTAACTAAATTTCCCTCAACCATCCAAAAACATCATTTAGTCTTTTGGATACAGATTACATTATTGTATTTGGCTTTTAATAAGATCTTTCTGAAATGACCATTAATAGTAACATTCATTTTCTCATTGAATTGACCCCCAAAAAAAAAAAACTATTTAATTTGATAAAATAAATTTTAGCAATTCTAAAAATTTTCTCATGCATCGCACGGGTTAGTATCTAGTATGTGTATATATATATTAATATATATATGTATATATATATATATGATAAAAGGTGACATATATGGATGAGGCAAAAATCAGAAACCTTACTGGTGTGTTTACAGAGAAGAAGAAATCCCAGAACTGGTTCCAGAGACTGTTCAACAGGCAAATGAGTCAGGATTACGATTCAAGCAACATAATAGAGCATGCAACCGCAGTGGCAGCTGCTACAATTGCCATCGCCACACTTGAAGAACCAGACATCCCGGATCAGAAAAAGACGAGTGAACGCCCTGAAACCTCTTTTATCAGAAGCAAGAGCAAAAAGGAGGATACAACACGTTCAGCGCTAGAACCTGGTAGAGCATCCAAGCGATTCTCAGGTAAAGATGCAAAGCATGAGAACTGCCAGTTATCTATGAGTTCCTGATCATACTATTTCAAACAAAAGTTTATGAGATGGTTTTTATTAGGTGAAACTTCAATGAGACTTCCTGAAGGCAAAGATACCAAGGTGCCAGAAACTGCTGCAGCAATTGGAAAGACACCCCAAAATCAAAAGTCCATAGGGCCTGCCCCTTCATTGAAAAAGACTCCAACTTTTGCTGAGCACTTGAAAAAAACTGACAGTATACAACCTGATCTGCCTGCCACCATTAATCTAGAAATGCCACCAACTGAAACTCAAAGGCAGAGTTCAATGAGAGCTGAAATACCACCAACTGAAACTCGAAGGCAGAGTTCAATGAGAGCTGAAATCCCACCAACTGACTCCAAAGGGCAGAGTCCAATGAGATTTAGAGCAGAAGAAACAGCAGAAGCTTGGGAGAAAGCTGAGTTGGCTAAGATCAAAGAACGGTACTTATTCACTTTGAGAGTGGTCTACTGAACTATAAAATTTAAAGCCAAAGTGAATATGAAACAAATCATCCTGAGTTATCAAGATTGTATGGTAGACATTACATCCAAGCAAAAAATAAAAATAAAAAAACTATAAAAAATAAAATTATGTGCTGAAATTTTTGCTGCAATGCCTACTTTAGAAGCAATTAAAAATATGAACACTAACAGAAAGAATTTCAGGTACGAGAAGATAAATTCCACAATACTTTCCTGGGAGGAAAAGAAGAAAGCAAAAGCCAGACGCCGACTAGATAAGACACAGGTTTTTCTTCATTATCTTTCCATTAGTTAATTAAAAATGAATAGACAGGATATGATAATCTCTTCTTGGATGCAGAGTGAAGTGGAACGAAGAAGAGTAAAAGCTTTAGAAAAATTTCACACTCAGATGGAATATATTAACCAGGTTGCAGGAGGAGCAAAAGCGCAGGCAGAAGAAAGGCGAAAGGATGAAGAGTTAAAGGCAAAAGAAAAGGCAAACATAATTAGAACTACAGGGAAAGTTCCTAAGACATGTCTCTGCTTATGAATTTGACCAGTTTACCTGATTTTTCAGGGACAAAGGCAATCTTTGAAGTTCTACAAATGTAATTATTTATTTCAAAATTTCTTAAGTAACTCAAAGTGGCAATTGTAATACACTGGAAACTTCTTTATAAGATTTGTCATTCCATATCAAAGAGTCACCTGGAGGAGTTCAAGTAATATACTGCATCTATTAATTACACAGATTCTAATTTACTAATCCATGATTACAACATTATGTCATTCATGGACAATGGAAAATCTCTCGCAATGTCAAGATTCTTGAAAATATCTTTTTTCTAACAACTATTAAAACGGATTTTTTTTTTTCTTATTTAGTACCAAATTCATGCAACCATGATTATTAGTCAAGCTTTTAACAAAATTAAAGGATATCTATACAAAAGAGAGGTCATCTAGAGATAGAAAGTCTTATAAAAAGCTTCCCTATATAAAGCATCATATGCACTCTCCCAAAATACTTGTATGTATTTTAAAAAGAAAATAAAAATATGAATCCATATAAATCAATAGCTGCCCAGAGCTATCGTAGGCAATGATTAACAACTACTGCTGGCCCAGTGTATGGCAAAAGAAGAACATTACTCTCATATCTGAGATGCTTCATCACCCACACCAATAATTAATTCCATTTTCAGGACAAGATCAAAGCAAATTGAAGAAAAATGCTCACCCAAAGACTCTTGTGTAGTTTAGTTGTATACAAACAACAATAGGAGAATATCAATATGCTACACTTCAAAAGACCTTATCCTTTTCTTTCTCTATTTTTTCAAATGTTGTTCTTGGAACAGAGTCTGATTTTAACAGAAAGTTGGTCCATTAATCTAGCAGATTAAAGATTTAAAAACAGTCATTTAAGCTTGCATTAAACCAAGACAATACTCAAAGAAGTAACAAAAATTTCAGAAATCACCAGATTCTCCACCAGAAGCACACTTGGGAAATATATTTTTATGCACATTCAAGTTCATAACAATTGGTTCTCCACTTCTATGAACAGTGGTATTTAATCACTGACAACTGAAACTCAAAACTTACAAATTCAATACAAAACCATGCCTCTTAGAAGCTTTCTACAGCATCACAAAACCATAGGACAATCTGAATAGACTCACAACATTGAACTGTCAAACTGCCAGAAAGTGGAGTAGTAGACTGACCAGTTTCAGATGCAAAGCAGTGGGGTGATTTTAGAAAAGAAAAGTTGCAAGTACAAGTTTTTCGGGGTTTACTGATGCAAGTAACCAACTACATCTCATGTGGTTATTTCTCTTACCAGCCTCTCCAAAGTAGGGTATGCAAAATACAATACCAAGAAAGATGGGATAGCAAACACAACTGTGAGTATCAAGTAGATGACCAAAATGACTGCACAGCCAGGTACTACAGAAAAGGCAATCAGAAGAAATATGATGACCAAAGGGAACTTGGATGTAAAGTGAATGAAGAAATCCAGAGATTTATGAAGGGAAAATTGGCGTCTCTCCACATTACTACTACCATTATCATTGCCAGACCCCAGATGTCCAGGGCAAGGAGGAGGGGCCCTTCTAGGGTTACCATTGGTTGCTTGATTTCCAAGAGCAGAATTGCATCTTGGAGACCACATTGATTGATTTTCTGAACCGGAAAAAGCAGACTTTGACCGATCACCATTCAAGCTCTCAACCATCCATAGAAGAAAGAAGTTCTTCCGAGGGAACTTTAAATTTCCATTGCAAACCAGCCGGAATGACATCAAGTGGCACCATGGACAGGAAACGAAGTATGGAATCTTAATTTGTTGAGTAGGGAATTTCAAGACAGCCAATTGAAGCCCTAGGACACAATTTTTGCAGAGTGTGTGACCACACCATAAGACATAGGGCACATTCTCAACAATGTTGAAAGATTCCCAGCATATTGGGCATTCCAGTCCTTCGTCTCGGCTAGCATTCGAACACACTTCATCATCTGAGCAGTCTTGAGAAGCTCCACTTGACTCTACTAAGTTTTTCCCTGAGTTTTTCTTCAGCCCAATACTTGCAATGGCATTTGAGGCAAATTTCCACATCATGACGGAAGAAAAAGGTCTGATTAGATAAGAGCATTAACTGCTACAATTTCAGAGTTGGACATTCTCCTGTGAAAGAACCACTATGCCATGAAACTTAGCCTCAAAGATTTCTCCTCCAGGTTAATTATAAACAGCTCATGTTGCTCACATCAAACCTGTAAACATAGTCCATAATTACAAAGTCAATAGCCTTCTATGTAATGTGATAGTAAACAAAGTCTAAAAACAAGGACACATTGAGATACAAATAAAACTTTTGGTTGCAAAAAACAAGATAAACTATATTGTCATTTGTTCCAAAGTGAATTGAATCATAAATTACATACTCCTACAAGCGCAGGATTCAACTTATTTAAGGGGGATTTATAGCAAGTGTGGCGTAAAATGTGAATGACACGAGAGTCTGCCCGAAAACAGTGATGTGAATGACAAGTAAGTAGAAAAATCCTTGACTCTAATTTTTGAAATATTCTTTTATTTCTTTTATATGCAAAATTTCACAACCCCTTTCACATGGCATATTTAGATGCAAGAAAAATTAAAAGACCCCATCATAAAAACCGGATTACCCTTAATAGAATTACATAGCGAGTATGATATATTTATAGCGCAGAAAATAACCCCTGCATCTGTGAGCCTACAAGTACAACTTATTGTTCATCTAACCGCTAAACTGTTTATCACAAGTTTACAGAAAAACAATCCTCATGCAATAACTGGCCGCAGAAACATAGACAAACATATACCAAACATATATTTATGCATTACACACACCAAAATGTCGAACTATTATTTTCCTCAACAAAAAAAAATATATATATATATATATATATCAAACTACTACACATTTTGACAATTTTTTCCCGACCACTGCTACACAAACAAAACAACTTATACAAAAACTCTCTTAAGGAATTACACGCCGCATAATAACACATGCCTACGGGCTTCCACATCAATCCATATAAAAGCTTTGAATTTCCCTTTCATTATAGCACGCATTGCACACACACGCGTGCACACATATACATTATATACACACACACTAACATCAACCAACATGAGATATGATGAACACAAAATTTTATCTTTCTACTAATTGCATTGGTAATCACACAATGACGCTCCTTATATGTATATCTAAACAATGACACTAAACAAAACTCGACCACTAATATATGAACACAAATTTCAATCTTTAATTGGTAATTACAATTCACCTTATATATCAAATTCAAATTCTCCCTTATTTCCTTGATTTCATAATCACACTCACATACTTATAATTCAGGAATCAGAAATTAGAATCGTGAAAAAGAGAATTTTAAGGGAAAGGGGGAAAGTGAAATTTTTATGGAAATAGGGAAAACAGAATCGTTTGTTTTGTTACCTTTGTTCTCGGTTTGTGTGGGAATTGGAAAAACGAAGGATCGGCTCTTTCCATCTCTCGTTCTGGTTCTGGTGTTCTCTCTGGATTTAGAGGCCGTACCGATAAACGGTGGTGTGCGTGCGCACAATATTGCAGAAATGGTGTCGTGCCGATTTTAGTTTCTCTGCCAGTTGGGAATTTCTGTTTTTACAGAGAAATTCAAGGTTTTCAGTCAAAATGAATTGTATTTAGTATTACTAATAAAATTACGGTTTTGCCAAGATTCCCCCAACCAAGATTCAAAGGACGATTTTTTTTTTCCCCCTGTTAACGGTTATTAATTACAACAATCCTTTCATATAGGACGGACAGGTCCACGTTTGTGGGGTCTATCCCACATTGGTGGAGGAATTATTAGGTTCATCAAAAGTAATACTGACGTAGTCTTTCTAACCAGTGAAATCATACAACCTATGCAAATGTGTGATTGGGCTTCTTAACCAATACAAGGAAAAAAAAAAAATAGCAGGTAATGTCATTGGAAGGAATTTTTTTTTTTTTTTTTTGTTAATGGTTACTGATTACAACACTCCTTTCGCATAGGACGGACAGGTCCACATTTGTGGAGTCTATTCCATATTAAAGGAGAAATTATTAGATTCACTGAGAGAATTGCTGACATGGTCTTCTCAATCAATGAGACCATGTCATCTATGCAGGTGTGTGAGTGACCATAACAACATTTTAATGGTTGGGAGGTTAGGGAAGACCACATCAACAATCTTTTTATTGGACCTAATGATTTCTTATATTAGAGAGGAATATTGTGTGCAATTATTATAGGATAAAGTATAGTTAATATCCTTAAGGTTTTGACTACTACTAAGCAGGTTCAAGACTTTTTTAAATTGACTAACTTGACCCCTAAACCTAACTTGGTCTCTAAATCGTTATTCATTGACCAGTTTTGAAAAGTTTTGAACTGATGGGCATTAATCCAAACCTTAAGAGTGTGAAAGTCTTTAGATATAAAAATTTGGTAAAAAATAAAAAATAAAAATGCTAATGTGACAGATTATTAGTGGTAGATTAAATAGTGATGTCAACTGTAGGCACAAATAAAAAGGGAGCAGCTTATGTCCAGTGCTAGTGAGCACTGGACACGTTGCGATGCGGACACGTGTCCAAGACGTGAGCACTGGACACGTTGCGATGCGGATACGTGTCCAAGACTGGACACGTGTCTGTATCCTAACGGGTCCAGTGATCACTGATCACTGGACAGAAGCCCAACCCAAATAAAAATGAGTAAAAAATTGTTAATTCAACTCTTGTAGAATTTTTTGAGACCTTAGTCATGTAGCCATAGAGGTGGTCCTTAGAGATTGTAAATAAGGTGGCTCATTCATTGGAGATGGTATTATGTGTAACATTTACATGCAATATCATAGGTGGATCACGCATTTATGGGATCCATCCACTAGCATAAGTCAGGGTCACGCATTTACGGGATCCATCCACTAGCATAAGGACAGGGTCATAGGACCTTGACTTTTAAAAATTCCCTCACCCCCTTGTACAATACAACAATAATTAACAAAATGTGTTTTATATAAAAACTTATGGGAGCTTTCAAATTTCTCATACTAAAACCAACATATTCAAAGATATAAAATATTTCTCACAGTTGTTTTGTTGATATGATGTATTATAATTGATGCATGATAAAAGTGGCATCAGTAAAGAGAGAAGGTTTTTTTCTTTTCTTTTCTTTTTTCTTTTTTGTCGGATAAATACATCATTTTTCTTATACACATAATATAGTTGTTTGGAAATACAATCTTGTTAGAAACATTGCAAAATTTATTGAGTTTTTCACATCTTACTCATAACATTTGAGATAATTCTTGATTGGATCTATAACAATATAAAAACATATAAATGGTGTGCAAAAGCTGGTGATCAAGAATAAATATTTCACCCTTCTCAAAATAAATATTTCAACACAACATACCAATTAAATAATAACAAATGTCCCAAGGAGTACATTTTAAAAATATAATAAATGCTCAATTATGAATAGTAATGTACATTTTTCAATGAAGAAAAAATACTTGTTAATAATTAATTGGCTTATATTCATAAATTCATTAGGATTATGTGTACTATTTATGGATATATTAGTATAATTTGATTTAAAATTTTAAATATATATTATTATTTAATAAAGAACTAAAAAAAAAAAAAAAACCTTATGTAATATCAACATTCTTTAGAAAAATTATAAAAAAAATGCTCACAAATATTTTTTTCATAATATCATAAGATCTTAGATATGTGGATGGGGTCATGCATGATGCAACAACAACAACCAAAAAAAAATAGTAGTAACACAAATTATTATACAATTTTTTTAGCACAAATTTGAGTGGTGAAGAAAAAAAATGTAGATCTATATATAAGTAATAGCAAACTACTCATACCATATCATGACAATCATGCCATAATTGTAACAAAAAAAATTGTTGAATAGTTTGTAGTCCAAGAATCGCTCCCAAAAAATTATTATTGATTCATAAATGATCACGGACAAAGTGGGTCAGATAGGAAACGTGTAACCCACGGGGATCAAACGAGTGAAGCTGCGAAGGAACACGCTAACCACATTGTCGAAAAGAAAAAGCTTCCCCGAGTTGCAACCTACCTTTATATCCACCAACAGAAAAGGTCAAGTCTTCATTATCTTCTTTTATCTCCAAGTCCAACCACTACAGCCAAAACCTCTCCAATTCATTCAGGTTCTACCAATCAAGCAATGGACTTTCTTTCAGATCTTCAAAAGAAAGCCAACAGTTCTTCTGGCACTCACCACCCTGAAAAGCATGAGCAACACCAAAACCCAAACCAGCACCAACACCAACACCACCAGCCATCAAACTCTGAGCTCATGGCCAGTGCCAAGTATTTAGCTGAGGCAGCACAATCCACTTTTAGCCATGAAAGTAACAAGCTTGACAAGGCCAGGGTAGCTGCAGCAGCTGGTGATGTTTTGGCAGCTGCCTCCAGCTATGGAAAGTTGGAAGAAAAGAGCTTTGGCAAGTATGTGGAACAGGCTGAGACTTATCTCCACCAATATGGCCACTCCTCCTCCCAATCTCATTCCACCACCACCACCACCACTTCTAGCCACTCCTCCTCCCATTCCACCACCACACACTCAAAACCACACTCTGCTGGTGGTGGTCATGAAAGTGAAGGCCATTCTGAAAGTGGGTATGGGGATTACTTCAAGATGGCTCAAGGTTTCTTGAAGAAATAAGCATTTGAATTCCACTTTCCCCAACTGCTTGTGCTTTGTAATTTCTTCAATTTGGTGTATCTTTAATTTCATAACACCCTTGTTTCTGTGTGTTTTTTGTATCTTGTGTTGAATGTTCTATAATCTGTTTGTTCTGTATCTGTGCTTTGTGGGTTTAATTTAGCTTTTAGATTGTATAAAATGGCTGAAGCAGATTTAGATCAACTCTGTCAATAAATTATTAATTAAGAATAAAATTTGTGCGATTTGGAATTGGAAGAAAAACGAAGAATCAGCTCTTTCCATCTCTCGTTCTCGTTCTCTGGATTTCGAACCAATAAACGGTGTACGCACAATATTGCAGAAATGTTGTTGGGAATTTTTGTTCGGTGAAAATACAGTGTTGGTCACCAAGTTTGTCTATTGGGCGTCTTTAGTCTGTTCATCAATTTCAAACAGCATATTATTCAAACAATTCACAGTCCCTTGATCTGATCTGGTAGCATACAATGGGAAGTCTTAATTAATAACTATATTATGATTTATGCCCAATACTTGTAAAGGGAAACATAAAAAATAAAAAATAATTAAAAAAAAGGTAGTTTTGAAATCAATTAAAGAGAGAAAAACCATTTGGCAGTTTTATAACCCTTGTTGAAAAACAAATACCAATTGAATACCAAATGGAATTTACGACTTGGGAAGATAAAAACAGTAAGGCAAATACCAAATAAATTCAAAGAAAGCACATCCATTGAGACCTTTGTGGACGTGATGGTGCGTTTGCCGCTCCTCTGTGTGCTCCATCTCAATCGTGTATAATTTCATTTTGAAAAAGTAGTCAACTACAAAGGTCTTCCGGATTTGGGTTTAAATTGGGGAAGAGGAGTGAGTTTGGATTTTAATTACATGTGTGATTTTTTAATAAAAAATAAGTTTCCATAGGGGAAAAATAAGTGTCATGTCAATGCTGCATTAGACACATGATTAAGAATTTATATGAAGTTAATGGAAAGATCAATAATGCTCATTTTTTAAATTTTAAGAACTAATAGCGCTCACTCGAAACTTAAGGGACTAAAAGATAGACAAATTTTAGGAACTAACATTAAATTTTCATTTTTCTATTTTTATAGAGAAATTCAAGGTTTCAGTAAAAGGATGACTATTTTTTTTTTCTTGTAATGGTTACTAATTACAACACTCCTTTCATATAGGAAGGACAGGTCTACATTTGTGGGGTCTACCCGATATATAAATGAGGGCAAAATTTTGCAGAAAAGCATATTTTTGGAAAAATATTAGTAAAAAAGCATGTGGAGGAAATATTTTAATTAATGGAACTCGAGTCTCTCAAACTCAAGTTCCACCCTTTTTTTTTTTTGTGGTCTATTTCAAACTTCATCCAAGATGGAATGGGTTGGAACTCGAGTTTGTTAAACTCAAGTTCCAAAAACAGTCAAACTTACTAAAATGTTTTATCTGCATTCTATGTAGCAAATTTTTTTCTAAAAAACTACTATTTGGCAAATTTTGCCTATAAGTGAGGGATATTTTGTGCAATTATTATAGGGTAAAATCGACTAATTGGCTTATAAATCTAACTTGGCCCCTAAATTGTTAATTATTGGTCAATTTTGAGAAGTTTTGGATCTCAGTGTTAATTGTATTTTACCCATTATTATATAAGAGAGAAAGTCTATAGACATGCAAATTTTAATATAAAAAAAAAAATGCAAATATGCTAATGTGGCAAATTATTAGTGGTAAATTAAAAAGTGACATTAATTGTGAACCTAAATAAAAATTAGTAAAAACTTGGCAATTCAACTATTGTAGAATTTTTTTTTATATGTAACATTACTATATAAAAGTACCAACTCAGAATGAGGATGTTTTGAGACCTTAGTATAGTAGCCATTTAGGTGGTTCGTAAAGATTGTAAATAAGGTGGCTCATGCATTGGAGATGGTAATATGTGTAACGTTTACGTGCAAAATCTCTTTTACATGGGGGTAAATCACTAGCAAAAGGAGAGGGTCGGAGGGGCTATGGGTTTAAAAAATTCCCTCATCCCCTTGTAATTTTTATAGAAAAAATATATAAAATAAATTTACTAATTGGCACCCCAATTTATTTATTTATTTTTACTCTGCCATTGAATTAATCTTATATAAAAAGAAATTTTTACAGAACTGTTATACAAAATAATAAATCCATTCATGCATTTGTGCTAAAAGCTTTTTACAATGACTAAAAAACATTGAGGATTGGGGAGACTTCAGTATATAAAGAATACTACAAATGTAAACCATTTTCCATAAATTACTAAAAATTTTAAGTCGACTTGAATTCCAAAAGAAAAAAAAAAAAAAAAAACTCTAAATAAATTATCACAAAGGAAACTATCATTGTCTAGCCTAGCCCAAGATTGAAAGCTAAATCGAAGAACTTAACCAATTAAACTACTAGAAATCCAAAGTTGATATTGTTTTAATTCAAGTAACCTTTGACATTGATATTTTGAATTAAGACCTTCATAATCAAATTCCTCCTATCTCATTATAACTATCGAATTATCAAAATAAAATAAAATAAATAAATAAATAAACTCAACCCAACACTCAAGTCTTATAGTCTTGTAGATTTGAAGCCAGTATCAGGTTTTTGTAACGTGAAAGGGGTAAAGTTAGGGTAATTTCAAAATTTTCTATATTAATTTTATAAATTGATACGTTTACTTTTGAACATAAAAAAAAAATAATTAACAAAAATGTGTTTTATAGAAAAAACTTATGGGAGCTTTAAAATTTCTCATATTGAAATCAATATGCTCAAAGATATATAATATTTCTCACAGCGGTTTTATTGATATGATGTATTATGCTTGAGGCATAATAAATGTGGCATCAATAGAGATATAGTTTTTTTTTTTTTTTTTTGGGATATATATATATATATATATATATGTGTGTGTGTGTGTGTATTTGTGTAAGAACTAAAAATGTAAAAGCCCAAGCCCACTTAGAATAGTGATGTCTGGATCTTCAAACCAATCCCAAACAATGAATTTTTAATAGGGTGAGATTTTAAGTCAAGTACAACACAGAGATCGACCCAAGTCTAAATCTAATAGAACCTAAATGATAAATACGAGTGAATGGACCAATAATTCAGTGATAGAAAGCTTGCACAAGCAAGTCCGAGGATAGATCTTATATTGATAAATAAGGATGATATTTCTTTACAGGGTATTTCTTTGTTTTCTCACTTGTTCCTTTTTTCTTGGAAAATGTTTATCCCTTTTTTCTAGGGAGGTTTCCTTCCTTATATAGCCCCTTCCCTTGTATCCCAACCCTCCATCTGTATGTTTCAGGGGATTCCTTAGGATACTTGTCCCATTATGACCCTTTTGGAGGTTGTAGAGAGAGTTGTTAGCTATGAAGTTGTTATTCAAGGGTCATTTCCTCATTAATGCAGCTAGTTAGGTTGGTGTAGAGTATTGAATGTGAAGGTGGGAGGTGTCTTCTTCAGGAACCTTCCTCCCACCACCCTTGCAAGTCTTGTACCCTCCCATTGCTATCCCTTCCCTTATCCTTGGGCTTTTAAAGGATGCTAGTTGTCCTTTGGCTCCCTTGCACTCCTCGGGTAGGCGTAGTCCTTGGAGTTTGCCAACCTTTCTTTGCTCTCGGATTGGACTCCTTGGTCCTCCCCCCCCCCCCCCCCCACACCCCCACACAATATGCCATCATTTTTTTTATACACATATTATGGCTGTTTGGAAATACAATCTTGTTACAAACATTGCAAAATTTATTGAGTTTTTCACATCGAACTCACATAACATTTGAGATTATTCTCGATTGGTTCTATTACAATACAAAAACACATGAATGGGGTAAAAAAGCCAGTGTTTGAGAGTAAATATTTCAACACAACTTACCAATTAAATTATGAGCCCGAATTTGGTAAAGATGGGTTTAAAACTCATGTTTTACACCATCCAATAAGAGATTGTCATATCAACATTTTACTTAAAATTTAATACATCCTACTACACCTAATAACATCTCAATAAAGGGAAATGCTAACGAATGCCCCTAAGGCATTGGTTAACAATCCATTTAAAAAAAGTTTTTATAGGAAAAAAAAAAATTAATATTTTGACAACTTTTTTCATTTTCCATAAAAGTGGTGTCAAAACTTTCTTAAAATGGATTGTTAACCAATGCCCTAAGAGTACTCGTTAGCATGACCCCTCAATAAACTTCTAATTTGGTTGGATTTATATATGAGTATTAAAATTGATTGAGTGTTGATGTGATTATTCTTAAATATGTAATAAGATAATGTAACATGTTAGGATTGGAGAGGTAAAACATGGGTTTTACACCACATCCTTACAGAATTTAATCTCATTAAATAAAGGGTCTTGGTAACAAATGCACATGTTAAAGATATAATAAATGCTCAATTATGAGTTGTAATGTATACTTTTCAATAAATAAATAAAAACACTTGTTAATAATTAATGGCTTATGTTAATGGATGCTCTTAGGAAAATTGTTAATAAACCATTTTAGGAAAATTTTGATACCACTTTTATGGGAATTAGAAAAATCTATCAAAATATTAATTACTTTTTTTTTTCATAAATTTTTTTCTAAAATGGTTGCCTAAAAAATGCCCTTAAGAATCTGTTAACTTTTCCCATAATTAATTAGTTTATATGTATAAATTCACTAGGATTACATATGCCTTTTATGGATATATGTGTAGAATTTAACTTTATTTTTTAAAAATATATTATTTAATAAAGCACCTAAAAAACCTTAAACATTGCCTTTTGAGCAAAGAAAATCTACTATAAACTAGCGTGGGTGGCACGAGCTACCTCTTGAGTGAGAAAATTAAGGTAAAATTTTTATTTGACAAATAAGAAATTATTGTCATACAAAGTTAACCTCATTCGTATAAGAATTTTGATACCTATTTGCTAAAGGCGATATCTAATTATTAAAAAATTTTAAGAATGATAAAAAATATCATCATCTTCCAACAATAAGTAACCGAGTTTTACTAAAATCTTATCACAATATTTAAATTTTCATAATGAATAATGTCATATGCTACAATTGAAACTCTTCATCAAATACCTTCAACCATATACAATGAAAATTTTTTCATCCATACTTTCTTCTTTATCATTCTACATGAGTCTAGGTGCAATCTTTAGCTTAATTGGTTTTTAATGAACGCCCATTTTAGACAAGAAAAGAAAAGAAAAATAACAAAAGCCATGTGTAATCGAATTTTCCATTAAATAAATTAGTTTTGAAAATTTAAATCTAGAAAATCGATGTTCATTAAGTAACAAATAAAAAACCTTATATTACCATTCCAACTTTCTAAGCATTACTACTATCTAAAATTCAAAATATCTGAAGAAAAATTTTGAGATGTTAAAATTTAGTGGGAGTATTTTAGACATTACACAATATAATATTTTAAGAATCATAAACTTTCATTTGGGCTTAATTGAGAGAATAACAATATGACAAATTTTTTTTCCAAACTATTAAGGAGAAAATTACTTGATTTTAAAGTTTAAAGAGAAATTGTGAACTACCCCAAACATAAAAATAAAAATAAAAAACAAAATACAAAAATTCAACCCAAGAAAACTATATGTAAAACAATGAATTTTGGTTCAACAAAAATTGTCTGATAAAAAAAAAATTCTAAAAACACAAAAAATGACACAACATTTTCATAATACATTTATAATTTTGTTATATTTTACTTTGACTCGTAAAGAAATGACACCTTAACAATTGTGAAAATATTGTGACGACAACAAAAGATATATTAACATTTTCACAAAAAAATGTTATGTCCACAATATTTTCATTACAAATAAGTAGTAAGTTGATACGAGTTGTTATTGGTGGAAAAAAGTAATTTCATTGGTAAGTTTAAATTAGAATAAAAATTTACCACCTAAGATTTGTTATGAAAATATGGTGAAAAATATTATTGATGTAGCACTTTTTTTTTATAATATTTTAATATTTAGTTGTGATTGGTTCTAGTATGATATTTTATTTTGACATATAAAGAATTAACACCTCAATAATTGTGAAAATATTATGACAATTTGTTGTGTTAATATATTATTATTATTATATAAACAAGTTTAACGGATGATATTAACCCCCCAAAAAAAAGGAGAAGAACGCAAGTGTAACAGTGGAGATTGAACAACACTTAAACCAAAACATTCACTATCACCACATATAAATATTAAAAAAAAAAAAGGAAAAACTGAAATAAGCAAGAAAACTGGTACAAATGGTAATACATTAAAAAAAAAAAACAAAAAAAAACAAAAACAAAGGCCAACTCGTGAGTTCATGCACACCCAAGGCCAAAATTACGGTTGAAATATCTTTACTCTATATCAAGTTTTGTTTTGTTAAACGGTGACTTTTTTCTTTTTCAAAACGAAGCCCACTGATTTGGCTTAGAAAAGAGACAAACTTGACTAAACCAAACTAAAGCCCTATAGATATAGGTATTGATACTTTTTACATAGTTAATAGATAGAAATAGAAATAGAAATAGAAATAAATACGGTGTATATAATACCATTTCCTTCTAACATTCTTTTAAAAAAAGTTAAAAACCTTACATAAAAAAAAAAAAAAATGAAAAAAAGCTAGTTATTTTCATAACATCATAAGATCTTAGATATATGGCTGGGATTAAAAATAAAAAAAATCTAATAATACAAATTATTAGGTAATTTTTTGTCATAATTGTAACGTTAAAACAAAGTGTAAAAAGTGAAGAAAAGTAGACGTTTAAATGATAATCAACTGTTCACAAATTGATGTCACGTTGTCTTGTCAATATTACGAAAAAAGTTGTGGACATAGACTCATAGTCCAAAACCACCCTTTGAAAAATATCATACATTCATAAATGATCACTGACATGGGCAGTTAGCAAACGTGTGGCCGGCGTGGATGAAACGAGTGAAGCTGTGAGGGAACACCACACGCTAACCACGCTGATGAAGAAGAAGAGGCATCACTGAGTGGAACATCATGAATCACAAGACTCGCAACCTCCTTTATATACACCAACAGATCAGTTAAATCTTCATTATCTTCTTATCCAACAACTGTTTACAAAGCAAATCCTCTTCCAATTCATTCAGATTCTCTCACAAACACAATGAACTTTCTCTCAGATCTTCAGAAGAAATCCAACAGTTCTTCTGAGACTCACCACCCTGAAGAAAAGAATGATCAAAACCAAAACCAACCATCAAACGCTGAGCTCATGGCCAGTGCCAAGGTGTTAGCTGAGGCAGGCCAAACCGCTTTTAGCCAGGGAGCTGGCAAAGTTGACAAGGCCAGGGCAGCTGGAGCAGCTGGTGATCTTTTGGAAGCTGCCTCTAGCTACGGAAAGTTGGAAGAAACGAGCTATGGCAAGTATGTGGAAAAGGCTGAGACTTATCTCGACCAATATGGCAACCCCTCCTCCCAATCCCAATCCCATTCCACCACCACTGACTCAAAACCACACTCAGCTGCTGGTGGTGGTGATCATGAAAGTGAAGGCAATACTGAAAGTGGGACTGGGGACTACGTGAAGATGGCTCAAGGTTTCTTGAAGAAATGAACATTTGAATACCAATTTCCCAACTGCTTATGCTTTGCAGTTTCTTAATTTGGTGCATCTCTAATATTACGACACCCTTGTTTCTGAGTGTGTTTTTTTTTTTTTTTTTTTTTTTTTTATCTTGTGTTGTACGTTCTATAGTATGTTTGTTCTCTGTTTAGCTTTTAGATTGTAACGTGGCTGAAGCAGACTTAGATCTACTCTGTCAAGAAATTATTAATTAAGAATAAAATTTGTGCTATTTGCTATAGCTTATAGCCTATAAACCCAATATGTATCTTTACTCTCTAGCTCTTATCTCAAAATATTGCACTGTATTGGATGACCTAGCCTAGGACATGTATCCATTAATTTTTCTCTTTTTTGGAGGTTACATGTGTACCCGACTACTTATCTACGTGTGACTACTTATCTTCGTGTTGACTCGGGCGTGTGAAATGTTTCACATAATGTTCACATTTTCATGTTATATCATATAACTTATATGTCCAAATTTTAGATGCGATAGAGAGGCCACATGATATAAAATGGTTGGATACTTGAATGCGAAACAATGAAAACCATTTTACAACACATATATATTGAAATGGTATCATTTGTGTGAGTAATTCTTACATGCTCCTAGAGCACTTAAGTTTTTTTACATTTGTGTTTACTGTTTACATATTGTTAGGGTACATTTTTTTACACTTAATGTTATTTAAATGGCACCTATTTATTTCTTTTCAAATGTTACAAACAAATTATTGGACATGGCTAAATATTTTATGACTATCATTATGCTAGCCCACAACCTTTCTTCTCTCTATCACAAAATTGGACTACAAATGCAAAACACTATGGGACCTATATTTTCTCATAAAAGCCCGAATTATTAAGTAAGTGAGATAAAATCTAATCCTTTCTAAGGCCCAAGAATTTTATACTTAACAAATATTCTAAAAAACTCATGACGCAAATTCAATTGAACCAAACAGATGTGCAAATCACCTTGCAAAAAAGGGGAACTCACCAATTCTTAGGCCTTATTATGTATGATAGTCCACCTACGGACTTAGAGAAATGTATTTCTTTTTAATTTTTTGGGTTGTAGCTTAACAAGCGTTGTCCTAAGATGCTTGCTTCTCTTTAGCTTTTAATGTTATTTCCTTTTTACCAAAAAATTAAAATAAAAAAAAAAATTTGTTGGTATCTTGTCTTTCTTGATTGTAATTGTGTGCTTTATTTTAATTTAATAAAATAAATAAATTTTCCATTCCAGCACTCTTGTCATCTCTTATCCTAGTAAACTGATATCATGATTGTTATTAATTTCTAATGGTACTATAAAAGCTGAGATCAAATTCAACTTGCATGAGCACAATTTGATTCCTAAACCCAAAAGGTAAAAGGACTTAGGTCCAAAGAGTCCAATATAATAAATTTGTAAAGAGTGAGTTAGAAAACTAGGTTCTACTGAGTTGGATAACAATTATAATGGATCCAGATGACAAGAAAGTAAAGATAAACTAATTTTACCCAAAGAAAATCATCCTCGGCCAAATCCAAGGAGGTTAGTTCTTGTATATATTTCTTTTGGATTTGATTACAAGTCTACTTCCTGTTGTTATAGTGTTTTTCCCTCAATTTCTTGATCCCTCACTATAATGGGATCCTTTTCCTTTATATTGCCCCCCTTCCTTCTATCTTAGCCCTCCACGTGTAGATCAACTGGTAGACTTTTGTCCTTATCCCATTAGCACCTTCCTAAAACTTTTAGTGGTAGCTATAAGGCTAAACATCACTGTTCAAGCATCACTTCCACATTAATGTGACCAGATAGTTAGCTATGGAGCATTTAATGCGGCGATAGCAGCTTTCCCTCAGATATTTCTCACTTTCTTTCTACCTTATCCCTTCCTGATGCTTATCCCTACCAGCAAAATCGCCCAGAATGTTGTCCATGATGTCAAGCCAACCCTTTTGACCTCTGCCCTGTTAAGCCGAGGTGAAATCTGTCCTCGGACATACTTCTTGGAACCTTAAAACCAGACCCCTTCGCCCATTCACTAGCTTGCGCTACCACACTAGCGTCTACTTGTCCTCAGACTATTGAATGTCCTCGGACAAGACCCATAACCCAATATACCCTTCTGGGCATGCCATCCCTATAATAGCCCCTCGAAATTCTCCTTTTTTGGCTCCTAAAAAAAAAGGAGGATTTCGATATTACCATTACTATTCTCTTCTAGCCATATGTCACCTCTGTATGCGTAGACGCCTTTCCAACTACCCATCGCACGCTTCTGACATTTCGACATCTGGAACGCGTCTGTATTAAATTCCTGCGGCTCTATACCCCACGTTCTACGACATGATGAAGATCAAATGGTTGAGGATCTCATTGGAACTTGAGCGGGAATTTTCCCACTCTCCTTTCCCTCCAATACAAATACAATTCAAAGACCACATTCACTTCACTTTTGCAATCATAAATATCAAGAGCTAGTCAGAGGAAAGTTCCTTCCTTCGCGTAAGTCATTTAAGCATTCTCTTTTACTTTCTCTTATACTTTTTCTTTATACAAAGTCCTTCTCTCCTCAGCCCCCTAACTTCCCTTCACCTTCTTTTCACCTTCAACTATTTCTGACAAATGGGTCGATTTGCTTACCTAGTAGACTTCCCAGAGAGTATAGAGAGTTTTAATGCTCAATATGGAATCCCACAAGGGGTTTCCACTAGGTACTGTAAACAAAGGGATTGGTACGCCCAGAGGCAGGAGGGAGAAGTGGTAATCCCAATGATTGCCTTCATAGAGGGAGGGATGAGAATTCCTATGGGCAGAGTCACTAGGGATTACCTGATATCCCGTAGATTAGCCCCCATCCAATGTGCCCCAAATAAGTTTAGGATACTAGGTAGTGTCGATGCCCTCAATGAGAAGATGGGTGTGAACCTCACCCATCATGGCGTTAACTGGGTTTACAACCGCCATAAACTAACAAAGTAGGGCTACTACCTAAAAACTAGGGAACCCGCAGTTAGGCTCATATCGTGCCTCCCCGAGTCTAATAAGGGCATGAATAAGGACTACTTAATTGTCTCAAGGGAGTGGCACGACGACCTTCATTGTTCGACGAGAGAAGGGACACCAGCTGGGGTTTTTAGGTCTAGGTCTATTGTTCTAATAATAATACCCCTTTTTCTCACCGACATCTTCCGTGCTCATTTGTTTTTTGTTTTCTTTCTTTTTTTTTTCTTGTACTTATAATTTTAGTTCCTTTTGATTTGTGCCGCTTTTTCTTAACAGCGTTAACTAGCCAAATTTAAACAAGTACTTAAGGCTGAGGTCTTTGTCCATAGTGACATGCAGTTAAGGGCAGCCCACATCATCCTCGGCTACAACCCAATCCTATCCAGCTTTCAGGCACCAAAGTGTGTAATCAAGGCAAGGGACCTACGTCTGCACCAAATCAACGTAGCAGTCCTCGGCTTCCTTGTCACTGGTCCTGTTCCAAAGGGTGTACTGCAGGTGGAGCTAACTTCCCGGTCCGCAGCTGAGGTGGAAGCAACTTCCTCCTAACTAATAATCAAAGAAAAGAAAGAATAAGAAATAGTAGAAGTTTTGGACTTCAAGGACGACTTCGAGGTCTTTAACCAGTCTGAGGCCCTAGAAGTCCTAGCCAATGATTTCAGCCATGGGCTTTCAGCCCAAGTCAACCATAACTAGGAAGCCACTGATATTCCAGAATACAGCGTAGGATAAGGTCAAGCCTCTAAGAGCTGTTGGAGTCCCAAGCTGGTGGTAACACGCTAGGGAGTGCAGCCCAAACTAAGCCTCCCACCCCTTCACCCACCAACCCAATCTCTCCGAGCTAACCCTGTCGACCATAAGAGGAAGAAGGAACAGAAGGGCAAAGAGGTGGTAGAAAGAGGAAAATGTCATTCCTCCTAGGAGGCTAAGCCTTAGAAAGGGGCCAAACAAGCCAGAGTGATGCAGATGGTGGCGGACAAGAGAAGTGATTCTCAAGTCAGACCTCTAGCCTGGACTCCTGCCTTAGTGCTGGACGGAGTTCCCTTACCCGTTAATGCCTCCATCAGGGACTTCCGACAAAGGAGGGCTGGTTACATGGCCGACACCGTGGAATAGGCGCTATTGCTGCTTGGGGACATGGCTGATTTAAGGTCAATGAGGAAGTATGAGGTATTCCTTAGCTTGAAGAAGAACTTTGCTCTAGTAAGTTCGTAAATTGGCTTTCTCATATTCAAAATTATAAATAATTTTTTTTAATTGTCGTGCTTGTTCCCTTGAAAGGCTGTCTAAGCTGCACACAGAGCCGAGGAGTTGGTGAATGACTCCCATAGATAGATGAAAGATGAAGAAGCTAGGTGGATTGTTACACTGGAGGCCTTCAAGGTGGCGAAGAAGAAGATCCAGAAGTTGAATGTCAAGCTCACCGAAGCTGACTAGGAGAAGAAAAGCATTGGGGCTGCTTTGCAAGGGGCCGAAAGACAAGTAGAGGCTAAACGCAAGCAACTCCAGCAGGCCGAGGACGAGCTTGCTACAGCTAATGATCACATAAAGGTCCTAAAGAAGAAAATTGAGGAGGTTAAGAAAGCCAGTGACCAAGCTAAGCAGGACGGATATGATATAGGGGTGGTAGAGACTAAGGAGGTTCTCGAGGCTAAGGTCTTAGAGGTGTGTATGAACTACTGACTCCAAGTGTGGAACGAGGCCCTTAACCAAGCTAAGGTTGAGGCCTCTTCCGCCCTTAGGGGAGCAGAGAGTGTATATTATCCTCCTACCATCCACGCATCAAGCTCTTCCAAATCCAAGGCTGACACTGTCTTTGAGGAGGCAGATATTGGCAAGGATAGCCCGGCCAAGGCCCTTCTCTCCTCTGACAGCCCTTCCAAATAGGCCGAGCAGCCTGGGGTTGTTGAAAAGGAAACAGACACAATCAAAGGAGTGGCCCCTAATGTCACCAAGCCCCCAATTGCTTCTAATGCTACTAAGCCTCCACTTGCCCCCAAGGACCCCCCCCCCCCCTAAAGAGAAAAAGGCCTCCCAAAAGATGGAGATTGTCTTGGCAACTCTTTCAATGCTAGCCAAGGAGGACCTCAAGGGTAAAGGCTTGTAATCAAAATGAAGTAGTTTTTAGAGTAGTTTTTTTTTTTTTTTAACTGTTGTTTCTGTTTCCAAAATCTATAATTAATTTTCCCTTTTGTAATAAACTTTCCTTTTTGTAAGGCTTAGCTTAATGATAATTATGGGCTTTTCTTTTACTCTTGTGATACTCACACAAATCCTAACATAGTCTTTGTTTCACTTAATACTTAACCAACATGAAAATGAGACATGTCTTTATTTAGTTATCTACATAAAAGATATCATGCTTATCATACCTTAAGCATAGCTAAACTAGCGGATCCTGTATATTGTTGAATTTTTCTCTAATTTCACACAACAGGGGAGAATTCGTCCATTTAGGGTTCTACCTAACCCTTCACTTACTAGTAATTCTAAGAAACTGTAGTTGATAATTAGCTCATAAACATATCATAGATATACTTGCGAATGCTTTAAGTGATGCTTAAGAGTGTTCTTCTGATTAAGTTACTACAATGAAAGTTTGTGCTATTCAGTATGGCTGGGTTGAGTACTTATTTGCCCAAGGCATGTGAGTCAAGGTATTAATTTACCTAAGGTATATGGCCTGAGGAGCCAGATATGACCAAGGTTCTATTTAATACTTAAACAAATAATAAGAAGTGTTAATTTACCCAAGGTATGTGGTTCGAGGAACCAGGCATGACCAATATTCTGTTTAATACTTAAACAAATAATAGGTGTAACGCATAATATCATAACAAAAATATGGTAGAAATGACTTTCATTAATAATAATACATTCGCAGGTTATTTACATTCCAAGGGCATGGTACAACATTTTCATCTAGATCTTCAAGGTAATATGTACATATTCCAGCCACTGAGGTGATATGATATGCCCCTTCCTAGTTGGGCCCTAACTTTCCCCATGCTGGGTTCTTTGTAATACCCACAACCTTTCTTAATACTAAGTTTCCAAGCGCTAATGGCCTTAACCTCACACTCAAGTCGCACCCCTTCTTGAGCTTCTGTTAATAACATGACAATTAAACCATGGCATTTTCTCTTTACTCTTCAATCAAATCTAAGCTCTTCTCTAATAATCCGTCATTATTGTTCGAAGTAAAAGAGCTCGTTCTCAATGTTGGGAATCTGGTCTCCAAAGGAATTACTGTCTCGGTCCCATAAGTTATTGAAAAAGGAGTTTCTCCTATTGACCTATGAGGGGTAGTGCGATATGTCCAAAGAACATGTGGCAGCTCTTCTTCCCATTTACCCTTGGCATCGTCCAACCTCTTTTTGAGTCCATTCACAATAACCTTATTAACAACCTCGGCCTATCCATTCCCCTATGGATATGCTGAGGTGAAATACCTATTCTTAATGACCAGGTCACAACAGTATCTCCTAAATGCTTTGCTATCAAACTGAAGACCATTGTCCGAAATGAGGGTATGAGGAATCCCAAACCGAGTGACAATATTTTTCCACACGAATCTCTTGGCATCCACGTCCCTAATATTTGCTAGTGGTTCAGCTTCAACCCACTTAGTGAAGTAATCCGTGCCGACCAACAACCATCTTTTATTCCCTACTGCCCTAGGAAAAAGTCCTACAATATCCAAGCCCTATTGAGCAAAAGGCCATAGGTTAAAAGTGGATTAAGGATACCCCCTGGTTGATGAATATTGAGAGCAAATTTTTGACATTGGTCACACTTCTTTACGTACTCATGTTCTTCCTTCTGCATATTTGACCACCAATATCCTTGAGTGGGGGCTCTGTGAGACAAGGATCTGCATCCTGTGTGGCTTCCACAAATCCCTTCATTTAACTGTTCTAGGAGTAGCTCCACTGGTGTATGCATAGCAAATACGGCCTAGAAAAAGAACGCTTGTATAACTTTTGGCCCTCGAAAAGCCAAAATCGAGGAGCCTTTTTTCGCACTTTGTCAGCCTTAACCTTCCCCTCAAGTAAGATATCCTCTTTAAGGAATTGCACAATAGAGTCCATCCAGCTAGGTCCTACCCTAATTTGATGAATTTGGACTATCTCTGTTCTCATCTTAGTAGGTTTGCACAAGTCTTCAACAAGGATAACCTGAAGTAAGCTCTGCACTGAGGAGGTTGCGAGAGTGGTAAGAGAATCAGCATGTGTATTCCTGCTCCTAGGGATTTGCAATAAGGTGGCAAGCACCTGACTTGATTCAAATACTCTTGCATTCTCACATCCCTAGCTTCCAACTCTCCCTTTACCTGGCCTACAACTAACCTTGAATTTGAAAATATCTCCACTATTTTTCCTCCAATTTTCTGAACTATAGTCATCCCTACTAATAGAGCCTTATACTCAGCCTCATTATTTGTGGCCAAGAAATGCAACCTTAAGGATTTTCAATAATGATCTTCTCAGGAGAAATTACAGCTAGCCCTACTCTAGATCCTCTTTAATTTGTTGCACCATCAACGTATACCCTCAAGGATAAAGGCCCTTGCAAGGAGACCAAATCAACTAATTTTTTATCCATGTTCTACTTCTCCACTTCCTCTTCCAACGAGAATTCAACAAACTCAGCCACCAAATCTACGAGGACCTGGCCCTTGATAGAGGCGCGAGGCATATGCTTGATATCAAAAGCCCCTAAGATCGTACCCCAGTTGGCAATCCTTCTTATGTAATCAGCACTCTGAAGTAGTGATCGAAGTAGAAGTTGGATTAAAATAACAACTGTGTGGGATTGGAAGTAGTGGGGGAGCTTACGCTTAGCATGCACCATTGCCAAAATGGCATTTTCCAGTAGTAGGTAACGAATCTCGACCTCATGCAGTGACTTGCTCACATAATAAACTGGCTTTTGTACTCCATTATCAACTCGTATCAGTACAAAGCTTACCGCATTGAAAGCTACAACAACATAAGCAAATAGGACTTCCTCTTCCTCGGGCCGGGACATAATAAGTGGCCGAGAAAGGTATTCCTTTAGCTGCTAGAAGGCCAAGGCACACTCCTCGGTCCACTCAAACCCCTTCCACTTATGTAACAATCGAAAGAAAGGCCTACACTTGTCTGCTGACCGAGAGATGAATCGGTTTAAAGCAGCAGTCATCCCTGTCAACTTTTGGACCTCTTTGGGATTCCAAAGAAGTTGCAAATCGTTAATTGCCTTAATGTGATCAGGGTTGACTTCAATTCCACGGTGAGTGACCATATAGCCCAGAAATTTACCTGGGCCAACGTCAAAAGAACATTTGGAAGCATTGAGGCGTAGTTTGTGCCTCCTTAGTATTTCAAAAATATTCCCAAGGTCTCCCACATACTCGGACACCACCTTACTTTTCACAACCATATCATCTATAAAGACCTCAATATTTTTGCCTAGTTATGACTCGAACATCTTAGTCATCATCCTCTAATAGGTAGACCCTGCATTCTTCAATCCAAATGGCATTACCTTGTAGTGATAATTTCTAGTAGGAGTAACAAAAGCTGTCTTCTCTTGATCACCTAAAGCCAATAGTATTTGATGATCACCCAAAGCCAATGGTATTTGATGGTACCCTTGAAAGGCATCCAAGAAGCTTATCCAATGATGACCTACAGTTGCATCCACTAACTAATCTATTTGAGGATTTTAGGTAGGCCTTGTTCAAATCTGTGAAGTCCACACATATTCGCCACTTTCTAGTCTTCTTCTTCACTACCACAGTATTGGCTAACCACTCAGGGTAAAACACCTCCTTACTAGCCTCAGCTTGCTTAAGTTTGAGCACCTCCTCTTTAACAGCCTCAAAATGCTTTTTAGATGAGCGCCGATGTGGTTACTTTTTGGAGATGACCACTGGGTTGACATTCAAATGATGACAAATGAGATTTGGATCCACTCTAGGAGCTTCATAAGCACTCCATGCAAACACATCAATATTCTTCCTAAGGAACACCATCAGCTCTTCCTTCTCTTGAGGAGGCAATTGAGCTCTGACCTGGAAAAACTTATCCTTATCATCACTTATAACAACCTTTTCTAGTTCCTCACAGCTTGCCCCTTCTAACACCACATCCATAGATAACACTAGAATCCTTGATTGCTATAAGCCCACCTCAGTAGAGGGCGAGGACTCATCTTCAGGCTGATGCATAATTACAAACACCAAGCACTGCCTAACCATAGACTGGCTCCCAATCAACTCCTCAATTTGGTCCCCCCGATGGATATTTCACTTTCAAGTGTAGGGTGGAAGAAACAGCCCACAGGGCATGAAGCCAAGGTCTTGCCATAATGACAGTGTAAGGGGAATAAGCATCCATTACAATGAAGTCCACCTCCACTACTTCCGAACCTACTTGTATCGGTAGTCTAATCTAACCTTTCGAAAAAACAAAGGTGAATTGTAACAAAGGTGAATCGTAACTTGTCAAGTCCTCAGGTTTCAAGTTTAGCCCTTTATACAAATCAGGGTACATAATCTCTACCTCCCTGCCTTGATCCACCAACACCTTCTTCACATCATACCCCCCCTATCCTGAGGGTGACCACTAGGGCATCATCATGTGGCTGTATAGTTCCAACTTTGCCCTCATCCGAGAAACTCCATGCTGGTCGGACCTCTATCCTAGCCTTTTTTTGGCTCAGGGGTGGAGTCCTCTATGTGTGGCCGAGCTATGGACAATACTCGGGAGGGACAAGAACCAGTCCTCCCCGGAGCAGCCAGAATAACATTAATTGTGCCCAAATGGGCTCTCAAAGAAGCATCTCTTTAAGATCCCAATCTTGCCTGGCCCCTTTGCTCACTAGGCTAATATAAAAATTGCTTTAACTTTCCTTCTCTGACTAGCTACTCCAGATGACTCCACAAAGTTCTACAATCTTCTGTGGTGTGTCCTCACTCTTAGTGGTATTGGTAATGAAGGCGTTGGTTGCGTTTCATAGGGTCTCCTCCCATCTTATTTAGCCATTTAAAGTATAGCTCATTCTTGATTTTTTTTTTTTTTCAAGACTTGATGTACTGGCTCCTAGAACATTGTGCTAACCACTTGAGTGGCAATAGATCCAGAGTGTCCAGCAAAGTCCCTTTGAGGCCGGTTGTTATTGTATCTGTCCAACCTAAAATCTCTTTTGTCTTGAAATACCACCTTAGTCTTCCCCTTTCCTTGCTGTTGGTCTTCCTCAACTTGCTTATACTCGTCAATACGGTCCATGAGCCAACGCACACTCCTTACAAGCTTCTTGGTCAACAACTTTCTCAAATCATACTTGGCAGGTAGGCCGACCTTGAAAGTCCTAATAGCCATGTCATCAAAGTTCCCATCTATCTCATTGAACATCTCCCAATATTTGTCTAAGTACATTTTTAGGGTCTCCCCTTCTTGCATGGTCATAGACAACAGGGAATTTAAGGGCTGAGGAACCCTACTACAAGTCACAAACCGGGCCCCAAATGCCCTGGTAAGCTCCTTAAAGGAGCTAACAGAACCTTTTCTCAGACCATCGAACCATCTCATTGCCACTGGCCCCAGGCTGGTTGGGAACACTTTGCACATCAAGGCTTCATTCTTGGAGTGAACTGCCATCCTCTGGTTGAAGTGGCTTACGTGCTCCACCGGGCTCGTTTTGCTGTTGTATATGGTGAATGTTAGCTGAGTAAACTGTTGAGAAAGTTTTCCACTTTCAATCCTATGGGTAAAAGGTGACTTGGAAATTTGATTCAGAGCCCTACCCATAACGTCATCGCCCAGACCTTGGTGAGGCAAACTCTCCCTTCTCCGCCTATAATGATGATCCTTATCACACGAAAAGGACTCACTGGGAGGAGTCCTAGACCTAGGCCGATAACTATTATCACTATCATCATCAGAAGAGGAGCCAGAACCTGAAACGGTTGCTCTTCGTCACTCGCGGCATAACCTCCTTCGTAAACGGTCAATCTCCAGTTGCATGCTCCTAGTATTCTCTTCATGAGAAAGGTGACTTCCACCTTGAGACTGACTTCCTCCAGTATGCACGCTAACCTCTTAGTCCCTTATTCGTTCAAGATTGAGAAACTGGTCTTGACGTTGGGAACCAACAGAATCCCCTCAATTGGACTTGAACCTACCATAACTAAACCTTAAACTCACTACAACACAAAAATTTCCCATAGATGGCGCCATTTGTAAGGACGCAATTTGAGTCCTAAGCCCAAGAGTCAAAAGGATCTTGGCCCAAGGAGCCCAATACAATGAATTTGTAGAGAGTAGGTCAGAAAACTAGACTCTAATGAATTGGCCAACAATTATGGTGGGTCTAAAATGACACCTTAGCAGTTGTGAAAATATTGTGACGACAAGAAGCTGTCTTAACATTTTCACAAAAAAAATGATATGTCCGCAATATTTTCATTACAAATCATAAGCAGTAGGTTGTTACGGGTTGTTATTGGTGGGAAAAAAAAAGGTAATTTCATTGGTAAGCTTAAGGATTTGTTTGGGATCCACTAATTTTACTAAAATTGAAAACTTTTTACTGAAAATATTGTAGATAAAGGTAAAAGTTTGCTAAAATAGTATAGTGGGATCCATGAATAGTACCAAAAAGTGCAATGGGGTCATGAATAATATCAAAATTAAGCTGAATAATAAAATAAGCTAGCATTTTAATTTAGAGCCAAACGCACACTAAATTAAAATAACAATTTACCACCTAAGATTTGTTATGAAAATATTGTGGATGTAACACTTTTTTTAACAATACCTGTATTTTTAGTTTTGATTGGTTCCAATATAATATTTTATTATTTTATTTTGACATATAAAGAATTAACACCTCAATAATTGTGAAAATATTGTAGTAATTTATTGTGTTAACATTTTTTTATTATTATATAAGCAAGTTCAATGGATGATATTACCACAAAAAAAGGGAGAAGAAGGCAAGTGTAACTATGGAGATTGAACAACTCTTAAACCAAAACACTATCGCTATCACCACATAAAAATATTTAAAAAAGAAAAAATTGAAATTAACAAGAAAACTGGTATGAACGGTGATACTTTTAAAAATATAATTAAAAAAAAAAAAAGGCCAGCTCTCTTGAAACGGTGATTTTATGCTCCCCAAAGGTCAAAAATACCGTAGAAATGTCTCCAGTCGATCTACATAAAGTTTTGTTTTGTTAAATTGTGACTTTATGCTTTTTCAAAACAAAGCATATTGATTTGGATTAGAAAAGAGACAAAAAATTGACTAAACCAAACCAAAGCTCCGTAGATAGAGGCACTGATACTTTTTATATACTCCCTTCATCCCACTTTTTTTATCCTCTATTCCATTTTGAGATGTCCCAAAATATTGTCCTATTTTTAAAAATAAAAGTCATTAATTTAGTAATGTTCCTATTATACCCCTATTAATTTATTAATTCAATTTTTTGATAAATTTTTTTAAGGGTAGTTTTGGAAATTTTTATATTTTTAAAAGGTAGACAAGACAATAAATGATGTTCTCTTAAAAAGTTTGACTTTTCAAATAGGACAAAAAAAGTGAGACGGATGGAGTAATTATTAGAAACAGAAATAGATATGGTGTATATAATACCATTTCCTTCTAACATTCTTTTAAAAAAAAAATTAAAAATCTGAAAAAAAAAAATTGCTAGCAGAACTTTTTCATAACATCATAAGATCTTAGATATGTGGTTGGATTATGCCCAAAAAAAAAAAAAAATCTAGTAATAAAATTTATTGCACAACTTTTTTGCCAGGTGAAGAAAGAAATAGTGAATGCTTAAGTGATAAGTGATAGTTGATAGTCAATTAGCTCACAAATTATTGTCATGTTGTCATGTCAATATTGCGAGAAAAATTTGTAGTATAGTTCGTAGTCCAAAACCACAACTTTCGAGATTGGAATTTTTTTTTTTTTTTTTAATTTTCAATTTCAACCTTGTATTATTATTGCATCAGGTCAGGTGCAACACTTGATCTGAATCCTCAAAAATATCATACATTCATAAATGATCACTGACAAAGTGGGCAGTTAGCAAACGTGTGGCCGGCGTGGATGAAACGAGTGAAGCTGTGAGGGAACACGCTAACCACGCTGATGAAAAGGAAAAGGCATTATTGAGTGGAACACCACTAAATCACAACCTCCTTTATATCCACTAACAGATCATGTTCATTATCTTCTTATCTCCAACAACTATTTACAAAGCAAACCCTCTTCCAATTCATTCAGATTCTCTCACAAACAGAATGGACTTTCTTTCAGATCTTCAGAAGAAATCCAACAGTTTTTCTGAGACTCACCTCCCTGAAGAAAAGGATGATCAAAGCCAAAACCAAAACCAAAACCAAAACCAACACCAACACCACCAACCATCAAACTCTGAGCTCATGGCCAGTGCCAAGTTGTTAGCTGAGGCAGGCCAAACCGCTTTTAGCCAGGGAGCTGGCAAAGTTGACAAGGCCAGAGCAGCTGGAGCAGCTGGTGATCTTTTGGAAGCTGCCTCTAGCTACGGAAAGTTGGAAGAAACGAGCTATGGCAAGTATGTGGAAAAGGCTGAGACTTATCTCGACCAATATGGCAACCCCTCCTCCCAATCCCAATCCCATTCCACCACCACTGACTCAAAACCACACTCAGCTGCTGGTGGTGGTGAATCTGGTGATCATGAAAGTGAAGGCAATACTGAAAGTGGGACTGGGGACTACGTGAAGATGGCTCAAGGTTTCTTGAAGAAATGAACATTTGAATACCAATTTCCCAACTGCTTATGCTTTGCAGTTTCTTAATTTGGTGTATCTCTAATATTATGACGCCCCTGTTTCTGTGTGTTTTTTTTCTTTTCTTTTTAGTCTTGTGTTGTATGCTCTACAGTATGTTTGTTCTCTGTTTAGCATTTAGATTGAAAAGTGGCTGAAGCAGACTTAGATCTACTCTGTAAAGAAATTATTAACTAAGAATAAAATTTGTGCAATTTGCTATAGCTTATAGCCTATATAAGGGCATTAGAGCATTCTTATCAAGGTGACTAAAATTTTTAGCATATACCACTTTAAAATCCAAAATTTTAACTTTTAACAATTTATTTTACAATCCACTCAATATCAAACCTTTTATATTTTTTACCATTTCATTTAAATAATATAAACTACTCATTTAAATAATAATAAAACAACTCCACGCAAAACAATAGCAACCAGCCAATCCCCTCCTCCACCACCCCTACCACCGCCCCACTTGCCATAACCACCATTGTAGCAACCACAACCCACCATAGCCACCACCACCACAAGTCACATCACCACCATTGTAGCAACCAAAACCCATCACACACATAAACCCAGGATCAGTGATCCATGACCCACGCCCCAC
The DNA here is from genome assembly GCA_035136125.1 of Quercus rubra. Taxonomy (NCBI): domain Eukaryota; kingdom Viridiplantae; phylum Streptophyta; class Magnoliopsida; order Fagales; family Fagaceae; genus Quercus; species Quercus rubra. The sequence continues at coordinate 56,315,676 of CM068732.1, read as the reverse complement.
ACTGAACCAAAACCACTACCACAAACCACAGCAGAAAACCCACCACAAAACCTCCATCACCGCCACCACAAAACCCACCGCCACCACCCCGATCTCAACCCCAACCAAAACCCACCTCCCTGATTCGAAGACAGCGCCACAAAACCCAAAATCGGACCAAATCTCAGGCACCACTGGAGATTCTAGAGAAGAAATCAAACCAAATCTCAGTCACAATCCACCAAATCAGACCAACAACATCCATCAATCGAAGCAAATCTCAGCCATGATCCACAATCCACCACCACCACAATCCATCGATGAGAAGAAGGAGAGAGAACTGGTGAGAAGAGAGGAAAAAAAAGAAAAAAAAGAAACAAACACACAACCACACCGATCTACCCTCAACGCCGATGCCCATGTCGGCCAAATCCATAACATACACAACCACTGCCGAATCTACCATCAAATCACAAACTTAAAAAAAAAAAAAAAAAAAAAAAAAAAAAAAAAAAAAAAACCACTGCGATAGAGATCAGCTTGCCTTGATGCTCCGGCCTGGGTTTCATCGGAGAGGGAGGCAGAACGTCAAGTAGAGGGAGAGGGAGAGAGAGAAAGCAGAGAAGTGGTTGGAGGCTCTCAGGCAAGAATGAGAGGTGGAAGAAAGAGAAGGAAAGGAGAAAGAAAATAATAATAAGAAAAGAAAGCGGGCCCCACGGAATAATAAAATAATATATCTTTTACAATTGGTAAACAATGCGGTCTTAAATTTGAGACCGCACTGTTCACTAATGCCAAAAATTATGACATTTATCATGTTTGATGGAAGTGCTTTTTTAGAGGTTGGGGTGTCAAATGCCAAATATTTGGCATTTGACACCCTTGACAAGAATGCTCTTAGCATCATGTGCACAAAATTCCTTCTATTTTACTATTAAAACCTACTTCTTTTATTTTATAGGATCAATTTGTAAACCTCATATTATTTATAATATACCATCTTTAATTGAAATAATATTTTTTCACCTTTTTTATATTATTATTTCCCTTACCTTGCCCCGCCACCTTACCTCACTTCTTTGAAACACTCTCTCTTTCTCCTTCTTTTTTCTTTGTGTATGTTTGGATAGTACTGAGCACTTTTTCAACTAAGTCCCACGTTTTTCAGTAGGTCTCATGCACTGTTTATGGGACCCATAAATACTTTTTTTTTTTAGGAAAAACAACTTCAAAACTAGGTTCCATGACACTTTTCACACATTTAAATATTATTTTGCTACATTATTTTCAATTTTCAGTTTTCCACAATAAGCGATATCCAAACACACATTTCTTCTCCTTCTTTCTTCTTCTATGTTTTTCTTCTTCAGCATCTTCTTTCTTCTTCTTCTTTTACCATTCTTTCTTTCTTCTTCTTCTTTTTCATTTCTAAAAAAAAAAAAAAAAAAAAATTCTCTCTTTCTCCCCTCTCTTTCTCTATCAAATCAGTGTTTTCTTCAAATTTGAAAAAAATCTCTCTACCAAACTTCCATGGCTCAAAACACTCATCCTCTCTCTCTCATGGCGGCGGCAAGCTTGGGTTTTGGGTTGATTTGTATTTTGCCAAATGGCTTTTCTATTGTATTTTATTTTGATTTGATTTTAAGTTTGGTTTGTGATGATTTTCATTAATTTTGGGTTGATTGTGTGTTTGTATTAAATTGATGTTGTAATGAGTTGGTGGTGGTGGTGGTGGTGGTCGTTGGTTAGTTGTGATGGTCAGCTACTTCTGCTTCTTCTTCTTCTTCTTCTTGGAATTGAAGAGTGGGTGAGAGAGAGTTTGACAAGTCAAGGGAGAGGAGAGAGAAAAAAACATAAAATAATAAATAGAATGGCTACAGTAACCGTGCATATATGCACGGTTAGTATAGCAATTGTGCATAAATGCACAATTTTACACTGGGTGTTTTTTTGCTTAAAATGTGTAAAATGTGCAACTTTTTCTATTTTGCAAGACTTTACACATACTAATGCTAAGCATCCGCATTAGTGGATGCAAAAAATTTGTAAATTTGCTCATCTAAAACCTATTTTTTTTCTATTTTACACTCCAATTTTTACAAAGTACCCACATCAGTTTGTTTATTATACACATTAATTTATTTAAATAATAATTTTTATTATTAATTTATTATATACCTCTTCATTAATATCTCTCTCATCTCAAATCTCTGCCCCTCTCTCATTAATATCTCCCTCATCTTTCTCAAATCTCTACCCCTCTCTCATCCCAAACCCCCTACCCCCATACGCACACACGACTCCGGTGGCATCAGCAACTCCAGCGGCATTAGCAACTCCGGCGACATCGACAACAACTCTAGATACAACAACGACATTTGCAGCTACAGTGAAACTGCCTCTCTCTCTCTCTCATAGTTTTGTATGGGTTTGATTTTTAGTTGATTTTGTTTTGGGTTGATTTTGAGTTGGGTTTGGGATGGGTTTTCCAATGGGATTTGAGTTGATTTTAAGTTGTTTTATGTTGATTTTGAGTTATTTTTGGTTTGATTTTGTTGATTTTGTGTTTGGATTATCAAATGTTGAAATGGGTTGTGGTGGTAGACCAGTGATAGTTAGATGGTGCTGGGTTGATATGGTGGTGGTGGTTGGGTGGTGGTGATCATTTGGGTTTTAGTTAATTTTGGCTTTGATTTCATCTGGGTTTTGCTTGGTTCTATAATAGGTTATTGTTAAATTTAGTTTTGGGGTTTTTGTATTTGGGTGATACTTTCTTAACCGGTGTTGGTCTGTAACAAAGGAGCAAGAATATGAAGGAGAAGAGAAAAGCCCGAGTTCATTTCAAAAGAAGAAGAGAGAGAAAAAAATGGACCAAATTGGGAAATTAATAAAATAATGATATGCAAAGCTACAGTAACCGTATATGCATAATTAACCGTGCATATATACACGGTTACTATAGCAATTGTGCATTTATGCACAATTTTATACCCATTGATGTTGGTGTTTTTTTTTTTTTTTTTTTTTTTTTTTTTTTTTTTTTTTTTTTTTAATCAAAATGTGTAAAATTACTTACTTTTTGTATTTTGCAAGATTATGTGGTTGCTCAAGGCAGGCATGAATAATCTTTTATATGATTATGGCATTTTCTTTTTGAAAGGATCTAGGAGCTTTGTTGTATCTCTAGTGATTGGCATTTGGCACGGCACATTGAGAATTGAGACCTGCTTGCACTACAAAAAATTGGCTGGAGAATAATTGCATATGGCATACAACTCAGCTTAAGAACGAAGTAGAATACAAGCTTCCAATGCCAAAGAGAGGACGGCTTCCTCTAGAAATGTCAAACACAGTCTAGAACAGAAAAATTAGTAATTCTTGAAAGATTCCTTGCTAGATTTTTGTTGGTTTGGACATAATTTTTTTTTTTTTTGTTTTTTTGTTTTGTATTTTTGTTTTTGGGGTGTACTATCTAGTTAGGATTTCGGATTTTTATTTTTAATTTTTATTTTATTTTATGAATAATGATATATTAAAAAGAAACAAGGGACGCCCCCGTCTCATCTCCAATTTCGAGGTCAAGACCCAGGAAGGAAGAGAGAGGAGATTTATCACAACTTTAGAGGCTTGTAATAATGTTATTCTCATATAAGCTCATGTAATTATGCTGCTCAAGTTTTGGCTGGATTTGCAAAGGAGAATGAGGAGGAACTCATTTTGTTAGAAGAGGGTCCTCATCTCTTCTTCCCATTATATAAAAAGATTCAATTAATGAAATAAAACTGTTACTGTATTCTATACCTATTTTTTCTGGGCTAATAATGTATAAATATACAAATAATCTTTGTAGAATTAACAAAATATACTATAAAAAGGAGAATATCTAAAGAGGAAGATGCATGATTGACAATAAATAACCAATCTCTTGTAGTGGTACTGATCTGGTTATGTAATGGATTATAAGTATGTTTAAAAAATTTTATATATTATTTTTGTATTTATGTGTTTTAATAAGTATTACTATTTTCTAAAAAAAAAAAAAAAATATATATATATATATAGGGATGTTTATCCTACATCGGTTATGTGTATTAGAGTTCAATTCTTATAACTCTAAGCTACTATTATAAAGGTTAAGTCATTTTGTAGTGGTACTCTAGTTATATAATGTATTATAAGCCTGTTTAAAAAACTCTATATATTATTTTCGTGTGGAACCAAAGCATAGTTGTTTCTCAGAGCATCTTTGTTAAAGAAACTAACAAAACTGGAGGAAAATTGATGACTTTTGTAATGTATTGTAGACTAAAAACAATTTATAAGGCCAGAAATCATACTTAACTTTTGTAAGGCATTGTGAGTTAAGCTATTCACATACTTAACTCTCTTTTCCGCCGCATATGACTCTCTAATTTCCTATCAATATTGCGTTAAGAAGGTGACATTTGTCAATGAAGCATCTCATTTTTAATACAAACAGCCTCTCCTCCCTAAGCATAATGGAAGTGGATCAAATGGATTGAAACAGACTAAAATGAACAAAAATGGACCTAAGTGGAAATGAATGGACTGAAGTGATCGAATGAATCAAAATGAACCGAAGTAGACCAAAGTGGACCGAATGGATTGAAGTGAATTTAATACAGAATGAAAATTTTCACCTAAGGTAAAAATTTAAGTAGAGGCTCTTTGTAGTAAAATTGGCAATAACTTCAATGATACGTTGTACTTTGGAAAATTTTGTTGCCAAGTGAGTTCCAAAACCTCTTCCTAAAACTCGTAATGCATTGTGAGTTGAGGGGGTTCATTTTATTTTTTTATATTTTTATATTTTTATTTATTTATTTTTGATAGGACATTGTGAGTTAGGTTATTCATGCACTTAACTTTCTTTTGATCTTTCCTCCCTATATTCTTCCACACTCTCTAATTCTTTATCAATATTATGTTAAAAAAGTGATATAATTGTCAATAAAACAACTTTTTTTACCATAGTTTTAAAAACCAAAAACTAGGCACCAATCCAATTTGATAAAAAGCTCCAAAATCAATCAAAAGAGGTAAAAAATGGGGATCAAAACCGGTTCTTTGACAGTACCGGTTTTTAAAACTATGTTTTTTACCCAAAACTCTCCTTTTAAAAGCATCATCGAAATGAACTGAATGGACTAAAGTGGACGAAAATAGACCGAATTGAACCAAATGGATCGTAGTGACTAAATGAACCTCACCGAATGGACCGAAGTGGATTTATAATTATAAGCTTTCATTTGGGTTTAATTGAGAGAATAACAATATGACATATTTGCTCTTTTCCAAAATATTAAGGGGGAAATTACTTGATTTTAAAGTTTAAGGAGGAATTGTGAGCTACCACTAACATAAAAAGATGAAAAATGTTTTAATCCTAAGTTTTTGTTTTTGTTTTTGTTTTTGTGTGTGTGTGTGTAAAACTATGTGTTTTTACTTAAAATGGTGCATAAAGAAAAAATAAAAAAGAAATACAAAAATTCAACCCATGAAAACTGTACGTGAAACAGTGAATTTTGGTTTAACAAAAATTGACTAAATGACACAATATTTTCATAATACCTTTATAACTTTGTTATATTTTACTTTGACTTGTAAAGAAATGACACCTTAATGCAGTTGTGAAAATATTGTGATGACAACAAGATGTCTTAACATTTTCACAAAAGAAATGTTATGTTTACAACATTTTCATTACAAATCATAAGCAGTAGGTTGTTACGGGTTGTTATTGGTGGGAAAAAAAGTAATTTCATTGGTAAGTTTAAATTAGAATAGCAATTTATCACCTAAGATTTGTTATAAAAATATTGTGAAAAATATTGTGGATGTAGCACTTTTTTTTCACAATACATTTATTTTTAGTTGTAATTGGTTCCAGTATGATATTTTATTATTTTATTTTGAAATATAAAGAATTAACACCTCAATAATTGTGAAAATATTGTGACAATTTGTTGTGTTAATATTTTATTATTATTATATAAGCAAGTTCAACTGATGATATTACCACACACAAAAAAAAAGGAGAAGAAGGCAAGTGTAACTGTGGAGATTGAACAACTCTTCTTAAACCAAAACACTCTATCACTATCACCACATATAAATATTTAAAAAAGGAAAAACTAAAATGAGCAAGAAAACTGGTATGAATGATGATATGTTTAAAAAAATAATTAAAAAAAAAGAAAAAAAAAAGAAAGAAAGAAAGAAAGAAAGAAAGAAGGCTAGCTCTCATGAAACGGTGAGTTTATGCTCACCAAAGGCCAAAAATATTGTAGAAATATCTCTACTCTATATCAAGTTTTGTTTTGTTAAATTGTGACTTTTTGCTTTTTCAAAACAAAGCAAACCAAAGCACGGTAGATATAAGCATCCACACTTTTTATATAATTAATAGAAATAGAAATAGATATGTTGTATATAATACCATTTCCTTCGAACATTCTTTTAAAAATTAAAAATTAAAAACCTTAAATAAAAAAAATAAAAAAATGCAAGCAAAACTTTTTCATAACATCATAAGATCTTAGATATGTGGCTGGGATTATGCAGAAAGAAGAAGAAAAAAAATCTAGTAATACAAATGATTACACCACTTTTTTCTCATAATTGTGATGTAGCAAAATATGAAAGGTGAAGTAGAAAATAGTGAACGCTTAAGTGGTAGTCAACTTCTCACTCAATGTTATATTGCGAAAAAAAGTTGTCGGTATAGTTTGTAGTCCGAAACCACCCCTTCAAAAATATCATACATTCATGAATGATCACTGACAACGTGGACAGTTAGCAAACGTGTGGCCGGCAGGGATGAAACGAGCGAAGCTGTGAGGGAACACGCTGATGAAAAGGAATAGGTATCACTGACTGTGCGTTTACATTATAATGACAAATTAAAATTATTTTATTATTTAATTTATTTTTATTATTATTTATGAGTTTTATTATATTATTTAATATTATTTATAAATTTTACAGTATTATTTTTATTAATTTTTATTTTTATTTACCATATTTTTAACAATAATTTTTTAATTTTAATAAATAAGCTGTATCCAAACATTGGTCACACCCTTTTTTATTTACACCAACAGATCAGTTCAAATCTTCATTATCTTCTTATCTCCAACAACCGTTTACAAAGCTAACCCTCTTCCAATTCATTCATATTTTTAGTAATAATTTTTTAATTTTAACAAATAAGCGGTATTTAAACAGTAGTCACAGCCTCCTTTATATACACCAACAGATCAGTTCAAATCTTCATTATCTTCTTATCTCCAACAACTGTTTACAAAGCAAACCCTCTTCCAATTCATTCAGATTCTCTCAAAAACACAATGAACTTTCTTTCAGATCTTCAGAAGAAATCCAACAGTTCTTCTGAGACTCACCAGCCTCAAGAAAAGAACAGTTCTTCTGAGACTCGCTACCCTGAAGAAAAGGCTGATCAAAACCAAAACCAAAACCAAAACCAACACCAACCATCAAACGCTGAGCTCATGGCCAGTGGCAAGGTGTTAGCTGAGGCAGGCCAAACCACTGTTAGCCAGGGAGCTGGCAAAGTTGACAAGGTCAGGGCAGCAGGAGCAGCTAGTGATCTTTTGGAAGCTGGCTCTAACTATGGAAAGTTGGAAGAAAAGAGCTATGGCAAGTATGTGGAAAAGGCTGAGACTTATCTCGACCAATATGGCAACCCCTCCTCCCAATCCAATTCTACCACCACCCCCACCACCACTCCCACCACCACTCCTAGCCACTCCTCCACCCCTTCCACCACCACAGACTCAGAACCACACACAGCTGCTGGTGGGGGCTACGTGAAGATGGCTCAAGGTTTCTTGAAGAAATGAGCATTTGAATTCTAATTTCCAAACTGCTTATGCTTTGCAGTTTCTTAATTTTGTGTATCTTTAATATTATGACACCCTTGTTTCTGTGTGTGTGTTTTTTTTTTTTTTTTTGAATCTTGTGTTGTATGTTCTATAGTATGTTTGTTCTCTGTTTAGCTTTTAGATTGTAAAGTGGCTGAAGCAGACTTAGATCTACTCTGTCAAGAAATTAAGAATAAAATTTGTGCAATTTGCCATAGCTTATAGCCTATAAATCTAATATGTATTTTTACTCTCTAGTCTCTAGTTCTTATCTCAAATTGCACTGTATTGGATGATCTAGCCTAGGACGTGCATCCATTAATTTTTCTCTTTTTTGGAGGGTACATGTAGCCTGACTACTTATCTACGTGTGACTACTTATCTGCTTGTTGACTCGAGCATGAGAAATATTTCACACAATGTTCACACTTTCATGTTATATGTCTGAATTTTAGATGCGATGGAACGGTTGGATACTTGGATGTGAAACAATGAAAACCATTTTACAACACAAATTGAAATGGTATCATTTGTGTCGGTAATTCTTACCTGCTTTAAGGCACCTAATAGCATCTCCAGCCGTTTCTCTAAATTTTTGTACGGTTTGAAAAATGAACCGTAACATTTAGTTTTTATTTATCAATTTTTTCAAATACATTTTCCAACAGATTTTCTATCATATTTTCTATGTCATTTAAATATTATTTCTTCATTCATTATTTATTTATTTATTTTTAATCATTATTTATTTTTTTTAACAACTATATTTTTAATAAGAAGTGTTATATTCACAACATTTTACGTAATAATTTCACAACAAAATTTATGTGGAAAGTTGTTACTCGTTCTAATTTGAATTCACTTTTGAAATTATTTTTTTACTCGTCAATATTATCTAATAACAATCTGTTATTTAAAATTTATTATGAGAATATTGTAATAGTATTTCTTAATTGTAATTTCTTATTTTTTATATTATTTTTCCCTTCACACCGTCTGGACACGTTTCTTCTTTTTTTTTTTTTTTCTTTTTTTATTCTCTTGGTATTTCTCCACCACCCACGTATCCCACTCCTTTCCTCGATCTACCTTCTTTTTCTTTTTCTTCTAGACTTCTAGTTCATTCCGGATCATTTCTTCAGCTCTCTCTCTCTCTCTCTCTCTCTCTCTCTCTCTCTTTACTTTTTCCATTTCTACTTCTATTTTCTTTCCTCTTCAGCTCACTTCACACACACACCTACACACACACACACACACAGCCGACATGGCCTTCGTCTATCTTTTTTTATTTTTTATTTTTTTTATCTTGTTCTAATTCACTTTGTTGTTACAATGGAGCTTAGATAGGCTTTCATGCTCTTGATCTGTTGTTTTTGTTTTGATTTTAGATTTTTTGTTCTAATTAAATTTGTATTTTTTCTTGTTCTTGATCTGTTATTGTGTTTTGATCTGTTATTATGTTTGTGTTTTGATTGTGTTACCGTTTGAGAGAGAGACAAATGAACAAGGAAGAGAGGAGGAAAGAGAGAATTTTTTTTATTCAATCGGGTATTTTTTTTAAGATAAAATAATGGATTGGAGTTGCTACAGTATTCTCCAAATTAAGAGAATTACTGTAACAACTCAAAAAAAAATTTGGAGAATCTGTGTGTCTAGAGATGCTGTTGGAACGTGCCAACAGTAGCATTTGGTGGTCTAAAAAATAGCTTTACAGTGACTGTTGGAGATGCTCTAAGAGCATCTTTAATTCATCAAAGTTTTGTATGGATTGGAGCATCTTTAATTCATCAAAGTTTTGTATGGATCGGAGAATAAACAGTAATTTTTATCTTTAATTATTCACTTTTTTAAATATACTTTTTAACTGATTTTCTATCCAATTCTCTATCTCATTTAAATATTATTTCTTCATTTATTATTTATTTATTTATTAACAACTACATATCTTCCAACATTTTTTTATTCAACACCAAATTATTATAATAAAAAAAAATGATTTGAAGAATGAACAGTAACCCATCAAGTCTGATTGGTTACTGTTCATTAGCAAAAAAAATTTCCAGATATAACTAAGCTGCTGGAGCATGAACAAGAGCATATAGAGCATAAATAATGTAAAATATTCTCTATATTTTGGCTATGCATTAACTGTGGGAGATGCACTAAGTTTTTTCCATTTGTGTTTACTGTTTACACATCAATACATCATTCACATACCAAAATAAATTTTGTAATTATTCTTTTGGAAAATATAAAAAATCTCCCGTTCAGTTTTCCCATAAAACATGTAACTACCCTAAAAATTAGTGTAACACTTAATCCTCCGCTGGATATTGATTTATGTGTAAGCCATTAATTGTATAATATTTAATCCCTAGGAATTATGAGAGTGACAAAACTCTTACTTGGTATTGATTTATTTTTGCTAGGCCTTGGTATTGTTTTATGTTTTTATGTGAAAATGCAGCTCTAATAAATATGGACATGTGTCATTACATGAGTAATTTATAATTTATTTTCACATATGGTGAATAGTTTACACATACAATAATATGAAGGAGTTTTAGTAAGTCATTCAAAACTTTGGGTGTTTTGTCATTTGTGTTTTATGGAGTAATCTAGCATCATTTTGCGGCAAATAAGTAATTAAAAAGAGAGAGTTTATGGTACACCATGAGAAGCGGAGAAAGAGTGAGGGTATATTTGAGAGTAATTGTCAATTTATCTAGCACACGAATGAAATCAATCAATTAATATATATATATATATATATATATATATAAAGCACATACCTTATTATGTGGGAGAGCAAAATGTTTTGCCATGTGTTGCATTTTTTGATATTTTATTTATTTAGGGTATGTTTGGTAAACTGTAATAGGCGTTGTAATATAATTGTTATTTCTATGATTTAGTTATTCTTTAGTTTGGTTATGTTTTTATTATAAAGAATAGTCATCCCTAATGAATAGCTATTCTTCAAAATGAGGAATAATTATTCCTCTTTAAAAGGTGGTATTAGTTATTCCTTAGTAACTACAATAATTTTTAAACTTAATATATTTCCAAATAAAAAAACTTTCCATATACATCTAACAATTATAAAAATAAAAAATTATAAAAAAATAACACATATCTCTCTTAAATTTAAAAATAACAATTTTTAAGGAGATATAATTGTATGAGTAAAATATTTTCTAAAATAAATGTTAAGCTTCATTCTAATGTTATAACTCACAATCAGACTAATGAATATGTTTAGTTATTACATTATAATACACTTTATTACTAGTAATAAAAATTACAATTCCTGTCATAATCCTCATTCGATATACCAAACGTGCCCTTAGTTCATTGAATTAGCCAATGAAGTAAACGCATATATTTAAATATCTATTGTGAGCATTAATTATTTATAATAAATGAATTTAAATGATTATTTTTATAGATTTTATATAAAAAATTATTTTTTATTTGGAATAATAATAATAATAATAATAATAGTAGATTCAGAATATGACCTTCTTTCTTGTGTTTAGTTGCTTTGAAAACAATTGACACAAAAACTATAAAAAATTAAATATTTGTGAATTCACTAAAATTAATCTTAACCATTTAAATTTCCTAATGGCATATCTATATATATAATAATAGGTAAAGTTAAGAGAAACTCAAATTAGAATTCTAAATTAGAGTTTCAATTTTTCATCATGTGTTCTAAATTATTTATTCTTAAAGAGTTTTTTTTTTTTTTAATTATAGAATCAAATGTGGGACCATATCTTAAATATTCATCCAAGTAAGTTATTAAGTACAAAACCAAAAATTCTAGAATAAATGAATCGTAAAAAAAAAAAAAAAAAAAAAGGTGCTTCACAATAATTAAAAAAAAATGGACAATTTATATTTTATACCTAATAATATCTTTACAAAAAATTTTAAAGAGTTAATAAAATATAAAAATAACTATCAATAGTATTTAAATTATATATATATATATATATATATACACATATATATGAATTATATTATGCATTTTATTATATATCTTTAAGTATATCCATGCATATGCATGGGGTAACAATCTAGTTTATATATAAACCAACACTATAGTATTTACTTTATGTAATTAAAAAGATTACTAATAGGATAAATTTTTTAAATTGGTTTGTTATATTAATTATTTTAAGTGATATATTAATATTTAAGTATAATTAAATTTTGATATTATTTTTCTAAGATTTATACGAGAAACAATTAATTTAAAATATGATATTTTTGCTCAAATTTAATTGCTTATGAAATTGTAGAAACAAAGTCGAACAAAAGAAAAAAAAAATGACACATAATAAAGATGGAAAAAAAATGATTGAAGAATATTTGCATTTTTATATTATCAAATTAATATTTGCATTCTTGAGTAGGAGTGAAATATGCCAATATATATATATATATATATATATATCAATTACTAAATCGTGCAATATTTAAATATGATCAAATCACACTCTTATTGTCTTTTGATTTTGTCTATAAAATTAAATACTAAAGATTATAAATTTTTGTTAGAACAATTATTGAAATATTGGTGGAAACTAAGAAAATATTTACTCTCCCTCATGACTCATCTTTTTGTTAGTTCTCAACTCTCCCATGGAAATCACATATTGCAAGGCTTGTGTTGAGTTGCAACATGCCCGTATGCCAGAATGTTGACTTAGTTGATGAAGAGGACAAAAATTAAGGTTGATAGATCCAATCAAATGAACCTAGCGGTACTAAATTAATGGGTTGTCAAAAATAAGGCAACAGATTGAGGTGATGGACATAGAGATCACATGACGAATGGACCCCCATAATAGACGAATGGTCCCCCTGGTAAGGACAGATTCTAGGTACATGGGCCCAAGGCCGATGGATACTAAAGCCACGTGATACCTATGTGGCTTAAGTAAGCCCCAAGGAATCCTAAATGGAAATATCTTGCGCCCTACGATAGCCCTTGGTCAATGGCATCCCTATATGGGAAGAATCCCGCAAAATACGTGCATAAGGAAAGATCCTTCTGCCCAAGAAATAGGAGTTGCTTCTGCTTACTATAAAAGGACCCCAAGCCCTCAAAAACAAGGTACGCATAATTTATCCTAGCTCTGGCACTCTAGAATTGTGAAAAAAGTTCTCTAACTTAACATTTGGAGAGTATTTGACCGGTACCACACCGATACTCTCTGTAAGGTCTTCTCCTTTTTATGTGTTGTGCAAGTTTTGTCTAGAGCACGAGAGGATTGTACGGCTTACTAACGATTTTCTGCATCACCAGTTGGCGTCGTTTGTGGGAAGGTTATAAAGCCATACTACCACTTCCGAGACAATAACCATCAAGGGGACAAACAACGCACCATCGCCCTTGAAAGACAGGTTCAGGTTCAAACTCTCGTAGCAGCGATAGAATGCCTTACCTAGCAGAACCATGACCTAGAGGAGCAGCTACGCCAAAAGAACGCAGCGCTTAACACCTAGGAGGAGGACCAAGAAGGTACTAATGCTGAGAGAAGGAACCAAGAGGGGTTGGAAGGCAACAATGCCCTAAGCAGACAAGAGCATTAGGATACAAGTTGTCCATCCGCTGCAGATACTGTTCCACCGTATTTAGTCGTGGAGATGTAGATGATGAACGAGAGAATGGACTTTATGATGAACGCCCTCAGAGGACGAGTGTCAAGTGACCTCGACAAGCTAGTCCATCAGACGGACTTGCCTTTTACTACACCCATCACTTCATTCCCCTTTCCATCGAAGTTCCGCATGCCACAGGTAGAAACCTACGATGGGTTAAAGGATCCCTTGGATCATCTGGAATTGTTTAAAGCCCTCATGCACTTGCAGGGCATTGCGGACGAAACCATGTGTCGGGCTTTCCCGACTACGCTGAAGGGTCCTGTGAGAATATGGTTCAGCAGGCTGATGCCCAACTCTACCAATACCTTCAAGGACCTGAGCACGCAATTTGCTTCGCATTTTATAGGAGGGCACAGGTATAAGAAGTCTTCTGCGTGCCTAATGAGTATCAAGCAGCGGGAGGAAAAAACGCTGAGATCCTATATAACCCGTTTTAATAAGGAGACCCTCTCGATTGATGAGGCTGACAACAAGATACTAGTGGCTGCATTTACCAATGGGTTACGGAAGGGTAAGTTTCTGTTTTTCTTATACAAAAACGACACTTCTCATTTATAGTTTATTTCCTTTTAATTAATTTTTACTATTTATAGTACTCTTAAGCTCGAACGGCAGTTGATGAAGCTGTGCGCCTACAACTTGATCTGGTGGACGAGGTCAGAGCAACGGCTGAGCAAAGGTTAGCACGGTACCAAGACCTCATGGCCAAACACTACAACTCCAAAGTCAGACACAGGGACTTCCAAGTTAGAGACCTTGTCTTAAGAAAGGTGATGGGTGCTACAAAAGACACCTCGTAGGGGAAACTAGGACCTAACTAGGAAGAGCCATACAGAATTGCATCATGGCATAGGAAGGGAACCTACCACCTAGAGACACTGGACAGGCAAAAGTTGCATCACCCATGGAACATGGAGCACCTAAAGAAGTACTACCAATATACAGTGACGTGAAAAACGACACTCCTCATTTCTAGTTTATTTCCTTTTAATTAATTTTTACTATTTATAGTACTCTTAAGCTCGAACGGCAGTTATTTTATTTTATTTTTTAGAACAATATCTACGCATATCTATCACATAATCAGAGGAGTTTATTCAAAAATATCATGAGCGTATGTGCATCTCTACAAAACCGTGCCTACAACCAATTTCTTACGTAAACAGGATGACTTGCAACTTAAGTCCCTAAATAGACGGATTCATCCTAAGGGGTGATCTAAAATTATTGTCCATAAATGGACGGGTTCATCCCACGGGATGAGTTAAAACTATAAAGTCCATAAGTGGATGAGTTCATCCTAAGGGGTGATATGAAATTATAAAGTCCATAAGTGGACAAGTTCATCCCACGGGATAAGTTAAAATTACCAAGTCCATAAATGGACGGATTCATCCTAAGGGGTGATCTAAAATTATAAATCCTTTAAGTGGACGAGTCCATCCCAAATAATAAGTTAAAATTAAGAGTCCACAAGTGGACAGGTTCATCCCAAAGGATGAGTTAAGATTATTAAGTCCATAAGTGGACGGGCTCATCCCAAGGGATGAGTTAAAATTATAAATTCACAAAATGGACGGGTTCATCCCAAAGGATGATCAAAAAATCATGATGCCCATAAGAGGACAAGATCATCCCAAAGGGTTGATCAAAAAGTGTCAAACCCACAAATGGACGCCCCCCCCCCCCCCCAAGCGGGTAAGTATTGTGAAGTCCATAAGTAGATAGGTGGACAAGTATATTAAATTCTCGAATAAATAATTCCTTAAATTGACGAGCAGGAACATGTCTTAGAATTTGGAAACATAATGCAACATATGAACGAACAAATATAAGCGACAGATAAATAAAGATAATGAATAAAAGCCCACAAAAAGGCACTTAAGTCAACAGAAGAAATGGATATAGTCTCTCAAGAGATCAAAAGCTAAAAATTTACAAGTAAAAAAGAAAAAACTATGGCTAAACGACAGGGGTCTCTTCGGTCTTCTCCTCCACAATTTGATCCACCTTAAGGTGACGGGTAACGTCCTCGACAGATTTTTCTTGGTCAACTTGAACAGCATCCCCATCACCTTGAGGGTTGGGATTGGTCTCATTGGCGAAGAGCTCGTCAGTTCCTTTGGTGTAGACGAGTTGGGCCGGAGTCTGAGCCTAGGCATCAATGGAAATGTAAGAAAGATCTAGGTCAGAGAAGAAGGCTTTGACTTAATGGAAGCAGTCGTCAAAATCGTTGGCAAAGGAGCCACCAAGCTCCTTTAGGAGGGCATCGGAGTTGTGATACTCTCGTACCACATCCTCCTTAGCCTGATGGAGGTGACCCTTTGCCTCTGAGATCTCTGCCTCCTTATCCTTAAGAATCTTCTTCAACGCCTCAACCTGCACCTCCGACTCCTTCAAAAGTTGCTTTGTTAGATCGAGATTGTTGACCTAGACCTCTTTCCAGGCCATCAGCTCCTTTAGCTCCGACTCCCTCGCCTCTACCTTCTCCCTCAGGCGGGTAATCACCGTCTCATAGGACGTACATCAGTCCATGAGACCTTTCATCATGACGACCCCCTGCAAGAATCAGAAACGAATGTTAGAACGACAAAAATTGGATGGAACAAAGGTAAGGGGACGGATAAACATACCTGTACCAGACTGAATAGGCCCGTCTCCCCTATAGCCTCGGTGGCATGGTTGCCCAGGTCCTCATAGTCTTCATCCTTAATGATGGAAGAAATTTGCTTGAAGGCGTACTGGGAGTCCTCGCGGAGGGGGGTAACTTGACAGTAGCAAGGGTCTCGCCAACGATTGACCCCAGGACCACCTTGGGCTTTTTAGGTGGATGGTCAGCTTTTTTGGACGGTTTCCTTTTGGCAGCCTAACCCGTCACCTTAGGGGGTAGACTTCCCTCCAATTTCTTCTTAGCAGTAGCCTGTTGCTTGATGAAAGCTCTCCTCTTGCTATCTTCCATTTCTACATAAAGGTGGACAGATAAAAGGAGTTAGATATACTACTAAAACACAAAAAAGAAAAGCAAGTATCAAGCGATGGACTTACGTTTACGCACTTGTCTGTCATAACGACAAGCAGCTTCGGTTGGTTCTTGACTGTTATAGTACCAGTGGAGGGTGTCCAAGGTAACTAGTTTAGCCCACGATCTCTTCGACAACTTGGTGGTGTTAAATATCCTCTCCAAAAAGCTCCACTCCTTAAAAGTAACTTTAGGACGGTCTCGAGCTGCAATAAGAGACGGTTAGAATAATATTAAATGAAGCAAACACAAGGAAATCAAAGCCTAATATAGACGGACACATACCAGATGGGAGCATAATACCCCAGGTTTTGTCGACGGGCATGTACTCTTGGTCACTAGGGTGACACATCTAGTCATCCCCTTGGATAAAGAAATAATGACTCTTCCAGTTCCTATTGGAGTCGGGGGTGTCGCAAACTAACCTAAGCAACAGACTCCTTGGCATGAAACTGTACATTCCCTCTGATTGGGTAATCTCGGATGGACGGTAGCAATGAAAAATTCTTCCACCGTCATCCTATGCGCCTCGTCAGACATCACCCTATACAAGACTTCCATACCTAGGAAAACTCTTTATGTGTTTGGAGAAATTTGAGTGATTGCCAGTCCAAGTTACTGAAGAAGACGACGGTGAAGAGCACTTAAAGGGAATATAAGTCCTGCTTTCAGCATTTACTTATACACCCCGTCGTCTTCTGCACCCTTGTAATAACACTTTTCACTCCTAAAGGGTAGACGCATTGGAATGTTGACGGGAATCTGGTACTTCTCCTTAAGTGTGTTGAAGTGTTGTTGTCTGGTGGACGAGTTGAAATCATTTATCGTCCACAACGGAAGCATAATGAACCCCCTAAATCCGTCAGGACCTATGACAGATTGAATGGGGGGTTCACCAATGTCTATATCATTATTGTTTGAGTCTCCCTTTGGCCTGTCCACATCCAAGTCCTCATCCTCTGTGGAAGGTGAGTTGGCCAACAGATCCCTTTCATTATAAGAAGTGTTGGGGTTATCCTGACCTGACGAAAACACCTCATTGTAGCCCGCTCCCTCGCGGACACATGATTGTTTACTCGACGCACTAGACATCTGTCACCTACACGTGACAAATAAACCCTAATACTTTGACGGGTCTACATAGACTATGCAAAATTTAAATAAATAACAAAGGAATTCAACATAAGGTTAAAGATACTTACCGATTGAACAATGCGAGGAAGGCTACAAGGAAAGTGTGGCTAACAGTTGCACTAAGTAGACGATATGCCTATTTGATGAAGAGGACGGTAGCGCTCTGGTTGTAAATTTGTTGCGTAAAGTAAAAATGAAAGGTAAAGAAACATGTATATATAGAGGGAACAACACAAAAGGCAAAGGGACGCTTTGGTCTGGGTGATTAACCACTAAAAACATGCCACGTGCCCCTACTGCATTTATGGCCCTAGGCTAACCTATCAATCAAAGCACGTTTCTCAGGGGCCGAGTTAGACTGTCACTTCACGAGTCCATCCATGAAAGGAGGTGATGGATCCATGAGTGAGGGGGCAACTGAAGAGGACAAAAATTAAGGTTGACAGATTCATTCAAATGAACCTGACGGTATTAAATTAATGGGTTGTCAAAAATAAGGCAACGGATTGAGGTGATGGACAGAGAGATCACATGACGGATGGACTCCCATAGTAGATGGATGGTCCCCCAATAAGGACGAATTCTAGGTACATGGGCCCAAGGCCAACGGATATCGAGGCCATGTGACACCCATGTGGCTTAAGTAAACCCCAAGGAATCCTAAATGAAAATATCTTATGCCCTACAATTTCCCCTGGTCATTAGCATCCCTATATGGGAAGAATCTTGCAAAATATGTGCATTATTAGGATCTTTCTTATAAGGAAAGATCATTCTGCACAAGAAATAGGAGTCACTTCTGCTCTACTATAACAGGACCCCAAGCCCTCAAAAACAAGGTATGCAAAATTTACCTCAGTTCTAGCATTCTAAAGTTGTAAAAAAAGTTCTCTAACTTAACCTTCGAAGGGTATTTGTCCAATACCACACCGGTACTCTCTGTAAGGCCTTCTCCTTTTTCTATGTTGTGCAGGTTTTGTCTAGAGTACATGAAAACTGTGTAGCTTACTGACGATTTTTGGCATCATCTGTTGATATTGCTCAAGTATGGGATCTACCAATTGGATTCTCGGAAACCTTAAAAGAGTTTTTGGGTTTCAAAACATGAAAGATATGCTAGATAACGTGCAAGAAAATCAATGTATTAGCGGGAGGGGAAGGAGTGGTTCGGGATGAAGATGGTAACTAGATCCTTGGCTTCTCTCTCCGTATTGGCATCACATCCAACTATATTGCTGAATTATAGGCTATGCGAGATGGCCTTACACTTTGCCTTAACATAAATTTTCCAGCTGTGATCATTGAACTAGATGCCAAAGCTGTTATTAATGTGATATCTAATCCCAACCAACCTAATTCTATTATTTCTTCTAATGTCAATGACTGTAGGCACCTAGCTTCCAGAATCCCCCAAACTCGGTTTAGTCACTACTTTAGAGAAGCGAATAGATGTGCGAATCACCTTGCAAAAAGGGGAACTCACCAATCCTTAGGCCTAATTATGTATGATAGTCCACCTATGGACTTAGAGAAATACCTTTCTTTTGAATTTTCTGGGTTGTAGCTTAACAAGCGCTGTCCTGAGATGCTTGCTTCTCTTTAGCTTTTAATATTATTTCCTTTTTACCACCCCCCCCCCCCAAAAGAAAAAAAATCATGATTGTTATTAACTTCTAGTGGTACTAAAAGCTGAGATCAAATTCAACTCATCAAATGAAAAAAATGTGCTCATTCTAATTCATATGTCTTACTTTGAAATAATACAAATATTTTAAAAAGTAAAATGATTTTTTTTTCTTAAAATGTTCTTTATTTTACGTTAATTTTCCCTCAAAATAAATGTTGAATTTTGGCTAGCTTAATGATGGGACCCATATTAAGATCTTCTAAAATTTTTAGGATAATTCAAACGAGAAGTTCTTGAAAATTATATCCATCTATATTGAAATGAGTGAATTAAATTTTGTTACATTATTAATAATTTGAATAGATATCAAAATTGTGATGGTCAACATTTGTTTAAATGATATTGATGTAATATAATCCAATCCACCATTTATTTATAGTGCTACTAATATGGTACTACTCAATCACATTCGTTAGCATGCCAATTTGTAAATCTTTTATGATAAAATTTAGCATTTCTTTATATTTTTGTCTTGTGTTTAAAAGTAAATACATCAATTTATAAAGATAGTGTGGTAAGATTTGTAACACCCTAGCATCACTCTAAATGAGATCAAGCTATTATTTTCATAAAATCCTTCTGTTACTAGCTCAATTGCTAAATTACAAGCTAAAATGTAGTAAAAATGACGACATCTTATAGTGTTGGAAGAATGACAACATGGTGACATGAGGTTCTTTTATAAAAGAGAGCTCTATCAAGTAACAAAAACCCATCTCCAATATCACAAAGTCCACTTTCATATAACAGAGTACACCCCAAAGGAGTGACAATTGAGAACACAAGGAGCTTTGGCTTCCAAATATGTCTAACGCACTTTGTGTTCTCAGGTCACCCCTTTGGGGCTTCCTGTTTACATGACATGACAACACACCATTGTAAGAGAGAAAGAGAACCCAAGAAAACCAAAATCCCAGATGTTCAGGATACCATTTTTCAAGTATCAGAGTACACCCCGTAAGGGTGACACCTGAGAGCACAACTAGTGTTGGCTACTCTAATGTAAAGCTAATGCTGTTTGTGCTCTCAGGTCACCCTTAATGGGGCACTATGTTTACCTGAAATCTCAAATTGAATTTTTTAGAGCCTTTTTTTTTAACGAATGAAAAGGTGTCTTCGGAGTAGACTCATTGACTCCTTCCCACATAACGGGTAATACCTCTCTTGTAGGAATACATTGATTTTCCTTTCTATTATTGTTTATATTATCCATCAAATGATCACTTTATTTGTTAGTTTGATAAAAAAATATATAAAAATACGTGTAATATTTAAAAACTGAAAAATATGTGTTTAATATCTTGTACCAATAAGCCCGTAGTTATTGTGGTCTCTTTCAGTTTCAGCATGATTCAACCAAAACGCGCTTCATGCCACATGTTCCTAGAGACCAATAGGAGTGATATTGCAGAGACATCATGTCAATATTTAATTTAAATCATGAAATGGCTTCATTTGAAATGAAGTGGATCAGTTTCCTCAAATTTTCACCAATCCCTCATGCTTTTTAATATTGTTTAGTAGATATTATTATTAAATGAATTAAAACTTATGATTATAAGCTATGACAAATGTGGACCACATGTGATGATTATGAAACCATCATGTCGACATTCCAGATGGATTTTCTATTTTATAATTTAATTGTATATCATCACTTAAAATTAAAATAGTGACAGTCTATGTAAAGTTAAGATTTTATTCCTTGTATATAACCGTACATATGACATAATGCAATTTAAAATTTTAATTAATGTAACTTTAAATATATTTTTAAATTTATAATATTTAATCTCAATTTTACTTTTCTTAATTCAACAAGTCTATAGGTACCCAAAAATTCACCAAAAACTTTAGACACTCTTATCTTAGTAGCTGAATTGATATTTTCTCATGCACAAAATACTTGAAAGACTAAAAAAGAAAGTGTTTGAGACGTAAATTAACAATATATTGTAATTATCTTTTTTTTTTTTAATCTTTATTTTGTGGTGGACCTCCATGAGGTGAGCCGACAAGTTTATGTAGGCGAATGTGAAATTTTAGTGATTTTTTCTTTTGTCGGTAGATTTATCATACCTAATATTCTAACCTGACTTGCAATAATGAATCGTTTATCAAATAAGGGCAATCAGGACTCGTGGGGCTATGGAGATCTCAACTTTTGTCAAAAACTCAAACATGTAACACTTAAGGCAGGCATGAATAATATTTTATATGATTATGGCATCTTCTTTTTGAAAGGATCTAGGAGCTTTTTTCTATCTCTAACAGGGTGCAGTAAGGATTTTTTTGTTTGGAAGGTGAAGTTGCAGTACTAATATATTTATCAAGATAATTCTCTCTATATATATATATATATATGTTTTTTATTTATTTTATACATACATATATATATATATATATATACACACACTTTTTTATTTGATAAATTATATATATACACACACCCAACTAAAAAAAAAAAGTTTAGTTTTTTTAAATAAAATTGTGTTTGATGGTAATCTTTTATAAAATAAAATTCATTTTTTTCATTTTCATAATAAAAATGAAAAAAATGAATTTTTCAACTGAACTAATGAAAATTTCAAAAAAATGCAACTAAAGACATTAAAATAAGTTAGGATCTAAATATATTTGAAACTATCTTACTCTAGTCTATTATGTGGCAACTAAAGACGTGTAGTTTTAGTAACAAGAATTTTTTAACGAGTCAATGACTTATTAATCGCCACATAACGGGTTAAAAAAGATAAATTTAAACATGTTTGATACCAAATTTTACCAAATATTAAATAGATATAAGCACATATTAGAATTGTGAAAAATAAAGTTATATTTGTATAACTATTAGACCAATTATTTTTTTAAGAGCATTATTAGACTAATTCAAATATTGGGAGTGCCACTCTTATTTTTATAGACTAAATTTTAAAAACATTAAAATTATTGTATATATTGGTCCCCACCCTTCAGCATAGCTCCGCGCCTGCTCTCTACTGATTCGCACGGCACATTGAGAATTGAGACCTGCTTGCACTACAAAAAATTGACTGGAGAATAATTGCATGTGGCATACAACTCGGTTTAAGAACGAAGTAGAATACAAGCTTCCAATGCCAAAGAGAGGACGGTTTCCTCTAGAAATGTCAAACACGGTCCTGAACAGAAAAATTAGTGGTTCTTGAAAGATTCCTTGCTAGAGTTTTTGTTGGTTTGGACATAAATTTTTTTTTTTTTTTTTTTTTTTTTTTTTTTTTTTTTGTTTTTGTTTTTTGGGGTGCAGTGGTGTACAATCTAGTTAGGATTTCGGGTTTCTATTTTAATTTTTTTTTTTTTAATGAATAATGATATATTAAAGAGAAACAAGGGACGCCTCGTTTCATCTCCAATTTCGAGGTCAAGAACCCAGGAAGGAAGAAAGAGGATTCAGGGTTTATCACAACTTTAGAGGCTTGTAATAATGTTATTCTCATAATCTCATGTAATTAAGTACAGGCTCTTTGTAGTAAAATCAGCAATAGCTTCAATAACACGTAGTACTACGAAAATAAAATTTTTGTTGCCGAGTGAGTTACAAAAACCTCTTCCTAAAACTCGTAATGCATTGTGAGTTGAGGGTTTTTTTTATTTTTTTTTATAGGACATTGTTAGTTAAGTTATTCATTCACTTCACTTTCTTTTCGCCCTATATTCTTCCACACTCTAATTCTCTACAATATTACATTAAAAATGTGATATAATTGTCAATGAAACCACTTTTAACACAAAACTCTACTCTCAAAGCATCATTGAAATGGATTAAATGAATCAAAGTAGACGGAAATAGACCGAATATATAAAAATAGACTAAAGTAGATTGAGTGTGCGTTTGCGTGCAAATTATTACGATCCAGCCAAAATCGTAAAAACGTGCATAACCATTCATTTTTGAATTTCACAATACTATTTAAAAATTTAAAAATTATTTTATTATAGTATTTTTAACAATAAATTTTCAATTTTTAACCAAATAAACAATATCCAATCAGTTCTAAGTGGGGGGAATGAGCGGACTAAACATATTTAGGATTTTTATGTAGTTAGTTAGACAACGTTTTGAATAATTAAAGAAAATAGCATCTCGAGTTTTAAAAAATAGAGATCAATATTAGAAATCGAGTCTGAAAGACTCGCCTTGCAAGTGTGAAGATGCCACATAGATCTCGAGTCTTTAAGACTCGAGTTTTATGCAAAAACAATTTCACCTATAGCAGCATTTTCTTGTAAAATTTTTTTTTAAGTACCAGGTTAGGGGGCCCTATAGTGGCGTTTTTAAGCCCTATAGTGACGTTTTAAAGCCCTATAGCGGCGTTTTTCTGCAATTTATGGAAATCGAGTTTTTAAAACTCGATTTTCACATTGATTTGAGAAACTTCTCTTTCAAATCGAGACTTAAAAACTCGAGTTTTATCTTAGAACTCGAGTTTTAGACACTCGAGATGTTAGTTTTTAACATTGTTTTGAAACGTGACAACTAACTAAATTTTTTAATATTTATTGTTATTTAGAAAAAAAATTCGTTCTAAGCGCCCGAAGCGGATTTAATGTACAAAGAAAAAATGTCACCTAAGGCAAAATTTAAGTGGAGACTCTTTTGTGAGTTCCAAAAACCTCTTTCTAAAACTCGACCGCCATGGACATGGAGATCGATCCCCCAAACACGAAACCTGAGGTTCAGATCAAAGATGACGATCTCTTCAAAGCCGCTGAGTCCGGCGACGCCTCCACCTTCAAATCACTCTCTCAGAAACAGCTCTCCAAAGCGCTCTCTCTGCGAAACGAGGACTGCCGCTCCCTCCTCCACGTCGCCGCCTCTTCTTCTCATCCCGAGGTATCATCTCTCTCTTATTCCCTGTTTGTTTTCCGCGAAAACCGTGAGAAACTGAATATATACACACACACACACGTAGCAACTAAGAACACTCACGAGAATTTTACTTCAATTTCTGTATTGATTTTTGGGAAGTATTAGGAGTTATTGAGTTCTGTATAAAACTGTTCGGAGTTAAAGTTTGAATCTTTGCATTTTTGAGAGTTGTAAAGTGGTTTTGATGGGATCAGGTGGTGAAGGTGCTATCAGCAATCGATGAATCAGCAATTGTGATAAACAGTGCAGATGAAGAAGGGTGGGCGCCGCTTCATTCTGCGGCGAGCATTGGGAATTTGGAAATAGTGGAAGTTTTGTTAAGCAGAGGTAGGATTTTTTTTTTTTTTTTTTTGTATTTTGTATCTTGTGATCAGAGTTGTTTTTGGAATTATTGTTTCTCATGTCAAGATTGGCAATGTATTGTATACTTGGAGTCTGTTTGGTTTGGCGATTTAGAAGATAAAAGCGAGTTTTTGAAACTCAAAACACTGTTTCGCCATAGCAACTCTTCATAGATAGCTTTTTTACAAACACTCATTTTAAAACCAAAATGTCATTTTGAAACAGCTTATACAAATGCACACTTATTGATACTATTCGGAAACCCTATGAGTAGGCTAAATGAATAGGATTGGAATTTTTTTGCCCAAGTCATGTTTTGAGACAAAAAATTGAACTGAACGTCTTTTGGGGGCCTAATTGTATGTAAGGGGAAAAGATTGCTGGCAAAGAAATGAATTGAATTTGAATTAATGTGAATTGGCAGACAAAGGACCAAATTGCATCAAATTTTCTTTAGTTTCCACTTTATTTATACACAAAATGGATTTCATGTATTTATTGGCACTGGCATGGTATACAGTTCTTGTTCCCAAATTCTTTTCCCCCTTATTTTTCATGTATAGGCCTAAATTTGTAAGCTTCTGAATCAACATAGCATTTCATCTAGGAGGAAGATATGTGGGGTACTTTAGGCTGTATTACAGGCAAGTGGATCACCATTCTACCCATCGATCTGTACCATTTGATTGATCAACATTTTTGGTTTGATTTATTGGCAAAAAATAACCTGGGCTTAGGTAACTGTGCCATTACTTTGCTCACTCTAAATCTTAAACAAGCATATTTGCTATTATTTTATAGGGAGATAATATGGGGAGCTGTTTAGTTGGTAAGATTTTGTTTAGTACAAAGATTATATCCTTCTTGATAATAGCGGTAGCAAAAGAATAAGGTAGCACATTTTAGGGGCTAGTACCTTATACTGTTTACCTTTTTTTATTTTTTAACCTTCCTGTTTGCATTTTGGGAAATTGCAAGATGTAGAATCCCATATGTTCTGATTTTTGCATTTTACAGGAGCTGATATTAATATGAAAAATAATGGTGGTCGCACTGCCCTTCACTATGCTGCCAGTAAGGGATGGATGAAGATTGCTGAAATTTTGATCTCTCAAGGGGCAAAGATTAATCTGAAGGATAAGGCTTGTAACTTCACACTAGAGAATTTTACTTGATATCTCAGAGCTCTGTTTTATATATATCTTCATTTTCACGTGCACATTTCATGCAAATAACATCATTTTTAATGTTTGTGCATTTTCTCTTATAACACTAGTTGTATGACATTCATTGCCTCCAGGTTGGTTGCACCCCATTGCATCGGGCAGCTAGCACAGGGAACTCAGAATTGTGTGAACTTTTAATTGAGGAAGGAGCAGAGGTTGATGCTGTTGATAAAGCTGGTCAAACTCCTCTTATGAATGCTGTTATTTGCTATGACAAAGAGGTAAGCTTTGTCGGAGTTGCCAGGGAAGATATCTTTGTAATATTCACCTGAAAATATATTTTTTTCAGTAAAAATTAATTTATTAATACCTTCACTTTTGCGTGTTTGAGGCCTATCTTTTTCCTCCTGTGTTGGGACAATGCATTGTTGAGCGGCTTGAGCCTACTTTGCCTATGCTGTGTCCAAGGCCTCGTCATTTTACTCATATAGTTAAAATATAGCTTTCATGCTTTTCCTAGCAAAAAATAAAGCTGAAAGAAGGATGCTTGGGAAAAGGATTAATTTTAGCAAGTGCATGCTTGGTGGTTAGTTTAATCGTTCACATTGGCCAAAAACTTCCTGGATAAGAAAAAATTTCATTTTTCCCCTCTTGAAGAACATCTATGCAATGTTTTTTCTTAGATTGAGTTTGAAATCTTGGTTTGATTTGGTTTTATCTAAGCTTAAGCTCCTTCATGAGCTTTGCCAAGTTCAATGGATCTTTGCATTAGAATGAACAATCTTTCATGTTGACATACATATATAATTGGAAAAGTTCTCAGTTTGTTAAATCTTGCTGGTTTCTCTAACATCTGAATCTTTTAGAAGTATTTTCGTGGTTAAAAACTCAAGCGGTTTTTCTAAAAATAGCCGCATTATGCTTATGGGAACTGTTTTCAAGCTTAAGCCAAGCATGGTGTTGCTCATCATTGACTTATTATATTATTGATTTGAATATTGAGCTTTGGCCTGGTTTGTAGATCCTGTTGAAAAAAGTATTGAATGAGCTAGGGTTGAGCTGTTAAGTAACAGTAGGTATATACTTCATCATCTTTAGTTCTCATAAAAGTGGCATTTCGTCTGAGGTTTTATTAGACACATCCCCAATGTACCAAGAAACTGAGTAACCTTCTCATTTTATTATATATATATATATATATATAATGCATCACAAAAGATGACTTAAAAATCATGTAGCAGATATGAGGCAGAATACATCAAAGCAATTTTTTCTTCCCTGATAAATTTTGATTTGTGTCTGTTTGACAGGTAGCTCTACTTTTAATAAGGCATGGAGCAGATGTTGATGTGGAAGACAAGGAAGGATACACTGTGCTTGGTCGAGCTTCAGCTGATTTTAGGCCTACTCTAATTGACGCTGCCAAGGCCATGCTAGAAGGATAAACTTCAGAATAAATAGCAGATTAGAAGGGAGAATCCTTAGGTGAGGCTGAAGTGTGCTTTGTTGAAGAATTGTACTGTGGTTAAATTCCTATGAAGTCATGCAAAAAGTGTGAAATTCACTGTACAGACATGTAAACAATCATCATCATAGTCATCAAGAGCCTATAGAGACAATTGAAGGATCTATAAAATTTTCTTGTTTTAATCATAACAGGGACTATGTTGCTCGCTATATATATATATATATATATATATATTTTTTTTTTTTTTGAGAACAACAGATCCATTAAAACAAAGAAGAAAGACACACAGAAACAACTATTACACAGCATCTACTTGGATTACATCAGACACACACTGGGGAATTTCTTCAATCCAGACCAGCTCCGAGATAACCTTGAAGGCATTGCGGGCCAAGGTGTGAGCAACCTGGTTTGCCTCCCTCTTTGTGTGATGAAATTCACAGCTTTTCAAGGTCTTTGACAAGATCTTCACATCCTCAATGATGTTTCCAAAGTGACAAGAAGATTCGGCAGTATCTTGGATAGCTTTAACCACCGAGAGAGAGTCACTCTCAATTATAACACAATTAAAGCTAGTTTGAATTGCAAACCTGATAGCCCGCCGGATAGCCAATGCCTCAATGTCCTCTGCATCTTGAACACCATCCACTTTCTCTGACAAAGCTGCCAACACCCATCCTTGACTATCACGCACCACCACACCAATGCCTGCTTTATTAGTTTCTTTGAAAATAGTTCCATCAACATTAACTTTGAACCAGCCTTGAGGGGTGGAACCCACTTCACATTTTCCTTTTGTCTATCAGCATTCGTTCCTTTCTTTATGGATTGATATTCATGTCTGAAGTTGTTGGCCCAAGAAACCACATCATGAGGGACTTTATCAAGCTCATTCACTCTTATCTTGTTTCGGCAAAACCATAAAGACCAAGCCAGGATTGCGAACAGCTCCTGTAACTCCGGTTGGTCTAATTGGAGAATAAATTTTGTCACCTTCTCAAAGTTCTGGTACTGAGAGTTACAACACAAGCTCCAAATTGGGCTGCTTTCCCACACAACTCTTGCTGAAGGACAAAGCCATAGGATATGGTTTGTGTCCTCATTTTCTGCACCACATCTCTCACAAACTTCCCAAACTTGTACTCCTCGTTTCTTTAAATTCAACTTAGTAGGCAGTGAGTTAATTAGTGCTCTCCAAAGGAAATGCTTGATCTTTGGAGGGATGTTCAGCTTCCAAATCTTACGCCAAATGATGTTCTCTTTGGTGCGTGAGCTACTTGGTTGGTTAGCTTCTTCCCTAGCAAGAGCCATTCGATATGCACTACGGACTGAATATTTGCCATCCTTTGATTCAGCCCAAATCAAACGGTCAGGTGGTTTTTGATCGCTTAGCGGGATTTTTTTAATAAGGGTAGCTTCCTCCAGCCAGAAAATTTGGTCAATAAGATCATCTCTCCATCTCATGTTTTCCCAATCAATGAGCTCTTCAACCTTTGCATCATGAGGTAAATGACTAATTGGGGACTGGACCTTGTGTGTATGTGAATTTGGCAGCCATGGGTCTCCCCAAATTTTCACTTTGTTACCTCTCCCAATCCGCCACCTACTGCCCACCTCTATTAAATGTTTGACGCCCTTTATACTATTCCAAGCATATGACCCCTTAGCCCGGTCATTTAGTTTAAGAATATTCCCCTCCTTAAAGAAGCGGTGTTGGAAGACTTTGTAGGCCAGTGAACTGCTACTGTTTAATAATCTCCAAAATTGCTTTGCTAGGAGAGCTTCATTAAGCTTCTTTATGTTTCTAAACCCCAAATCGCCTCCAAATTTGGGTTTACAAAGTCTCTCCCAATTTACCCAATGGATCTTGTGCCTCCTATCATCACCACCCCACCAAAACTTCCTTATCATGATCTCTAGGTCCTTGCAAAGAGAGGTGGGAAGCCGGAAACAACTCATCACATACGTGGGGATTGCTTGTGCGACTGCCTTAATTAGAATGTCCTTGTCGGCCTGAGACAGCATTTTTTCACCCCACCCTTGTATCACTCGCCACACCCTCTCCTTTATGTTGCTAAATGAAGCTTTTTTATTCCTCCCCACAAAAGAAGGCATGCCAAGATATTTTTCGAATTCTTTTATCTCTGGAATGTTGAGTCTCGCTTGTATGGCATTCTTTGTATCTTCCTCCATGTTTTTGCTGAAACAGATAGTAGTCTTGTCTTGGTTCAATTTTTGCCCCGACTCTACTTCATATTTCTATAGGATTTGTAGAATATTTCTGCACTCCTCAATATTTGCCCGGCATAGGAGAAGACTATCATCTGCAAAACAAAGGTTTGTGATCTTGGGACCTCCCCGACTTATGGCCACACCTGTGATTTTTCCTTCCAGCTCAGCTTCTTTCAATTTTGCTAATAGACCTTCTGCACAGATAAGAAACAGATATGGGGAGAGAGGGTCGCCTTGATGCAAACCTCTCTCTAGGTGAATAGACCCGCGAGGTTCACCATTAATCAGAACAGAATATGAAACTGAAGATATACATTGCATAATCAAAGAGATCAATTTTTCCTCAAAACCAATTTTTCTCATAACTTGACAAAGATATCCCCATTCTACTCTATCATATGCCTTACTCATGTCGAGTTTTATAGCCATATAGCCCTTTCTACCCTCACATCTAGTTTTCATGTAATGAAGTGTTTCAAACGCTACCAAAACATTATCAGTAATCAGTCTACCAGGAACAAAAGCACTTTGAGTTTCAGATATGATTTTAGATAGAATGGGTTTTAGTCTATTGGCTATCACCTTAGACATAATTTTATATATAACATTACATAAACTAATGGGGCGGAAATCAGACATTCTTTTGGGGCTTGGGACTTTTGGAATTAAGGTAATGAAAGTATGGTTTATGCTTTCTGGTATTTTGCATGAGTTTAAACAAGAAAGAACAGCATTAGTAACCTGAGACCCAATAATATGCCAAAATGAATGATAAAAGAGTGCAGGCATACCATCTGGCCTGGGGGCTTTTAGGGGAGCCATGTTTTAGAGTTTACTTGCAGTTTGATTAAATCAATGACAGCAGAGCTTAGTACGTAGAATTTCAGCAAACATGTGGAATTTGTGCCATCTGGAGATCACAAAAAAGAAAAAGAAAAGCATTGAACTTAAAGCGGTTAATGGTATTGTTTACGGTTAAATTGTTGATTCCATGTGACTTTTCAGAATTAATATATCTATACAATACGCTCATATGCTGTGCATGAAAACACGCGCGCACACAGCACGGGTGATCAAATTGAAGGATTGGTGACCGTCCTTTCTTAATTGCTAACCATCAACCATTCTTCACTTGATTATAAATCAGTTCCCAAGTTCCTCCTCGATCTGGAATTTGTGCCATTACTCAAATTTGTATAATCAATTTCTGAATGAGAGATGCATATTCCTCATGGGATGGTAATTGTTATTAGTGTCAGTGTGTTGGTTGTTCTCTGAAGAGTGAATATATTGTGGTTACGCCTGTGCTTTTGCCAATTATGGTAGAGGATGGTTATATTTGTACTTGGTAGACTTGTATGATTGTATCTCCCTCTCATAAGTGATGAAACTTGTGCGGGGTAAGTTAACTAAAAGTTCTCAAAGTTTCACTAGCCTTGAGAGTTGACTCTAAAGTTTCATCCTCTAGAGTTTAGATCACCTCCACTGCTCTGCCAAACATGTCAGCTTGTGATGATCTTCTGCATCCTCATCCTCATGTAGCTCTTCTCCCAAGTGCTGGCATGGGCCATCTCACACCCTTCCTTAGACTCGCTACACAGCTTGTTCACCACCATTGCAATGTCACCCTCATCACCACCCACCCAATTGTCTCACTTTCTGAGTCTAAGCTAATCACCCACTTCCTCACTGCTTTCCCTCAAGTCAATCAAGTGAAATTCAATCTTCTCCCTTTGGATCACACCACTGCCAACTCCACTGACCCCTTTTTTCTTCATTTTGAAACAATTTGTCGCTCAGCTCATCTCCTCTTTCCTCTCCTTGCTTCACTTTCACCACCACTTCATGCTCTTGTTTGTGATGTGACTTTGATTTCCTCTGTTATTCCAATT
Source organism: Quercus rubra (assembly GCA_035136125.1). Classification (NCBI taxonomy): domain Eukaryota; kingdom Viridiplantae; phylum Streptophyta; class Magnoliopsida; order Fagales; family Fagaceae; genus Quercus; species Quercus rubra. Next base: position 56,284,265 of record CM068732.1, on the reverse strand, counting down.
ACTGAAAGCTTACATCTTCCTAACTACATGCTTTTCACTTCATCAGCTAAAATGTTATCCTTCTTTTCATACTTCCATATTTATGCATCCAAAGCTGGTGATGATGATCCTGCTATGCTTGGTGATGTTGAAATTCCAGGCCTTCCTTCAATACCCAGATCTTCAATCCCTCCTTTACTTCTTATACCAGATAATATTTTTGCAAATATATTCAAGGTAGACAGTCCCAAAGTTACCAAGTCAAATGGGGTTTTGATCAATACCTTTGAGGGACTTGAAGCACTGTCACTAGAGTTGCTTAATGGTGGAAAAGTAGTTGAGGGGATGCCTCCTGTGTTTGCTGTTGGTCCTCTTGTGCCATGTGATTTTGAGAAGGGAGAGTTGGGTAATAATCAATTGAAGTGGCTCAATGAGCAGCCAGTTGGGTCAGTGGTGTATGTCAGCTTTGGTAGCAGGACAGCCATGTCCAGGGATCAAATAAGAGAGATAGGACATGGGTTAATTAGAAGTGGGTGTAGGTTTTTGTGGGTGGTGAAGGACAAGAAAGTTGACAAGGAGGAAGAAGAGGGTTTGGAAGAGGTGGTGGGGCATGAACTCATGGAGAGTTTGAAGGCAAAGGGATTGGTGGTGAAGAGTTGGGTGGACCAAGGAGAGATACTTGGTCACAAGGCTGTGGGAGGCTTTGTGAGCCATTGTGGGTGGAACTCAGTGATTGAGGCTGCTTGGCATGGTGTGCCAATTTTAGCTTGGCCACAGCATGGGGATCAGAAGATTAATGCAGAGGTGGTGGAGAGAAGTGGGCTTGGGATGTGGGTGACAAGTTGGGGGTGGGGTGAAAAGGATATGGTGAAGGGGGATGAGTTTGGGGAGAGAATTAGAGAGATGATGGGTAGTGAATTGTTGAGAGGGCAAGCTACACACATTAGAGAAGAGGCAAGGAAAGCTCTTGGAGATGGTGGAAGTTGTGAGATGACTTTTAAAAGACTTGTTGCAGAGTGGAAGATGAAAAGTGGTGGTGTTTCTGGTTCTAAATGACAGCTTTGTGCTTTGATAGACTTTTCTCCAAATTATGTTTGGAGGTGGAATATTGAGTTGTAATTTGGAAATTTTTACTGTTAATTTTCGTTGTTTGGATTTGCAGGGCAACAGTTTCAATAAGTCAATAAAATTTAGAACCTTGTAATTTTAAAATACTAAAAATCTCATTTTTCAGATTTTATCAATGTTTTCATATAAACAAATCCACAATTACTCTTCACATAGACACCATCCATCATCATTACTATTGTAGTTGCCGCCAACGTTTTCATCACCACGACAATCAGCATCATCATTGTCATCGTTATATATCACCACCATTATCACTTCTCAATTTTTCATTGTTGCACCACCACCACTTTTACCATGCGTCACAACCGCTACCACCAGCACATGTTATGACCATCTTTACCACCGAGCTTTGCAACCGTTACCACCATTTTATGACTTATGACCACCCCTATTCACCGTTACTGAGACTATTTTATAGTCACCAATACTATTACCAACACCGTTTTTATGGATACCATATATCTAATACATGGTATCTTTTTTTTTATATCAATACCATCCTTTCCTTTTTTTTAGAAGGAATACTATAGACTTTCATTAAAAAAAATTAGTCATAATCGGCTAGAAGAAAATCATAAACGCTAAATAACCACTAAAAAGTCTTGCATGTTTATTTAGGTTACAAATTATGACATTTCAACAACATCTTGTTGTTTTAAATTTTATACCCAAATAATGAAAACTATTGTTAAAATTCTCCGTTCCAAATAAATACAACTTTATTATAGTCTGCGCAATTCACGGCTTCAAGGAAATTTAAATTCTACCACTTTTTTTAATTAAAAAAAAAAAAAAAACCCTCTTGTTGGTCATTGCATTTAAAAGTCTCCACCTGTTTTTGGAAAATAATTGCTTATGGGACCAAGCAAGTACCAACCCCCTTTCCCATTCTTTAATAAGGACCTCCTAACTCACTCCTTTAAAAAAACCAATCCTATATATTGTGGACCTGAGTTTAATATTTATTTATTAAAACGGAGAAATATGGTTTGCTCAAGAAACATTAGTGTATACGCTCAAAAAAAAGAAAAAAAGAAAAAAAAAAAGAAACATGATTGGATATGAAAGTCATAGCAGAAGATAGACCAAATATCAATATATCGGAATATGAGAAAAGGTAAAAGGAAGTGGTAAATTATACTAAATTATTCTCCTTATTGAAATTTTTATAAATATGACAATTAAACATATGCTCAAAATATTCTATTTTTAAAAAAATGTTCCTACTAATTTTACAAATTACAAGAGGGTAGTTTCATTCATTCTCACAAATCTTTAAAGGAAAGTGTCATTTCGTCCATGGTTTGGAATTTTTTTTTTTTTTTTTGGGAAAAAAAAATGGAAGTTCTATTAGGATAGTCATAGTGTGAGAGAGTATAGACTTATTACATGTTGCATTTATACAAACCTTAAAAATGGAGTAGATATTTGAGGTAATGTCATTTCATAAAACCTAAAGAGAAAGGTTAGTGTAATTAGGCATAAAATTATAAAACAAATTCAAGACAAAAGGTATTAAAAGGCAGAACATAATTTAGACATTTAATTGGGGGATTAGGTAAATTTTTGATGAGCAATCGGTGCAAAGAGTCCCCAATTTAAATTAGATTAAGGCTTAGTTAAGCTGTGTGGTGAAATGGTTTCATTTGTTTATATCTAGGATTGGCCTAATTTGTTACCATAAGAATAAGGATACAACAATTTTTAAAATTGCTAACATGATTTGTTGGATTGATGCATACTAAAAGATGTATCAATGGTGGATTTTGATCAAAGTAATATTAATATGACTTCTTCTAATTGAAGAAATGTCACTTTTATTTGAGGCCAATACTGACACTATTTTTATTATATATCAGTCATAAAAAATGATAATGTTAATAGTTATGACAAAATTTTAACTAATTTTTAGGTATTTTTCAAAATATAGTGATATAATACTTTATTTTCTCAAAATTATAATTGACTGTACTAATTAAATTTATGACAAGATTCATCATAAATATGAGAGCAGAAATCGTTACATTACATGGAAAATTATTGTGTATTTTCGGAATATTATAAATACGTACTCTCTCCTCTCACATGAATGGTAAATTCCACTAATTAAATTCAAAGTGAGACTCATTATTCATATAATGGAAAAGACTATACATTTATAATAATTCGAGAATACCTAATAATTATTCCATAGTCCATCAGTCTTTAAAATTTTTTTCAAAATTACGAAGCATGTTTTTGCTGAGTCAAGTGTCCATAAATGCTTCTTAAATGGGTGCCAATCCGGCAGCGACAAATTGCATTACAGATAAAGGTCATCGATACACTACAAGTCGACACGGTTCGTCTTAAATTGCTTTACCAGTTTCCTTGTCTGGGCCACAACGTCGTTAACCATTGATTGATTTTCATGTGACACCCGTATTGTGACAACGGTGCAACTTCTATTCTAGATATGGGGTATGCCCATGACTCAATTTTGTGTGAAAAAAAAGGAAGATTGAATTGATGTTTGAATGTAAAACTTTAATTACAACGCAGTATATTTATGGCTCCTGTTTGTAGCGGTGTTGGTCGTTTTCTCAAGGTAAAGTTAACTATAAAAGGTCTCATGTTATGGCTTTTATCTTATTTTTTCTATCCTACTCTATGCTCTATCAATAAAAACTCGTTATATATTTATCTAATTAATTAAAATTTAGTTAAAATAAAGGTTAGTATTTAATAATGGTAGTATTTAATTAATTAGATGAATATGTTACAAGTTTTTATTGATATAGCATAAAATGAATCAGAAAAAGTAAAATAGAAGATTTGAATTCGTTAGGATGAAATAGGTTAAAGTTAGTTTTCGTAAAAGATTCTCTTACACTCATTCTACATTATATTCGTAATTGATGTATATATTTTAAATGGCAAAAAAAAAATTCACATTTAAAATATGAGAGCGGATGTAAGAATATCATTACCCTATTAGCATTAAAGTAGGTCAATAATTTCAAGGCCTTCCTGCCTAGTGCCAGTAGAAACTGATAAGACTCTTCGTTGTCCATATAGAGGATCTAAGACTTAACATATGCACACTTCACTTCACACACTCATACAGTACAATCCAATTCAATCTCAATTTGTGGAATCACATGTAAGACTGAAAAAAAAAATGAATGTGAGAGTTTCACTATCCTGTTAGCAACTTAGCATTAGTTTCGATCAATAATTTCAAGGCCTACTAGTGTCCATAGAAACAGTTGACACTCTTTTTTGTCCATAGATATTGGATCTAAGACTTGACATATACAATTTCACACTTAAACAGTCCAATTCAATCTAACCGGATTCATTCAATTTGAGGAATCACATATAGTCATACGCCACACCTTCAAGCTCAACCAACCATGTCAACTTGTAATGAGCTTTCACAGCCTCATCAACCTCATGTAGCTCTCCTCCCAAGTGCCGGTATGGGCCATCTCACACCTTTTCTTAGACTTGCTACAAAGCTTATCCACCACCATTGTCGTGTCACTCTCATCACCACTCACCCCACTGTGTCACTCACTGAGTCTCAATTCATTAGCCGCTTCCTCTCAGCTTTCCCTCAAGTCACACAATTGCAATTCCATCTCCTCACTTTAGACCCTTCCACGGCCAATTCCAATGACCCTTTTTGGCTTCGTTTTGAAGCTATTCGTCGCTCAGCTCACCTCCTCTCTCCTCTTCTCTCTTCACTTTCTCCACCTCTTCATGCTCTCATCTATGATGTAAGTTTGATTTCCTCTGTGATTCCAGCCATTGAAAGCTTACATATTTCTAACTACATTCTCTTTCCTTCATCAGCAAGAATGTTCTCCTTATTTTCACACTTCCCAAATTTTGCATCCAAAGCTATACTTGGTGATGTTCTTGAAGTTATTCCAGGGCTTAAGCCAATACCCAGATCGTCAATCCCTCCTTTGCTTCTTATCCCAGATAGTCTTTTTGCTAATATAGTCAAGGAAGATAGTCCTAAACTCCCAAAATCAAATGGAGTTTTGATCAATACTTTTGAAGGACTAGAATCAGAAGCACTAGAAGCATTTAGTAATAGAAAATCAGTGATTGAAGGGTTGCCACCTGTGTTAGCTGTTGGTCCTTTGGTGCCATGTGAGTTTGAGAAGGGAGAGTGGGATGAGCCATTGAAGTGGCTCAATGAACAAGAAGATGGTTCAGTGGTGTATGTTAGCTTTGGTAGTAGGACAGCTATGTCTAGGGACCAATTAAGAGAAGTAGGACATGGGCTACTTAAAAGTGAGTCTAGATTTTTGTGGGTTGTGAAGGATAAGCAAGTTGACAAGGAGGATAAAGAGGGTTTGGATGAAGTGGTAGGGCATGAGTTTCTAGAGAAGATGAAAGAGAAAGGGTTGGTGGTGAAAAAATGGGTGGACCAAGGAGAGTTACTTGGTCACAGGGCTGTGGGAGGGTTTGTGAGCCATTGTGGTTGGAATTCAGTGATTGAGGCTGCATGGCATGGTGTACCAATTTTAGCTTGGCCACAAGGTGGGGATCAGAAGATTAATGCAGAGGTGGTGGAGATGAGTGGGGTTGGGCTGTGGGAGAAGAGTTGGGGATGGAGTGGGGATGATGATCAAATGGTAGTTAAGGGGGAGGAGATAGGAAAGAGAATTAGAGAGATGATGGGGAAGGAATCTTTGAGAGTGCAAGCAGCTCACATAAGAGAAGAGGCAAGGAAAGCATTTGGTGTTGGTGGGAATTGTGAGAGAATGTTCAAGCAATTGGTTGAAGAGTGGAAGTGAGCAATCGGAGCATTTGAGGGATCATGGATAGCTTTGAGCTTTGATTATCAAAGATCAGTCTTCTTCCAATTATAGCAATGTCTGCTGTTTCGACTGTTGCTGGGAAGTCCCATTAATCTGCCTTTCCTGTCATTGCAATTTAGTTTAGTTGGTTTAATTGAGTATCTTGTTATCTTCAATAATGGACAATTAGTAGAGTTACAGCTATCGTTTTTTTTTTTTTTTTTTTTCTTATATGATACGGATAGTAATTTTCATTTCATTTGTCAAAAGGGTGTACATCACTGAGAATTTGATGAGTGATACCTGGAGGAATCTCTGTTAAACATTTTTGTTGTGATTTGTAACTTTTTATTTCAATGTTTTTCATACATTGAGAGGTTAGCCCTTTCTGGATCATTAGAAAATTATTAAGTATTTTCAAAGTATAGTGATATGATGTTTATTCAGTTTATATTCATGATGGACCTCACTATGAATTTAATTAGTAGAATTGACTACAATGCTACTAGAATAGTGAGAAACAAATTTTTACCCTATATTTGGTATGAGGAAAATGAATGGAAAAGAAGAAAAAAAGAATAAGGGAGAAGGGAAAAATGTGGGCCCAAATGATAAGTTTCTTAACGAATTTAGCTTATTATCTTTTCTCTCATATTATCCAAACAATGGAAAAGATTAAATTTCTCTTCCTTTCCTTACTTTTCCTCTCCCTCCTCTTCCTCTCAAACCAAACATTAGTGTTAAGAAGTGGGTTGGCTTGCTTGAGATTGGGCTTGAAAGGGCTTAAAAGGCTGCTGCTTAAGCATTTTGTAACTAGAAAGTTGGGCTTTCGGGTGAAAGAATTGCACTTGAAACTTTTGTGAGTTTGTTTTTTTGTGGATTGTGGCCTGATTTGATAAAGCCCTCAAACCAAAAAAGTTCCAAACAAAAGATGCAAAAAAGCGCAAGGTTCAACTTCAACATATCTTTTTGCTTGATTGCTTGTCTTTGAAACACGCACAACTCTTTACTGTATTATATCCACAAAGTTCCTACTTCCATACATTGACATGTTTTACTTATTATTAACTTCCACCTTCGGTCTTAGAGACTCTTGACCATTCAAATGTAAATCGTAACAAAACATGTAACCAATAAACGCATGCCACGTATGAGATCATTCTTACAGCATCTCTAACCGATTGTTATCCACCGTTAGTTTCAGCAAATTCTATCTCCCTTCTACAGAACTATGGTTTTCTCTTCATTCTCTCCTCTCTCTCAATTTTCATTAACTAGCTTCAATGTCTGTGAGAAACCCACTAGCCATAAAATTAACAAAATCCCAATTGGGTGCGCTTTGAAACTCACAAGTTCCTCTGGTTCTTCTTGGTCTTCTTCTTCTTCAACTTCTTTACCATCTTGCCAAATTTTTCACAAATCTCTTCCCTTGGCTGCTTCAGTTGTTGTTCTTCTCTGGTCAAATCCAGGTAATCAGATACACCACCTAGCTTTCATTAGCTCTATTTCATGTCACTTTCTAATATAAATATCTCCTATAATATAACATTGTTTTATATTATGTATGCACTAAAAACTTAATGCTTGATAGCATGTATTAATAATTTTTAACAAAACTTAGGTATAGTTGCTTAGATGTTGTACATTAGGTTTCCATTTAAATTCAAACACTTGGTTGTATTGATTAATGAAGCACAAATAATATTATTTTTTTTCAAGAATAATTTTATTCCATGCAGCTATGTGTGTTTGAATTTAATTGAGGACATAATTTACTTAATCTAAGTTTTACCCTAATATTTAATATCGATATCATTTACATGAACAATTTAGTTTACTAAGCAGTTTGTCCAGTGGATTGGAGACTAAAGGAAAATGCTGCAAATTCTATTTTGAAAAATGAATAGGGTTCTCTGTTGTAAATGGTGTATATTGTATGATATATCCCTTTCTGTTGTTAGACAGAAGCTTGGTTAAAAGGTTTGTTAGTTGTTTGAGCTTGTGTGGCCTGTAGGTTGGGTAGTTCTGATTATTGTGTGTTGGTTGCTGTAGCCTAAATGATACCAAATTGCTCTAGTGGTTTTATTTTTGTAGCTATGTTGATTGATTCTAATCAATGCTAGGGACATCAAAAAAGTTCACAGCCTATAATATCACTTTCACGTGGGCTCATTACAAATCTCACTTATGCACCAATCACAACATGCCATATTAATAGTTGTGAAAAAAGTTGTGAAACATTTTGTATCACTAGATTTATGCTCTTTGCTTGGTTAGGTGTCTAGTTGCTGTTACAGTGTGCTGTGGGTAGCAGCTATGATGCTGCTTGATTGAGTTGTATTGTAAATTTCTTCATAACAATATTTCTAATCTCCAAAAGAGAGAGAGAGAGAGAAAAAAAAGAAGTAGGAAAGTTTACTTAGCAGTGGAGAAATTCAACTAGTTCACTAATCAGATTCCATAGTAATCTTCCAAACTACACAGTTTGAGCTATATTCAAGTCAAGTAAGTACTAATAGTAAACTTTTGCCAGTTGAGCTTACGTGGTTGAATATACTCTCTAGGCATGCATTCTGATGGAAATTATTCATGCTGTGTTGTTCTATATTTTGGTTTGTTGTTTGCCCATATGTGGGGACATACATTAAAAGGCAAAGCAAAAACTAAGATTTTGGATCTTTTTGACTGAAATTTGATTAAGAAAATGCAAATCCATAATAGAACTGATTGTTTGTGCTTTGAATTCTGCAGCAAAAGCTGGATTTCTGTCAGGATTCCCTGGAATAGAATCAGTTCCTGGACCTAAGTTGCCCGAAATTGAATTTCTCAATCGCTTCAATGGTTTGATACTCACTAATGATTATCATTATGCTAACACTCAGTTCAAGCTTAATATGTCAAATGGCTTCATACTGGCATTCTTTTACAGAAGAAAACCAGAAGAGGTATGCAGAACTTGATGACAAATTCAAATCATCTCCTCTGCTCAAGGAATACCTTGAGAAAACCAAGTTGAACAAAGAAAAGTAAGTTTCTGGTCAATTACCAATTTTAGCATTAAATTGAGTGTCAAACAACTTCTGACTTATACACCCAGGATTCTACAGCTTAGTAACTTGTTTTAGAATATCATAAATGTAATGCAGGTAGTAAGATTTATTGAAGTTAATTACCTAAGAAAAATGAATATTTAGTTAAAGGAGCTAGAATTAGATTTGATTTCAGTTTCTGAGTTATGCATATAAAGGACTTACTCCAGGCTCCAGCTACCTTAGGGAAAGTAAGACTTTCCAACTGATTAATAGTGATCTATGCACGTCTCTTGCACATAAAAGATGTTAATTTTCTTGCCATTGAGTTTTAGCTCAAATGGTATTTTCTGCCAGAATAGATGGGCAGCGAGATCCTGAGTTCAAGGGCTATATAAGTAACTTACTGATTGAAAAAATTATGAGTATTTATTCCTGAAATTGGAGTTATCTTATTGCTGTGCAAATTTATAAGTACTCTGTCATGCCCTTACTCATAATTGGAATGATATTTTTCTCATTGGGAATGACACAGCCTCATCCCTCAAGGTTTTAAAAGGCCTCATACCAATTAATGTCCAAGGCATTTCATTTTGAGGACAATATCATGCTTTGTATGGAATCACATGGACCCTAATAGGTATGAGGACTTTTAAAACCGTGAGGGATGAGACTATGTGTCACTTTCAAAGAGACAATATCATGCCAATAATAAGTTGGGACGAGAGATACTCATTGAGTTGGATGTCTCCTTTTTTATTAGGCTTGAGAACTATGATTGTAATGGACTCATATTTAGGAAATTTTCAGGAATCGCCAAGAAATTCAGGACAAGTACTGCTTACGTGGAGCAGAATGGGGTGTTGGAGATTGTTCAGCAGAGGGAATGTCAGTTGAGGATAAAGAGAAGTTCATTGCGGCTTTGAAGCAGAAGGCTGGAGTTAAATAAAAGGAGCTTTAGATAATGGTTTCTTGGCTTATCATCATGGGTAAATCTACCCTGTAAGATCACATTTTGGAACAGTTTCTTTCAACAGGATAGCATTTGTAGCCTTTCTTCTTCCTATTATTGTTTTGAATGTATTATGAATTAGCCAGGCATAGGTTGTAAGCTTGTAACAAGGTGTTCAGTAGGTAATCCAGTAATCAATTGGTATATTAAATTGTTTCTTAGGTTGGTTTTGACAGTAATTATAACTAGGTTATAAATGAACCAAACTATTTATGAATAGCTCAAGCTCAGCTCAACAAAAGGTTTGTTTATATCCATTTATTTAGTAAACAAGTCAAACTCAAACCCAAGTTTAGGTTCAACTACTGAACCAGCCAAGCTCAAACAGGATAATATATTTGTGAACAAGCTCATGAATTTGAGGCTTGCTTAACTATATACAATATTATAATTCTATATATATACTTATCTAAAAAATTACTTATATTGACTTGAGGATTGTATAAGTTTATAAATAAGTTTATATGATATCAAATTATTATTTGTAGTTTATTAATAATAAATACAACCTCTTCGTAGTAAAAATTCATAAATTTACGAAGGGGTAAAAAATTTTAGTCATGATTTTACTATATATATGATGTAGAACAAAGTAAAGCACATGCTTTCTTGGAGTAGTAGGGGCGCCAAAAATCATAGTACAATATCAAAGGGGGTGCCAATAGAGGCCATCGGGGTGACGGTGTTGAAATTGCATGAAATTTGGCAGGTTGAAGGGAAATAACATTCTGATCCAAACTCATGTCAATTTTCACGAGCATTGCCTAAATTTAGGCCAATTCCTTTGTTAAGGCCATGAAAACAATGTTTTTGCTATTTATAGTAATATTTGTTTTTCTTTAATAACTTTTAGTTTAAAAGTCAGAATAAGGCCCCGTCTATTTTGATACGTCTCTCAGAGACAGTATTTTCAATTTCCGCAATTATCTCAATTTTTCTATTTTTGGCAAAAATCACTATTTTGCACCTAATTACGTGATTAGTGCGAATAAGGGTTTATGGGCGCTGCCCTAGCCGTCCTAGGGTTTCTTTTACTATTTAAATATATTGTAGCATTCAGGGTAATTCAGCTTTTAGATTTATAAACTACAAACTTTGTCAATTTCTCTCTGGTAAATTCCAGGACCTTATCACCTTGTGGATTCAAGGGACTCCTCGTAGATTCAAGGTTTTCATTCAAAAACTAACGTGTTTAGTTTTTTTTTCCATTCAGAAAGCAACGTGTATGTTTTCTTGTAGCTTCCATAACATCAATACAGGAAAAAAAAAGAAAAAGTTATGCAAGTAACTTGTGAACAAGCACGAGCATGTTTGACAATAAAATGAATCAAGATTGAATGTGTAATCTTGTTAGGGATGAGTTCGAGCTCAACTCATATGCGAAATAAAATTAAATGAACAAACTTGAATTTTTAATACTCGACTCAAATTAGTTCATTCACAAGCCTAAAGTGTAACCTATGTGGCTAAACATGTTGTCTCAAGGCAAGCTTTGTTCAAGGACTCATTTGGGTATAAAATTCTTTTTGAACGTTGGATTTCATAATGGTTTAGATGGGCTGATTAATTATCAATGTAAGAAAATAAGTAGAACTATTTTAGAGTATACTTGTACTTTGGAAAAAAAAAAAAAAACTGTACGTAAAAGTTAAAAAGCAAAAAACTTGTCCCAAACACACACGAAATTTTCCAAAAAGCCATATTCTGAATCTTTTAGGAGCTAGCAGGCTAGGAAAAGAGGATTGACATAGGGATATAGGAAGGAGAGAGAGAAAGAGATCATTTTCCCCATGGTTTTAAAATGAACTGAATCATAATCCAATCTAGTTTTCTTTAATAATCGGAAATTCTAAAAAAAGCAACAAAAGTTGGAAATTGCCATTTCAACGATGAAAACTAGGAATCAAAATGATTCAATCGGTTCTAAAATGGTTGAGTAAGGATGTCAAAACACGGTCGTTTTTGTAAAAAACTAAAGTTATGTTTAGTAATAATTTTTGTTTTTTGTTTTCTAAAACTTGTTTTGAGAATAGAAAGAAAAAAAAAATCATGTATTTTCAAAATCAAAAACATGTTTGACTAGTTGAAATTAAAATATATAAAAAAAACAATTACCAAATATACCCTAAGTCACCTCGAATAGAGAACAGCCCATTAATTCTTCCTTTCCTTGTAGTAAAGGACAATGGACAATTAAAAAAGAAAAAAAAAAGATACAAATGTGCAAAATTGAGAGAGAGAGATTGGTAAGGTAATTTGATGACAATTTCTCAACTCCAATTTGATGTACAACATTTGTACATTCTCAACTCAAATCAATTTTTGCCCCTGATCTTGTCAAAGAATTAGAATGATATCAGCTCACATGCAACTAATAATTGCGCAAAGAAAGCTCTGTTAATTTACAAAAAGAACATAGCTTAGTGTAACTGATATGTTTTTGAAAATTTAAGTGATGGTTTAGTCGATTCGAGGTGACTAATCTATGAGAAATAGAGAAAAGAGAGCAGAATTTGGGTTGTAATACTAGTTGTTCTTATTATTCACTGCCCACCGATTAAATACAGTGCTGCTCAACGAATTCAACAGACATAAGGATAAAACAAGCCTAAACGAACTGAAAAGGACTCCTAAACAAACTCATAGGACATTAAAAATAATCTCCTACTAATTCTGCTAGCCTTCCTAAAATGTGAGAAGTACTTTTATTTGATAAAGTCTGGAATAACATATGCAGATAAAGCCATTCATGCTGATAATGACTTCATCCTGAATCGCTTCCCCCTTCAGCTACAAACCTCTTATCATCATCTGTCAGCATCACAACTATATAACTTCGTAATGAAATCATAACAAAGTTGCTTAGAATGCATTATTTTTTATGATAAGCCGATATCAAAAGTTGATGAATCTGTTCCACTTTTCCACTCTGCTCATCTTTCCGATCCATCTCATTAAGAATCTGTAAAAACCAATCCATCAGGCTAAGAATGAGTGTGTGTATAGAGAAAGAGAGGGAGTCCATTTTAAATTGCTACCTGTGCATCATTGCTCTTAAATATTGGGAGAAATCGCCGCCTACAATACTCGTTGAATATAAGAGTGCAGATAATCAACGGAATGGTGAAACCTGAAGCCACTAGTGATCGTTTAATTCCGAAAGCCCCAAGAGTGGTTATTTGTGTTATTATCAATGAAAAGATTGTTGTGTTGTGAACAATAGGCCAAAACTGTCCTCCAGTATCATGTTTTGAAGTATATACGTTGACTATCTGAAAAATATATTTGAATATTGTAAAATGCATTCCTTAATAGAGCAAGAGAACAAATCACAAAATACCAAATGGTGAGAATAGATCAATTTCTTTTGTGAAAAAAATAAAAAACAAATAATAACAAGAACAAAGTCTTAGTCCCAAAATGTAAAGGTTGGCTATGGAAACTAATTATGGTCAACCACATGTATTCTTCTCCGTTATTCAATCCTATCATGTCACCTCATCAATTAACATATCCTTTCTGACAACTAACATATGGAGTTACTTTCTGGTAGAAGCATAAAAATAAAAGCAAATGCAATACTTAGACACACGCTACTTATAGGTTATATATATTCTACAAGAACACCAAATCCATTGCCTATCAATTATCATAGGCTATTTATCAGAAAATAGAGATGCCATAATCTTACAAGGATCAATTATCAAGAATCAGCACTAAGAGATTACAGTCCTGTAGTTCACATATGGACGAAAGGATTGGCATGTGTCATATCCCTAAACATTTATTTTATAAATTCCAACCAAAATGCGCTCCAACTTTGCACCAATTTTACATTAAACATTTTCAATTTCTATGTTTGGCGCATTTTAGAGCTCATGCCACCATTGGTTTCCAGACTTAAAATCTCTACAATTGGTCTCTATCTCTCTCATGTATTTTACTGACCTATATGAAGAAACTAAAGAGTTCAGAACTTGGTGGAATGGCAAGTGCACTCTGCCTAAATGTCACTCGTTTTGAGTCTAGAAACCGGCCTCTTTGAAATTCGGGTTGCATAACAACCATCTTAGAACCTGTAAAAGGAGGAGCTTTGTACAATGGTACAACCTTTTTCAAGAAGACACTAAACTAAGAGCAAACAGATGCAGACTGCTAATAACTAGATACAACTACTCTACCAACCTATGGTACCAAAGTTGTGTTTCCCGAATATGTTGCCTTGTACAATAAAATATATGCCAAAAGAGAGACATACAAACATCTACGTGGTACCAGAAAAACTCTGTTATTCAATTTGATAATCTCAACAATTCAATCGCATTATTAATCCCTTCATTGCCACAAAAGCTAATAGCAGCAGCAGCATCAATCATAAAGATAAGCAAAAACTTTATGTATTAGAAAAGGGAACTGATTTTAAAAAATATATATATATATATATATAAAAGGAGATTCTACAACTTTCTAGTGCAGCCATGGAAAAGGAGCTTAGTTGCAGTTTGTATGTGCATTCAATTTTGGAAGTCTAGAATATGTATTTGCGGGGCTGCGTGCAATGGCTAATGAAATCGAATTCTGCATGGTAAAAACTAAAAATTGTGTCTGGTAGTCCAAAGTGTGCTTTCTCGGTCCTTGAGTTAATAGGATTATTGCGTAATTTTTATTTTGCTAGCATTGAGTTTGATTTTGATTTCACATCAGCTTTCTTACTAAGTCTATCAAACTCTTTAATTAAGGTCATTGTGGTCAAGGTGTCGAATAACTCAGACACATAAAAACTTTAGAACTTAAAAAGGAATTTTTTTCCTAGAATGTGCACATTCTCTCTCTCTCTCTCTCTCTCTCTCTCTCTTATTTTAGTCCTAATTTATCATTGTGCTATTCTTCTCTGCAAATAGTACTCGGATTGCTGTTTAACAAAATTTATGCGTTAAAATCCGTAATAAATCAATTTCCCATCACCTAAGAATCATTCCACCACCCTTCCATTGTGATGGCAGCCCCCAAGCAGGAAATTCCCTAAGCTAGGTGCTTCTTTTCAAGCCTTAATTTTTTCCCTTCTAATTATTTCAAAATGTACTACTAAGATTGAGGGTGCTAAGAACGTTTAGTTTCTAGCAATAAACCTATTACCAAGTTCAAGAGAACTGAGATCAAGTATTGGAAGAGTGAAACATAATATCAAAATCTAATTGGTGGTTGGATAAAAAAAAGGAAATACCACCAGCTTACAACTCAACTGAATGCATTGTTCAAACATATTTTGTATCTATGATGGAAAATTGAAGAACACACTGTAATGAATGCCTTATTTAAACACATTTGATAACTACAATGGAAATGGAAGAACAAGCTCACCATTGACAAAATACAATCAAATCACTAATTAAAGAACTTGGCAAAGAAATAGACATGCCAAAGCCACATAAACAAACAAGGTAAAGAGGGACAAATCACTAATGAGAGCACTTACCTGATTTCGATACACAAAGTAAGCAAGCATAAAGTAAGCCCACACAAAGGCCAATATTGAGGGTGCCAAGATAGAACATATGAATCCAAGGAATCCGAACAAGAGGAGTCGTGGGACTTCTTTATGGTACGGGAAAGACAAGGTTTCATTAGAGGAATCATCCCTGATTCTTTGTATGAATCTTTTACCCAGGTTGCGAAAAAGTGCAGAGATTTGTATCGCTTCACATGCCAAACTTATCCAACCATACATTAAAACAAAGGTTGTGAAGAAACCAACCTGCAACAATTTGTAAACCACAATCATGATGAAAATGTGATGTCAAAATTTCTATATTTGCCTGAAGAAATAAAGGAAAACTGGAAAAATATTTCTTTTCATGAGAATTTGGAAACTAGATAATGAATTTAAAATGTGAAACATTCATCATGAGGGATTATTTTCACAAATAGAACTCTTCATTGTAAAGCCTTAGTACAATCAATAATTGGAAATTAATACTGCTCAAAACTCACACAAAATTATATAAAACAGTTTGCATAAAGTAGCATAGCTAGAAAAAGGTAAATAATAAACTTAAATAAGAATCAAAGAACAAAACCTGTCTCGGAACTGCTATGGCAAGTTCTGCAACTATGTCTTTCACATTAGAAGAAGCACTCCATTGGTTGATATAATAACCAATAACAAACCTTACAAAAACACTGACAAAAAAGACATTCCAAATTGTGAAGTACAAGACTTTGCAGCATGCGTTCATTTGCCTCCCACTAAGAGAAATAGACCCCTCTAGTCTTGAAAATAGCATCATAGTTGGTGGAACGGCATATAGAACTAAATTCAAAATTAGACTTGGAAGGTAAGCTGTTACCAGTTGGCTCATATATTTCCTGCATCAAGACACATATAAATTTACTTGTAGATCAGCACTATGCCCATGCAATGCATAAGTTAATCAAAATCATTTATAAATTAAACAACGATTAAAGAAGATACAATTATTTAGATTTCATAGCAAACATATTGTGTAAGCCTGAGTTTATTATTTGAAACTTTAATTTAATAATTAAGTTGTAATTGGAATTAAGCTACTCTAGACAGTGTTAAACTTCTGGTAATTAAGTTTAATTGGAATTGAACTTTTTCATACATTGCTACAATCTAGATAGTATTAACCTAGAAAACTATTTAAAATTCAAAATTCAAGAACAAATTTAAGCTTGAGGCTAATAAGTAAAGGGGATGGATGATTAATAACTTCATCTAATATCTATGCAGTTTAAACAAAAGCATTTATATCTTTTATAAGCAAATGTGAATCACATGAGGGAATTAAGTAAGACTAAATATCATGTATACTTATATTTATAAAAACATGCATGTTTATTTTATTAAGAATAAGCCACGGAGAACTTACCTAACATAATTACAAAAATAACACACACATAACACAACACAACTCTATCATCACAATACTTACATCTTTAGAAGTTCTCCCAAAAATGGAAATGCCTTTTGTACTAAATATGTTTTTTCAAGCTCATCTAGCTGAGTCAAAACTTGAACAAATGCCATAGGATAAAGAAACACAAAAATGAAGGCAATAGTAGCCACAAGTGTTCCCATCTTACGGATCCAAAATTGTCTAAATGGTATATCAAGGTTTGACCAATCTACATCTTGTGGTTCTGGAGCCATTTTTGTCACCCATAACATAGGATTTGAAGATAGATGAACACGTCTAGCAGCAGCAGCAGCATAACGAGTCTTGAAAGAAACAAAAGCAGATGCACCATCCTGAGTCTTGAAAGAAACAAAAGCAGATGCACCATCCATGAGAAAAAAGCCATATGGCCGAATCTTAAATATACACTAGTAGACAATATTTTCAAATTAATTAGTGGACTAAATTACATTGAATTAAAAAGACAAATGGAGTTGCTATAAAAACCTTCTGTGAATAGTCAGAGATAATATCTAGGTAAGACATGCTTTCATATATACTAGTTCATCCACTATTTCACATACATATCCACATTTGATATTTTAAAATTTTCTGTATTTTACGGCATAGGAGTAGATTTGAAAAAAGATATGTTACGTGTGTGAGAATCAAGTCTATGGCAATTAGTCCTGTGCAATGAAGCAAGTACCAAGCAATGTATGAAGAAAATGGCCTTGAAAGGCAAAGACAAGGCAAAAAGATATAAATTGCAGGAGATAACTTTCAATTTCATAGTATAACTTTGAATAAAATAAAATAATTAACCAATGCAAATGGTAGGAATGAGGAATTGCTGTTCACTACGATCACGTTGCATCATCTGCTAATCCTTTGGTAATCAGTACAATACAAAATTCAGAGTCCAAATTACAATCTTAATTAGGTCCACATAAAATAATGAATCATAATATTTCTGAAATTTCTAGAACATTAGCCAAATTTGATTGTGCTCTCATACTGAAGGAAAGTCATACTGCTTCATTATTTATTAAATAAAGAATAAGCCATAAGAAAATCAATTGACTGACATGCAAAAGATTTAGAAGTGTATAGCTGAATATAAACAACAAATTGTGAATTAAAGACAGATGCGCACCATTGATTTCTCAATTCTTTCCGGTTGGTACACCATTTGGTGTGACAAGTAATAATTTGTGAAATTCTTTTTCACAGAATCACTGTATGATTCTTCTGAAGACCAAGGAATAGCACGGACAAGAACTGTAAAATGACTTGGATTTGTTGGTGATCCAGTAAGATGTGCTTGCCTCATCTTGGCAATGTTCTTATACTCCTAGAATATGTAGAAAAGTTTCTATAAGAAACTTTGAACAAAAGATAAGCTATACAATAATAGAATATGCAAATATATTTACATACTCTATAAAAACAAAATATAAAAATTACATACTTACAATGTAAAGAAGAATGCAAGCTGAGCAAGTTATAATGTATAATCCGAGACAATAAGTCCAGAGCCTGAAAAGGCACAATCCAAAAAAATAAATATAAAAAATAAACATTTTAAATTATCTAATCATCAACAGTATATGTCAACGTACCATCTTGAACCTTCTTTAACATTCTCGATGGTAAATACTTTCAGAGAAGGGTCATGACAATTTAGTTGATCAAAATAATTCACTTGAAACACTAGAATACCGCCAAAGACAGTAACAACGGCAAAAATTTTGATACTGCAAGGAAAATTTAAATGGCACCCGTAAGAACTTGAAAAACCAGCAGTAAATTTTTTTCTACAAATATGTAAATGAGATGGAAAGGAAACTATGAAACATATTTTGCTAAAGGATATATTAATACATGTGCTTAAATTGCAAAGTGCATATTCACTGCATCAAGAGAAAACTTCCACAAGTGTCATATGAAAATGGGCCACAACAAAATGAAAATTTTAAATGAATGAAAAAAAGGAATTTGGAACAACCTAAGGAAAAGCTCTAGTCAATGCACTATACTCCAAAAGAACTAATCACAATTGAGGTTTCTTGTAATTATTATATCCAAAATCATAGTTTCTACCATCTCCTTAAATAACATGTTTTTCTCTTTTACTACTTCTACTTGTGCTGTTTTAGGATTCTATCATATTTAAAGTCTTTATCATCTCCTTAATTAACATGTCTTTCTCTTGTGCTATTTTAGGTTTTCCTTGTTCACCTAAATCAAATTAGCCTTCCTAACCGGTACATTAATTACTCTCTTTTGCATATAATCTTTTTTACTACTTCTACTTGTGCTATTGTAGGATATCACTATCATTCTCAAAATCACCTTAATTAAGATGTCTTTCTCTTGTGCTATTTTAGGTTTTCCTTTTTTTTCTGTTTAGTTCACCTAAATCAAATTAGTCTTCCTAATTGGTGCATTAATTACTCTCTTTTGCATATAATCAATCCATCTTGAGTGGCTTTCCCTTGAATCAATAGAGAACCTTTTCTTTTGTATATGTATGAATAGATATTATTCCATTCCAATTCCTTCCCGATACCTCCCAAGGAAAATCCTAAATTGGATCCCATATTGACAAGTTAGTATGAGCTTATCCATGCGGTTATGCACTCTTTGAATAGGAATTTCTTTTCTGAAAGATCTGCTTTAGTGGGTCTTCGAGATCCTTTCGATGACCTATGTTCTTATTAAGAGTCACCCCTATTTTTAAAACTTCACAAATTTATAACATATTTACCAAAAGCAATAAAGGATGACCATATGTGAAAGCATAGGGAACTGATCGACTAGAAACATCATCCAACCATAAAAGATTTAAAAAAAAGAAAAAAGATGAATCAACTCTTATAAATCCAATAGAGATATCCAGAGTGCAAATTATCAGCCCAAAAAAAATACAATAACCATGCCAAGCCATTGACCAAAATAAAAGCAATTCTAATCTTTATTACATTAAATATAGACACAAGCTATCATCCTTCAATAACAGTTAGTAATTACCTGAAAACAATTATCCTGTGAAAAACCAAAGCATCCATGCCACCCGTGCGCAACAGTTCTTTTTCATTTGCTGCAAATGCATCAACTATCCAACTACGTGAGGGAACAAACCTCTCAAATGTCCAGCACCTTGAAGCAAGTCTCCCTCTAAAGTAGACTCTTACATTGCTTGGTTGTTCTCTTAATATAGAATAGAGTAAAAAAATGACCCCACACAGAACCAAATTGATTATTACAGAGTCTGTAAGAGCATAACTGTCCATTGCTATGTCTGCAAGTTTAGAGAACTGACAGATTCAAGGAAGGGACCAAATATTTCACCACTTTCTCACTCTCAGATCAGGGTTTTCAACTGGCTCAGATCTGTGTTCTTAACTGGGGTTCTGTAACGTGCATGGATTGCTTATATATGGATGGAAAAACCAGATAAGTGTATAAGCAACAGAGCTCGTACGTGTGGGACTGGGAGTTGGATTAGTTGTTATCTTATCCCAAAATTTTTGTTTCAGTATTTTTTCGATAACTGTAGTTTGTTGGTTGAATTGTTCACTTATCAAGATATCACAGCCCACGTTGGGCTGAATACAATACAAATCCTCTGTACCTTAGAGAATAGATATAGGACTCTATAAAAAATTAAACAATAGATACCTAAAATTAAATGAGAGAGATAAGAGTAAATTCTATTTGAGTTGCAGTGGTGTATTTTTTTTTTTTTTTTTTTCTATAAGATTTCTGTGTAGTCATCATCTTTTTTCGATCAGAGATATCAAGTGGGTTATTATATTCACACTTCCACAAATTTATAGATAAAAACTACTTCTTATTTGTTCTTATCAACTATTGCTTTATCACTAATTTTTAGATAAAAATAACAAAAAAATTTTAGATACATGCTAATGCTATCTCACCAAATGTTAAAGTTAAAAAAAAAAAAATTTTAAAAAACCAACGTGCATAGTTAGGAAGAGTTAAGCCCATGAATGAGTTGGAGAATTATATACTTATATCTATTTGATTATTGAGATAAAATCAATCTTCATTGTGAATGAGTTATAGTATAATAGTAATTCCTAATTAGTGTTCGTAAATGGGTAATCGATAATGTGTATTTATCTAATATATATCAGCTAATAAAAAAAAAAAATTGGATACACGGAGTAGACACTAGGATGATTATGTCGTGGAAGCATAGAGAAAGTACACACGATACTCTCTTGATGGAACAGAAACTAAACTATTAGTTTCTAGTAGTAAATCTCAAATCCACGAAGGGTTTCCCTAAATCCACAAAAAGAAACACTGGAATCCACCAAAGAAAAAATTTGCACAAGGAGAAAAACCGAAATCCACCAGAGAAAGAATTTAACCAAAGTCTATATTTATTGATAATAATTTGATTTGCCTCTGATGGCTACAAAACATATAAATACTGAGAAAAATGTCTAAAACCCTAATTTGCACTAATTATGCGATTAGGTGACAAAATACCGAAATTTACCAAAAATGGCAAAATTGAGTTAAATGCAGAATCATAAAATACTGATCTTAAGAGTCGTCCCAAAATAGACCAGACCTTATTCTGACTTTTAAACTAAAAATTATAAAGAAAAAACAAATCTTACTATAAATAGCAAAAACATTGTTTTTAGGGCCCTAACAAAGAAATTTGCCTAAATTTAGGCGATGCTTATGGCATCATTAATCTGGATCAGAATACCATTTCCCTTCAACCTGCCAAATTTCTGACACTGTTGCTCCGATGGCCTCTACTAGCACCCTCTTTGATCTTGCATTGTGACTTCCTACACCCCTGCTACTTCAAGAAGGTATGTGATGTCTGTTTTATATCAGATGATGTATATATATGCTTACAAACTCATGCAATCACAATAGGATGAAGAAGAACACAAACTCCTTGGAGCTTAGCTAGCCCATTTTTGATAAGCAACCTCACTGGATGCAATCAAGCAGCTTCACAAGATGTACAATCATGCCACAAGAGACAACAAGAGCTTATTTGTTTATGATGCTATTTTGTTTAACAAAGCCTCTTTTGACTTCAAGCATGAATCTTGCGTAAGTTTCAATCATGCTTATTTTCTTTTTCATTTTCTAAATGTTATGTATGTTGTCAGACTTTCTTTTTTTTTTTTTGTTTTTTTTTTTTATTATCTAAACTTCCAATTACCCTCTTGGAAAAATATGTAAATTATTATTTTATCATTAGTGTGATTTATTGGCCACACCTAAAATCCTAAAATTTTTAGTAGAAAATGGAGTGATAAAAAAAAGGTAAGATTTTGACTACTTTTTCTTTTTTTTTTTTTTTTTTTTGGGGGGGGGGGGGGGTTTGCATTCTAGGTCCTAATAGAGTTCATTTGAAAATTTTCTTTAAGTGTTAAGACAATAACAGAAATAAAATTAATTTTTTTGTTTTATATGATTCGTGTTTTTTTCCCTTGAACACAATCAAATTGTTTACAAAATATATGATTACATATTTGTTTTTTTTCTTTATATATGTTTATAATTTGATGTGGCAAATAAATGAGGATGCTTATGTAGACCTTTTACCATAAATAGGGTCAAGATTAATAGACAACTATTTTTTAAAACTCTTTACTCAATTAAATATAATTCTCAACTCTTAAAGGTAATGGTTCAATTTGGGAGTTTAAGTAGGAGGGAATGAAATCAATAAGAGAGAACACTCATTCTTCTCGATTCCCTTAAAACCTCAAATTTTCATTCTCCCCGAAATTGGGAGGAATGGGAAGGAATGGAAGGGTTTGCATTCTATGTCCTAATAGAGTTCATTTGAATATTTTCTTTAATTGTTAAGACAATAACATAAATAAAATTATTTTTTTTGTTTTATATGATTCGTGTTTTTTTCCCTTGAACACAATCAAATTGTTTATAAAATATATGATTACATATTTGTTTTTTTTCTTTATATATGTTTATAATTTGATGTGGCAAATAAATGAGGATGCTTATGTAGACCTTTTACCATAAAAAGGGTCAAGATTAATAGACAACTATTTTTTAAAACTCTTTACTCAATTAAATATAATTCTCAACTCTTGAAGGCAACGGTTCAATTTGGGAGTTTAAGTAAGAGAGAATGAAATCAATAAGAGAGAACACTCATTCTCCTCGATTCCCTTAAAACCTCAAATTTTCATTCTCCCCGAAATTGGGAGGAATGGAATTAGATTTAATGATTTTTTTACTAAAACTCCCAAAATACCCCTATATATTCAACCCTTTATTTTAAAATAGGGGTCTAATAATAATATTGTCATAAAATGATTTCATTTCATTCCTTCCATGTTGCTCCCAAACAAGATTACTTAGATTCCATTCATTTTCATTCCTTTATTTTAAAACATCCAATCAAGATTACTTAATTTCATTCCATTCCATTGCTTTCCCTTACTTAAATACATTCCATTCATTTCCATTCCCTTATGATCATTTCATTCTATCTATTCCATTCCTTTATAAACTCCCAAGCGGAGCCTAACTCTACTTATAATTTTTTAAATAATTTTTTCTTTAACCAAAATTGCCGCATATTCATTATATGATTAGTAATTCCATTCTAATCTTTTGTATTTCTTAAAATAATCATGTTAATTCTCATATAATCATTATCTCAATGTATTAAATTTGTCCTTAGTTGTGTGTAGTCTTACTCTCGAAGAGTTAAAATCTTCTTCAAAATTTTTAATTTAATTTTTTTTAGATAGGTAATCTATTCTATATACACTACTAGCCTCTGAACATGCATAAGGCTCTTCTATTTTTTAGGGTAAAAGTTAATAATTTGCATCTATTATAATTAAAAAATATTTTTTTATTTTTCAAACAAATAAAAATGATAAACTTTAGAGATAAATAGTAACTGTAATTTCTTTTTTGAATGTAAGAGGAAAAAATCTTAAATTTTAGGATTTTTTTTAATTCAAAATAAAATTTGTTATTTGACATTTATGACCATATTTTTAAAAGAAGTTACCATTCATTAATAATGGTATTTTTTAGTATTTTGGAACCACATAAAAGTCCAATTGAATATGCGTAGAAACGCGTTAATAATTTTAATATTTGATACAAATGCATAACACTCATCACACCTCCTAAGTATTTTGGTGATTGGAAAATGTAGTAATCCTAATTTATAATGGATGCAAATTATTAATCTTTACCAAAAAAAAATAGAGGAGGCTAGAATTCCTTCTCAGAGACTCTTCTATTTTTTTATGAAAAAGTTAATAATTTGAATCAATTATAATTTGGGATTACTCCATTTTCCTATTACAAAAAAACCTAGGGGTGTGATGAAGAATTATTTCACCTGTAAAAGCAACTTATATTGCATATACATTTTTTTTTGGTTACTTTTTATCTTTAAATGTTTTCTTAACAAAGAAAATTAACAGGAGAAAAGGAAGAAATAATGATAATGAAAAAAAAAGGGAGAAAATTGCACCGTAAAATTTGTGAATAATGTTTACCTTTGAGTTTACAAATAATAATAAATTAGATTAATCAAATGTATTTTATACAGTACAAAGAAAAAAAAGAAAAGAAAAAAGATGACTCACTCTTGTAAATTCCAAATACTTATTAAACTTGCATACTTTCAATATAGAAATCCAAATGTTTCAAAGGTTCTACACATTCATTTTGTCATATTTTTAACCAATGGTACTAACAAAAAGATAAAGTACCAAAAAACATAGAATTTCATAAAGGTAATCGATCACAAAAAAAATACATATAGAATTTCATAGACTTGAAAGAGTGTGTTATCCTTCGAAATAGTGCATATAGGTTGAAACAAAGACTCATATTTTTAACCCCATCCAACATTTCTCGTGATTTATAACAACTGTATAACTACCACCTGCCACCTGTCCATATTTCTCGATAAGTTGGCTTGGCAGAAAATGCAACCCTACAAACAAAGATTTAACGGTGTCATTGGTGTTTTAGATACAATTTGATAGTAAATACATAAAGTACACATAAAGTAAGTTTAGAGCAAACAATCACCAATATTCAATAGAAACCTACCAAGAAAGTCACTAAAAGTATGATTTTTTTTTTTTTTTTTTTCTGCTGAGTAACTAAAATATAATATAGATTCCGCTAATGAAAAAAGTCCTTGTAATCCTTAAAATATCATTTACTGGAGGAGGAATATCAAGACACATAAAATACTTCCACGACCTATAAATGAGATTCAACTCAAGATGCTTTCTGCAATTTCTATAACACCTATAACAACTATTATTTTGTCTATTTTTTTTTTCATTTTTTTTTCCTTTCTTTGACTTTACTTTTTTTTATTTTGAGAAAGTTCTTTGACTTTACTTTATATCTGTTTTTTTCATCTTTTGATTTTGGAAATTTCTAACTTTATTAATAATTAAAGACATGAAATTGGAGACATTGGAATAAAATCATATAACCAATTGCAACACAAAAATAAAACTGGCAATGTCATCTTCATCTACCACATATATTAGGTAACTTTAATACAATGCTTTATTATGTTAATAATGAAAATATTTACAGTGCTAACAAAAGAATTATAAAAAAGATAAAGATAAAGATAATTTAGAAGAAAGAAAACCTAAAAGAGAAAAGAGTTGAAGCAACGTAGAGATAAGTTGCTCAATTACATGCTCTTTCTAAGGATAATGCCATCATTGACCTATATCACAGCCAAAGTAAGTCTCTCTCTCCCACCCTCTAATTTCATAGTGATTATAAAATTAAGAAAACAATTATAATATATGAAGTTCATTATTAATTACATAAAAACAGTAGAAAAATATAAAATAAAATAATACAAACCCGAAGGAGAAAGAAGCCAATGATATGAAATATTACTGATCATTGCCAATGTAGATAATGAACTCTTTAGATAGTTAGGTATGGGGAGAATTATACACATATAAAAAAATAAAAATAAAAATAAAAATAAAATAAAGCAACGTGATATACCTTAGAGAGTTGGAGATGGGAAGTAATTTGATAACATCATAACTGCTTAATAATTGCTTAATGATAATGGGGATATTTAAAATTTCTGGGTAGAAGTTTGGAGTTGTGTGTGACTAAAACGTGGGTGTACAATTTTTTTTTTCTCTAAGTAATGAGTAGTTTTTAAAGAGTGAGAATGATATATATTTTTGTCTATCTTCAAGATTTTCATATCTAAACTTCAAGGAACATGTATTAAGGTGTGGATCTTCAAGATTTTCATAACAAAAATGTAAGTATCTTTGATGACCTCTATTTAGATGCCTCATGAGCGTTGGGTTCTCTATATTACAGCAAATTAAGTTTGCTTTTATGAGGTGTCATTCAGTATTTGCTTTCCAGTATTTGGTTTATATTTGATTTCCTTACTTGGTTATCATTATCTTTCTCCTTAATCTCATCTCACATTGGTTTTTTAATTCAAATATCTTTGTTTTGAATTTTTTTTTAAAAAAAAAAACTCATGTGTTTGGTTTTCCTTCATTTTCTTATTTCCTTATGATTATCCTCTTTTTTTTTTCTTTTCTTTTCTTTTTCTTTTTTTTTTTTTTTATACTATGTGTAAGCCTTTTCTTTTTTGTGTTAAGAAATGCATTTTCTATGGGGCTATATTTGGAACTCCCAACAATTTCTCTTCCTTATTTTATGGACATCAAGGTGAGGATAAATCCCTCAAGATATTTTGGAAATTAGTTTAAAAATGACTGGTGTGCTATCATGTCCCATTAATTCGGTGCATAGAGAGCACAGTTGTAGGTACTTTTTTTTTTTTTTTTTTTTTTTTTTTGAGAAAGAACTTGAGTACTTTTATTAATGTAAATGAGTTACATCTGAATGTAAAAACGAAACAATATGAGAACGTACATCTTCCATCCACACTTGAAAATCTGGTATGCTTATAGCATGTTTCGCCAAATTATGAGCTACACTATTGTCGTTTCTCTTTACGTGAGAATACAACACTCTTCTAAAATGATTTGCATAAACCTTCACATCCTCCACTTGCAAACCCAATGGGCATAGGTTCTACTCTTGTGACTTCAAAGCTTGAATCAAACCAAGAACATCACCTTCAATTATGACATTTTGGAACCCCAGCTCATGTGCGAACGTCAAGGCTTTCAAAGCAACCAAGGCCTCTGTCTCCTCTACCTTATACGCCTGAAAAATCTTCTCTGAAAATGAAGCTAAAACATCACCATTGTTATCCCTTATTACAACTCCGACACCTGACTTATTTGAGTCACCAAAGACTGCTCCATCAAAGTTAACTTTCACAAAACCAGCTTGCGGTGCTCTCCATCTGTTTCCCTCATTTCCATTGCTCCTCACTTGCATACCTGAAGCTTCTGTGTTTGCTTTGTATTGTGCCAACAATGCAGCAGTCTGTTCAGCAACTTGATGCAGCAAACTAGCCTATAAATTGAGCCTCACTTTGTTCCTTTGATTCCAAACATTCCAAGCCTTGTATACTAGCAGCTCTAGGGACTTTGCTTCCTCTATCATCCATGACAACAGCTCCTTTACACCTGTGAAATTAATTTCTCACCTAAACCCCCATTTTTCCTAATCAGCCCACACTACATCCAGCTCCAAACATGACCACAAAGCATGCACCAAGTCCTCTACTACCTGCTTACACCTCTCACAGATTGGGTCCTCTAAAATTTTCCTACGCATCAATGCTTGTTCGGTTGGAAGTACATTATGGCAGGCTCTCCAAAGAAAATTTTTTATCTTTGGTAGAACTTGCATCTGCCATACTTCCTTCCAAACCCACAGATTGGGGGTGTTTGAGGATTTAATTACAGCTCCTCTTCCTCTTTAAGGAACCTGTATCCGGACTTGCAAGAGTAATTTTAGGAGGTAGAATAAGGCCAATACAATGTCTTCTGTTACACGTCAACTTAGTGGAATTTTCTTGATCAACTTAGCATCCTCTTCCACAAATAATCCATCCACCATCTCTTCATTCCATCTTCTTGTGCTTGGGTCAATAAGTGAGTCTACGATATGATTTTCAAAACTCTCCAAGGGGCAAGTAGGCTGCTATGTTTGGTGTTTTCTTGGTAGCCAACATTGCAGCCAAATGTTTATTTTTTCTCCACTTCCTACCCTCTATAATGCCCCCCTTTGAATGATGTCTCTTCCTCTAAGGATACTCTTCCAAGCATAAGACCCCATCCTTGAATCTGCAGCCTCCATAAGTGATGAATTGGGGAAGAAACGAGCTTTAAATACTTTGTAGAAGAGTGAGGTTTTATTATGCAAGAGCTGCCATGCTTGCTTGGCTAAGAGGGAATCATTGAACATAGCAAGATCTCGAAAGCCCATACCTCTAATAGTCTTAGATTTTGTCATCTCTTCCCATTTAACCCAATGGATTTTCCTACGATCACCCCTTTGGCCCCACCATTTTTTTTTATTAGAGCCTCGATTTCATTGCACAAACTCACCGGAAATTTGAAACATCCCATAGTGTAAGTGAGGATGGTTTATATGACCACCTTTAAGAGCACTTCCCTTCTGGCTTGGGAAAGTAATTTTACTTCCCACCCTTGAAGTTTCTACCAAACCTTCTCCTTTATGTAGTTAAAACTTTCTTTTTTCCCTTTCCCAACTAAGAAGGGCAGCCCAAGGTATTTTTCATAGTGCAAGATTTTTGGAACACCTAAAGCCACCTTGATTCCATGCTTCACCTCCTCTAGAATAGACTTGCTAAAGAACAAGGAGGTTTTACTCCTATTAATTTTTTGACCCAAGGCTTCTTCATACTCTTTTAGTATGTCCAAGACATTATCACACTCCTCCATTGTTGCCCTGCAAAAAATAAGACTATCATCTGTAAAAAGCAGATGCGTTAGTTTTAGGCCCCTCCTACAAAAGGAGTAGCCATGGATATCAACTTCTAATTCCGCCTTTTTAATTAAACCATTCAGCCCCTCCATACAAAGAAGGAATAGGAAGGGGGAAAGTGGGTCTCCCTACCTAATCCCCCTTGTAGGAAAAATCATCCCACAGGGTTCTCCATTTACCAAAACAGAATATGATATTGTTTTCACACAACCCATTACAAGATTTATCCACCTCTCCCTAAAACCCTCTTCCTTATTATCCCCTCTAAATAATACCACTCCACCTAGTCATACGCTTTACTCATATCCAATTTTAGTGCCATATAACCATAATTACCCCCTTATGGTTTTGTAAACTATGCAAGGTCTTAAAGGCCAAAATATTATCTGAAATTAATCTACCCTTAGTGAAGGATGATTGGTGTTATGTGATAATGGATGGAAGTAATTTTTTGAGGTGATTTGCAAGAACTTTGGAGTAAATTTTGTAAAGGACATTATATAGGCTGATTGGGCAAAATTGGTATGCATATTCAAGAGAGTTTATTTTTGGAACAAGTGTAATAAAAGTATGGTTTAGGGGAGTAGGTATAGTACCTGAGTTCAACCATGACAATATGGATGAGGTGACATCATGATTTACCGTGCTCCAAAAATGTTGATAAAAGAGCGGAGGCATATCATCCGGTCTAGGTGCCTTGAGGGGCGCCATTTGTTGGAGAGCGGTAGCTACTTCACTTGCTTCAAACTCTCTACATAGACTTTCATTCATCTCCTCATCTATCACTGTAGGCAAACAATCTAAGATGCCTATGGAGACCCTCCCACCTATTGAGGCAAATAGAGACTTGTAATAGTTCACCATAACTTCCCCAATATCCTCCTATCTAGTTCTCCACACCCCACCCTCATCTCTAATACCTTCCATTGAGTTTTTCCTTAATCTCCTTGTGGCACAACTATGGAAACATTTAGTATTTTTATCCCCCTGATTTGCCTATAGGATTCATGATCGTTGAGCCCACATCGTAGCTTCCCTATCTTGCAACACCTCAATCTCTTTTTTAATTTGTCTCACCCTAAAATTGTTCCCACTAACCATGGCTACCCTCTCTTCTCTAACTAGGTCCTTTTTCAAATGGTTCAATTCCAATCTCACATTACCAAAAACATTTTTCTCCCATTGCCCCAATTCCTTTCCACACTTCTCCACTTTTCTCAGTATATCACCCTCAAAACCGACCATACTCCCACTGCCCCAAGCCGAAACAACCACCTCCTCACAACTTGAATTTGAGAGCCACATTTGTTCAAACCGAAATTTTTTTTATTCCAAGTAAGTGGGTTCAAACCCAATAGTGATATGAGAATTGGAACATGATCCGATGAATTACATGACAAGTGGTACACTCTTGAACCTCCAAACTTCATGAACCAACTATTATTGACCAAACACCTATCAAGCCTCTCCCAAATTGAAACTCCATTTTCGAAGTGCTTGCTCCAAGCATATTTAGAGCACTCAAATCCCAAGTCCATGAACCCACATTCATCAATCACCTCCCTAAATTGTTGCATCTAATTATAAGGCCTTCTTGCACCCCCAAGTTTCTCATCTTGTCTGATAATTTCATTAAAATCCCTGTAACAAAGTCATGGCTTTTCAGGTTGTGAGTTTAAAGCCCTAAGCTTGGTTCAAGCTGCATGTCGTCTCACTATATCGAGTTCACCATAAAAACTCGTTAATCTCCACTCATTCTCTGTAATTTTATCAATCACCACTTCAATATAGTATCTATTCGAACCTTCCACCTTTAGATTGATCAATGCTTTCCAATAAAGAACTAATCCTCCACCCCTTCCCACTCTTGGTACAACCCATCTATGATCAAAACCAATACTCCTTTGAATAAACTCTAGCCTTGCATCATCTATAAGTGTCTCGGCTAAAAACACTACAGTGGGATCTTTTGCCTATATGATTTCCACAAGCTCCCTCCATGTACATAGGTTCCCAAGCCCACAACAATTCCATGATAAACATCTCATTGCTGTTGAACAACTCATTGCTGTTGGCGGGGCTGAACGTCAACTCCCGCCACTACAAAAGGTTTGTTTTCTCCACTGAGGGCTGCTTGGAATCACTTTACTAAAACTTCAGTGTGATTTGCCTCTGTCCCAGCCATTCTCTTCCTCCCTTGTGACTGAAAACTTGCTGCCATGTTATCCCTTGGCTTTTTTTTTCTTTGCTTGTCCAGGTAGGGGATGCATGTGAATTAGGTGATTTGCGAACCCTAATTTCCTTAGCAGCACGTGACTTGTTAAGTTTTGGATTCTCACTTAAGTTGTCACATGCATTTGGGTTATTTGTCATACTCCGTCTCGATCCCAGTAGATTTGCCACCCCAAACTCTTGTGCCAGACTTAACTCCTCATTACTTACCTCCCTAGCAATTTCGATTTCCTTAGGAGTCTTCAATTCCCCAGTAATTATCTCTTTATCTCTGTTTTGAATGGCCGAATCTTCCCTAATAATCCCATCCCCTTCATTATGCCTTAATGATGCAATAATATCTTCGACTTCACTACTGTCATTATTGCTAACCGTTACTCCCTGTGGCTGCTCCAGTGCTCTTCCTCTACCAGAACTAGAATTTCGACCTGAATCACTGTCCACCGATGTATCTGAACTCATCTTCTTCCTCTCGGCATAGAACCCAGGGACTAATATTGCACTTCGTCTTGTAGCAAAAAACGGTGATGCTCTCAAATATGGTCCAAACTCACGTTGCTCTGGTGTGAGAGTTCCTTCACTGTCAATCCATAACTCACAGTCTTTGTCGTCATAAGTGAGTCATCCACACCAATAGCACATATTCAGCAACCTCTCATACTTGAACGATATCCACACCTGCTTACCTTCTTCACCTACAAAAATTAGTCTACCACGACACAATGGTAATGACAGATCAATGGAGACCTGAATACGGATAAAATGACCACCATCAAATATTTTTGAATCCATCAGCGCGAAAACCTCCCCCAAAACACTACCAATTTTCTTCGCAACCTCTAATGTCATAAATTTCATTGGAATTCCATGCAATTGGACCCATAGTTTCATCTTCTCAAATCTTATATCCTAACGTGAGGACTCATTCTCATATCGACTCATTACCACCAGGAGTTTATCAAAAGTCCATGGTTCTCCCTATAAAATTCTATCCACATCCTCCCTGTTATCAAAGGTGAAAAGAATTTTGTGATCTTCAAAACTTTGAATCTTGAAACCGTTCCTAGCTCTCCATAGCAGGTTAAACGTCTTCACTATGACCTCCATGTTAATGGCTCGCTTTGTCAAAAACTTTGCAACAATGGAAAACTTCTCATTACTATCATCATCAAGCAAACAGCACCCTAGTCCCTCTCTATCTGACAGCGTAAGCCGATTCCATGACTAAGCCAAATCGTCCATCCTCACACTCGCTCAAAACTATTTCCCACACCCCAAAAAATGAACCCAACAAGCCTAGAAGCAACAGTGTTACTCCCAGGATACTCAGCACCTTCGTCGAAGGGACACACGAATTCTACTATGAAAAAGAAGTTAGAGAGAAAACCCAACTTCTACACACATAGAGAGAAACTCTTACAGTTGTAGGTACTTAATTGGCACCATCATGCATCATTTTGTAACTAAGAATATAGCATTCATAACATCAATGTGTAACTTTGAGGACCGTGCACATTCTCATTGGGTGTGGATATTCTACATTTTCTTTTCTTTTATTTGGTCAATTTGATATGTGTTTAATATTTTCTCTAATTAATGAGTCATTTGTACTACTATTTAAGAGGCTTTCTCTATTTGGATTCTTCATTTTTTTAGTTCAAAAATGCCCTACGCCCCTATGTTTAAGTAGAGACAAAACTAAAGGACAATCCGGTAAAAATGCAACTCTAACTCCCAATAAAATATTGCCTAAAAAATAGGACCACTCTACTGTTAATTTTCAAATTGCTTTATCCACATATAAATTAGATTTTTAAAATAAATATATATATATATATAAAATTAAAAAACATAGTTTTTTTTTTCTACAAAATAAGACCACTAACCAAAAAAAAAAAAAAAAAAAGCCTCATTGCACACGCGAAGCGCATGTGATGAGGCTAGTTTTTAAATATTGTTTTGTCTATTTTTTTGTGGTTATCAGGTTTGACTAATTATTTTAGTGTATATGTTCTAAGTAGTGCTCTCTCTTCCTCCTATTATTTTTGTCTATTATTTTTCTTACATTTAAGCCTTTCTCTCTATTTTTTTTTTTTTTTTTGTATCTTTTTTAGGGCGACATATCAACAATTTTCTTAGAATGTGTAGCAGGCACAAAATGAATTTGGGTGAGCGAAGCAGTAGTCAATCTATCAAGTAGTTGTTAAAGACCATTTTTTTGTAAATATCGTACCTTTATATGCCTATTTTTATTAATTTGTGTAACACTACATTTTCAATTAATTGAAACTATTGCACTTTAGCTTCATTTTTCTTGATCACATCTCTTCTATATGAAATTTAATATTGTCTTTTGTTGTGTCATTGCACATTTTTTTTTTAAAAAAAATATACATTTTTTTCAAAAAAAATTAAAGGAATTGTAACATTGACAACCCTTCTTAGTTTTTTTTTTTTTTTTTTTTTTGGATAGCCTTTTTAAGCATGCTAAAATTTAGTTATGGATGTGTACTAAGTGCCTATCTTTTAGGATTAAATATAATTACATAACTACCATTTAAAAAAATTGAATTAAAAAAAAAAAAAAAAAAAAACTATGTTTACAACGTGAGAGTCTTTAGCATTTCAAATTTTTATTATAGTTATGGATGTGTAATAACTAGCTACCTTTTAGGACTAAGTGGCTGCCTTTTAGGATTTTTTTTTTTAAAAAAAATTGATAACTCTCATTTAAAAAATATGTTAATTGTGACACTCTATGACCGGTAAATCTTCTTATGTCATTACAAAGTTCACAATCCAAAAGGAATAATTTTCATTCATTAAACTTTTGGGCTTGGGTTCAAAAAAATAATAGATGCATCAAAAAAATTACATCGCTTGATACTAAACTTGGAGAATAGGTGGACTTCTTAAACAGTATTCTTGGTGTTACAAGTAATTAATACAATTTAAATTTTGTTTTACTTCAACTGAGCTTTAATCCTATTTCTAGCTTTGTTAAAATCAAATCTAAGGGTGTGACAAGCATTGAAAATTATATATTACACTCAAAATTAGCTACCAATGAATTTTAATCCAACCTAACAATTAAATAAATTGCTATACAAATTAAATCAAACAAAAAACAATATGCACAACGAAAATACACAAATGTATATAATACATGTAAGGACCAGTTTGGCTTGAACCCTAAACAAGATTGGGTTTTGGCCCAACAAGCCCAAACAATGAATTTGTAGAGCATGGGAAAAAGAACTAGCCTAATTCTGGAAAGGAAGTAACGATCATGGGTGGTTTGGAAGAGAAATTAAGAGTATGAGATATAAAAATCATCCTCAGCATAACCTGAGTAATTTAATCACGAGTCTAGAGTTCTTCTTTTAGTGATGTATTTCTTAATCTTTTTTTGCTCTAGGTTTTCCGATCCCCCTCTCTTTGGCCACTTCCTCATGTTATATACCATGATTTTAGTATCATCCTTACCATACACGTGTAAATTTGGTTCTGGGAGCTTCTCCCTATCCCATCTCACACATCCCTGAATTTTCTACCACCAGCTGTAAGGCTACTTATTCACTGTTCAGGTATCACTTCCACATTAATGCGGCCAGAGAGTTAGCTGGGAAGCATTTAATGTGGAGGTAACAGCTCCCACAGATATTTGTTATCCTCCTCCATTATCCCTTATCCAACGTCCGACTCTCTATCATGTGGCCACTTTTAAGCAACATTCAGGAGTATAGGATGGTTTTAAACCACCTCGGATAAATGCTTCTGAAATGACTTTTCACCTCAGATAGATTTAGAACTACCATAAATGATTTTCAGTCCTTCCCTCAACGCTATTTCCATTACCACCTCAATTGACCGTCCTCGGACCTGTTAGCCTCCTCGAATTAGGTCATTGGGCCATAGGCCCATTCCATACAGCTTCAACAGTACTCCAGAGATAACTGGCCCCCACAATACAAATTTTAAAGTCTCCATTATTTCATTTCACAAGATTATGCTTGATGTTTATTATACTTATCATTATTATGTACATTTTAAAGTCTCTATTAATAACACAAAGTAACACATTTTGTATCATAGGTTCATGGCAAATGCTATTGGAAAGCAATTAGAATATGGAACAAATAACATTGCTCCACCAACTTCTCCACCATAGCCAGCATAATATTAATAAGTTCACATATTCCATGTTTCAGATGTAGTGAATTATTTTACAGTTTTACCTGATGTAAATATCTCACTTTTCTACATTGATCCATCGACTTCTTCACAATAGCTTTTGTAAAGGTTATCACATGTATTTTGTAAGTAGTTTTATTGTTACAATTTCATTATGCATTTTCAACATATGCACTATTTATAAGATTTATTCAAATGTTCTTTTTTCTCCTTCCCCTAAAGGTTAATTCTAAATTATAGCATCATCTTCCAATCAATAATATGTCGATTACTACATAAACAAAATTGGCAAAAATGGATAATAATTACGGAATACTGTCTTCTGAGCATGCATGTGAGCGCTTGCTCAGAGGCTAGTTGGTATTTAAATATCTAATTCTTGTCTGTATTTGTTGTCTATTTGAATTTAAATACTTCAATTACCTTTATCAAAAAAAAAAAAAAAGAATAAGTAAATATTACCACAATTCTTATCTCAATCCATACAATTATCACAACAATTATCTTTTGAACAATAAAAAAAAAAAAAAAAAAACACTACTAAAAATTCATCTACTCCTTCACCCTTAATAAGATTGTGTGTCAAACTTTGAGGATGAAGGCCTGGGTAACACCCTTGCACTCAGTGGCGACCCCACCTTATGGCCAGGGTGGTCCCAGGACCACCCTGATCTGGAAAAAAAAAACTATATATAATAATTTAAAATTTTATATTTATTTACCTTTAAAAAAAAAATTTGGGACCACCCTGAATTTTTTTATGCCAATAAAATTAAATTTTGGTCCATAATTTGAGCAAATTAACAATATATTGAGGTTTTTCAAGCAAAAATGAAAAACTAAAAAAAAAAAAAAAAAAAAAACTAAAATCTAGAAAAAAAATTTTATAATAAAACTACTAAAGGCTGAGTAGTAGCTTAATTCCTTGACTAAGCACACTGCCCAATATAACATAATTTCCAATCTTTTATTATTTTTTTTTCCTCACTATACATATATTATTTCTCATTTTTAATTTTTTTTCTCTTGTTTATTCTTAACCACACACGTCTTTTGTCTCCTCGATTTCTACACTTCGGTCTGTTTGGATACCGTTTATTTTACTGAAAACTTATTGATGAAAGTACTGTAGATAAAAATATAAGTTAGTTGAAATAGTACAATGAAACTCATGAATAGTACCAAAAAGTGTAGTGGGACCTATAAATAGTAGCAAAAATAAGTTGAATAGTAAAATAATTTTAATTTTTCATTTCAATCCAAACGCATGCTTCGTGTGTGTTTGGATAAATTATTTTTAGCCAGCTTATTTTACTATTCAGCTTATTTTTGCTACTATTCATGGGCCCTACTGCACTTTTTAGTACTAGTCATGGATCTTACTGTACCATTTCAACTAACTTTTACCTTTTTTTACAGTTTTTTCAGCAAAAAATTTTCAGTTTTAGCAAATTAAGCAATTTCCAGACACTTTTACATCTATGTTTTAAATTTTATTACATCTTCATCTACACTTTTACATCTATGTTTTGTCTTCCTCCTTGTTCGTAACTTCTGTCTCTTCTACCAATACCAGTGAAGCAGTGTCTCTTCTCAAGTTTTGAATTTCAAATTTCTCCATACAATTTTTTTTAGTTATACAAGTACCTTTGTTCATTTCTTTTCTTTTTATTTTTTTTTTCCTTTTGAGGTTTTTCGATGTACATAATGCAAATTTGTTTTGGTTTTAAGAACAATTTTTTTTTTTTTAAGCACAAATTTCATGCCGGCCAAATCTTGAATTTCAGCCAATATTTACCGAAACATCCCGGAACACCCAAAATAGACCGGAATGACCCCAAAATTTTTCAAAGTGGAATAGGGTGGGTTACTGTTCCATTTTGTTTACCAGCACGGTATTTTCTAGCTATTCCAGCTGAAACGGAACGGAATTAATAACATTGAATCAAACCTAATTACCTAAAGGCTAAAAGGATATAAGATTGTGTAATTTATGCTTTTTAAGGAACACCCTGGACAAAATTCCTGGAGCCGCCACTGCTTGCACTCACTTCATCCTTTGATCCGTAAAAGCTATGGTTACAGATGCACACCACCAATGAAATTTCAAGGTTTATTGAGATATGATTTAACTGCTTTGTTTTATCATATAATAGTTGAAGCACTAGAATCTTTGTTATGATTCTGATATATCTATGGAATTATATGCTTGACATCATTCGTATGCTTTTATATTCTTAGATTATATATATATATATATAAAGGGGGAAGGACACGGCGTTGGAGAGCGGAAGCACAGTTATACAGTGATAATATAACTTGAAAGTAATGCAAGTAAAAGTAATGCAAGTAAATGCAAAGCTATAAGACCAGCCAGGTAGGTGGCAGAGCTAGCCAAGTAGGGGGTATAGCTTAAAGAGATAAAGAAAACGAAAGAAATTTAGAACCGTCCAGGATGGCGATAATCCATCCAAGGTGGCAGTAGCAACAAGTAGTATAATGAATGTAATGAACATAAAATTGAAATTACTTGTTATTGAAAGTAGAATAAAACACTTACAGTAGTAGTAGTAGTGATTACAAGTTGTCAATAATTACAAGGTTTAGGAACTAGAACAAGTTACAAGCTTTATAGGGATAGTAGGGAAGTTATAGTAAGCAAAGAGATCTCTCAAAGAAAGGCTCACAAAGGATAACTCTCTCTAGGAAAGAAGTCCTGAAATAAACTCTACTAAAACTTGCCTGAAATATAAGGGACAACCCCCCTTAAATAGGCAAAAATTCGGAGTGAACAGTGTCGTGAACAGTGTCATGAACAGTAACAAGTGAATAGTGACAGTGAATAGTAAATTTCATTTTTTTGTCCCCAAAACGTGGGGAATGAATTGTAGAACTCAAAATTCTTGTCTTTGGTGCAGATTTTGTCAGAAGAAGCATGGCAAAGTGTAGTAAGTCATGACCAAAGCAAAGAAAATATGACTAAAGGTAGGCATGGCATAATGAAGAATCTTCCTTTTTTCTTTTGGAAAGACTTCAAAATGACCCTTGTCAGAAGTAAGATCTTTTGTCATGAGCATGGGATCATATTTTGAATATTGAAACGATCTTGAAGTAGTAGTACTCATTGAAACTTTTTGACTAAAGTGCATATCGGACAAATGGGAGTTCCGCCAAATTCGAGATATCTTGAAACAGTTCCAGATTTTTAGTAACACAAATTTTTGAAGCATTTTAGCCTTTGTGCAGGCCAGTCAAATAAGGGAATCATCTTTATTGGTATAAACCACTAATCGGTGGAAGCAGCATCGGAAGGATAACCATCAAAAGGGCCCCGTGGAGAACTACAATCATGATTGTGGGAAATGGCATATTTATTACAGAATCCACAATAGAAAATTGGTTGAAACACTGGAGGTTTCCCTGAGATGAGAAACTTTACGGGA
Organism: Quercus rubra; assembly: GCA_035136125.1. Classification (NCBI taxonomy): domain Eukaryota; kingdom Viridiplantae; phylum Streptophyta; class Magnoliopsida; order Fagales; family Fagaceae; genus Quercus; species Quercus rubra. The sequence goes on along the minus strand of CM068732.1, from coordinate 56,245,577 downwards.
TTATAATGATCAACCACCCTTAAATGAGCAACAGCATCAGAATATGGTATGGGACCAAAGACAGCAATTCTATCCGTGCTTCCCATGAAATGGTAGTGTTTCCATAGATTGTGAGCAATACTAATAATTTGGTTATTAAAATAATTTCTCCAGCATTCTGTAAGAGTAAAAGGATCGGCAAAAGATAAATGAGAATTTCCCTCAAACCATGGCCCTTGGTAAGTATGGCCATTAATGAGAATGAGATGCTTTGAAGGCTAGACATTCATCCAGTTATCTCGTTCCCATTTTGGTAACGTACTCCAACATCTGATGGTAACAAAAGGAGTATTAAATCTTTTAACTGAATCCTGAATAATTTGCGAGAGTTGGCTGGCTTGAAGATGGCTTGTTAATCTTATGAACCTGACGAAACCATATTCAAACATTTGAGAAAGCCAGTAAGGGTCCCTGTCATTATTATCATCATCATCTGAAGCATCAGCAATATATGAACCATCATCATAATTTATCAGGAGACCAAGAAATGGGTGTTGCTTTTCATATACTCTAAGACTGCTCCCAAAGTGTTCTTCCCATTCAAGTTGGAGAAATACATTATCATCTTCATCTAACTCATCTGGATCAGGAATAGTAGCAGTAACAAGTGTTTTGAAACTTTTGAACCATAGATCAAAAGATCTAAACATAGCCTTGCTTTCCAGAATACGTAATTGTATATCTGTTGGCAAGTTGGCAACATCACTTCTTAATATGGATTGGGTCTTAAGACTCAATCTAGCATAATCTGTGCCCATTATAGTCATTTAATCCTTTGAATGGATATCCTTTTTGCCAAAGAGTTTACTGAAGTAAAGATCATTTGTAATATTTGAATGGTTAACAGGATGGCTTCTAAAAGCCTCATTTTCAAGAACAAAGTCATCTTCTGAAGTAAAGGTTTTTTCTGGAATACGGTTAGCATAGTAGTGTGTGTAAACTTCATTTTGAGCAGTAAGGTTAACAAGGTGGATTTCGAGGGCTCGAAGAGTTTGTTGAAAAACCTCATGGTGTTTTTCGATAAAGGCAGATTGCAGGTTATCAAGAATGAGTTTAATAGAGGCTGGTAATTCTGAGTAGGTACCATTATGGAATTGTAAATTTTTTGCCAAAACTTCTTGTAAAGCAATTATTATATCACCATTAGAGTATGTCACCTCTGCAGGGACATATCTTTGAAGGGATGTTGCTCCACTAGATTTTATCCTAGAAGAGGCGCCTTCATGCATGTTGAAAGGACGTCCCGTTGGGAGTCTTTTGGGTTGGGAATAGTCCTGTACAGGAGCTTTTACCTTTGAAGCCATAATAATCAACTTACTAGTGGTATAAATATTACTATTATCCCATTTATTAGTGGTACTTATCCTCGCATTATCGTCCAATTCCTGCAAAGAAGTATTGACAATGTTAGGACGGCTGATAGCATTGGCCGTATAAGTATTACCTTTAAGAGTATCAGGGAAACATTGACAAGAACTCATCACAATTTCTTGCATAAGAGCATTCATGGGGGAATCCTTTTCATAAGACAGATTGTCAATATCTATTTCTGTCTTAGAAGCAAATTTGAATTTCACTTTCTATCCAAAAGGATCAGTGGTAATTCCGTCATGTTCAACAAGAAAATGATATAAAGCATTTATAAAAGGTAAACCAAGAATCACTTTATCAGTCAAACTTTTAACAAGAACAGAAGGAATCTTGAAATAGACATTATTATGGCATACATGAGCATTATTCAATTCATATTTAATTTTCATCTGAGAACCATTAGCAGAAACCAATCTTTCAGTTGATTTTTCAAAATATTTTGAAGGAATCAATCCTTCTTGGATATAGTTCATATCTGCACCTGAATCAATCATGGCAATAACAGTAAAATGATAATCAGGAGAAACAACAATTTTAACTTTTGTAAACCATTTTGGGGGAATTAATTTGTGAACAGGACTAAGTTGGAAGTGATCAACAATACCTTTTTCAGAAAGAAGGGCTTGTTGACTGGATTCATCTCCATCCTTGTGCTCATCTTGTTCATTATCAATTTGTTGGTGATCAAGGCTTTTATCAATTTTTAACATTATTAATTCTTGTTTAATATTGTGATTATCATTTTTAATATTTTTAAACTCATTTTTTAAATCAAGCATTTCTTGTTTAACAACAGTGATTTCCAGTTGAAGATTATTAACAGTTAAGTCTTTGGATTTCTTTTTATTAAATCTTTCTAAAGTTTCCTCAAAGTTTATGGTTGATTTTAATTTTTTACCAGTTTCATCTTTTAACAAATTCTTCTTAAATTTATCCAAATATTCTTTTTGTAACTCAGGATTTTGAATTTGATTGATTAATTGGATTATTAATTTTTCATTTTCTTCGCTTTTAGTGAGAGTATCAACAGAGTTAATAACATTACAATAGGAATCACGACAACCAATTTTAATATTAGGAGAATCAGAAGAATCATCAGCAGATTGATAGCAAGAATTAGACAAAGAAGAAAAATCATCTTCCAAAGAATCAGACAAATTGTTTGATTCAAGGATTCTGAACAATTCTTCTTGCTCTTTATCATTAATATTTAACATGTTAAACTTATTCTTTAATTTACCAAGTTTTTGATTGCAATCTTTACTGAAATGACCAAGTTTTCCACAATTAAAACATTTACCTTTTCCTGTCATTTGTTTATCATATTTTTTGGAAACATTTTTCTTTTTAGCATAAAAATCATTAGGTTTAACAAAATTATTTTTGTATTTTTTATATTTTTTATGGTTATAATTTATGTGACTTTTATCATGTTTTTTCCCTTTTTATCTAGAATGAGCAATAGGGGGCAAACCATATTATTCACAAAAATTACTCATTTCATATTTAGCATTTTTCTTATTCTGTAAATGGTATTTTAACAATTTTTCATCATTACACATATTAATACCAAGTTTTTTAATAGCACTAAAAATGTCACCATAAGTTAAGTTATCATAATCAATTGAATCATTTTTACCCATTAGCACTTGTTTTACCTTATGAGCAAAGATTGGAGGCAGACCATCAATAAACCTTTCTTTCCAATAAGGCTTGTGGCAATCTTTTCGAAACATCACTCTGGAAATAAAAACATCTTGGTACCATCTATAATCAGTCATAGTAGGACATCTCAAATTATTCAATAAATCAGAAACTCGAGATGAAATATTAAATGAAGTACCAACAAAATGTTTGAGAATGGTATAGATCAGAGTATTCACACCATCAAGAATACCACGACCAATACTTTCATCAAAAATAGGCAAACCTTCATCATTCTTTTTAACAGAATTTTTAATAGATTCTTTGGAATCTTCTGTGAGATATGAATCCCACCATCCACGAAGAGTTCCAGAAAAACCAGTAACAAGCAAATTAACAATTTCAGGCTGATCCAGATCATGGTTATTTTGACAGGAAATACCAACCATGGACATATGACTCATTTTATTAATGATTTCTTACTCAAACAAACCATCAATATTCCATTCATAAAGCTTATCAGCAGAAACAGAAAACTGTGTTTGAAAAACTCTTTCTTCAAATTGCATATCAGGAGGAGTAGGTTTTGAATACCAATTTTTTGTAAAAGACATGGGTTTCGAATTTCCAACAAATCTTTTAATTTTTGAAAAATCATTACCAAAAATCTTTCTAGCAGAAACAGAAGAAACAGTATCAGAATCAATATGTTCATCAGAAACAATTTCTTTTCCTTTTTTTGAAATAGTGCAAGTTGTATTTCTAGAAGTACCTTCAGTTTTAACCTTTAAATCAGAAAGCATTTTGTCAACAACTTCAAGCATTTTAGACTGAGAAGTTTTGAACATAACTTTCTCTCTTTGACTGGGCAAATCAATCAAATGTTTCTCAGTTTTTACAAAAATTGATTTTTCAGAAACAGGTTTTTCTATGGAAACAGTTCTTTCAACAATTTTTTCTTCAATACGGTCAAGCTGTTGACCAATAATATGCAAGGATTCATTAGTGAAATTGTTTTGTTCAATAATACTGATAATAGGGGTTTGATCATCAGCAATTTTGAAAGGAGTAGCATTAACTTCCGTCTTTTTATCTTGACAAGTTATCATAACTGTCTCAAGAGGCGGATGAGTAGACCGAACAATAGATTTATCATTTGCTTTAACAAAATTTGATTTTTTTATTAAACTCAAATGTTGTTTTGAAAGTTCATCATTTGAAACATAATAGTTTTCAAGAAAATTAAAAAACAAAATATGTTTTTTCCATTGATTCATCTTTTCTAGCCATTTACTCTTAACACGGTTTTTCTCAGATTGAGCAAAATTATCTTGGAAATATTTTCTTTTAATTCGGTTTTTTGAAAGCATAAACTCATCATACAAAGGAATCAGGTCAACTTTAAAATCTTCATTTAAAACAGTCAAAACTCTTAATTGCTTAATATAACCAGAGGCATTAATAGGAGGGAAATCTCCATCAGAAGGACAAGCAGATGGACAAACAGATTTAGTATCGTCTTCTTCTTCACTAGCAGGTTTGCTATATGGAGAGGAAGTTTCAGGTTTAGTAGAATAGTAAACATTACTAACTTTATCATTTGAAATTCCTTTTAATTTTAAATCAACAAGTTTTTCAAAATTTTTTTCCAAAAATTCATTGAGATCTTGCTCTCTTTTTGAAATACTTTCAGATTTTAAATCAGTGGGTTTTGAAAAATTATTTTTCAAAAATTCATTGAGATCTTGGTCTCTTTTTGAAATACTTTCAGATCCAGCAAAGGAATGTCTTCCTTCTTTGATTCTTAAGGGTTGATTATTTTGAAAACTTATTTTAACAGTACCATCAAGATATTGTTGAATATGAGTAAGATCAAGCTCATCAAAAATGGGTTTAGCAATGGGAGATTCTTGTTCCAAGAACCATTCAGTGGGAAGTTTGATGTCTTGCCATTGAATCATTTTTGGAATTTGAATTTTTGCATCAGGAGTTGAACATTTAATTAACATAGTTTTACCAGAAGGTTCTCTATGATTTATAACACTAGAATTTAATTGAGTACCCAACAATCTATAATAAATGCAATAAATCAAAGCAAAAGGTTTACTACCTTCTTCCATGTGATAACCAAATGAAGCAATATTTAATGTCAAAGCTTTAATAATGTTGGGATCATCTGAAGCCAAAGTAAGATCAAGATAACAGCTAAAGTAAACGGGATCATCATACAAAGAAGCAGTAATTATACCAAGAATGCAATCTTTAAAGTTCTTAAATCTAGCATCACGTAAACACATAAGAACAGAAGCATTAATGCCCTTTCGGGTAAGAGGTTTAATAGCAACTTGAACCATACCAATATGTAGATAGCTGAATTTTTTAGAAGCAAGAAATTCACCAATATTCTTTTTAGTAAACAGGCAACATTTTTCATGAGTTTTTGAAATAGAGAATATTTGTTCAACAGTTCTAACTTTATAAGCAAAATGAAAAGTATTTTCAGCCCAACTTATTTTATAGACATTTTTAGTATCAACCTTAGGAATAGTCCATTTACTGAAACCAGGGATCTCACTATCATCAACATTGTGATCTTCTTCATTTACAATATCAGGAGGACAACCAGTCCTGGAGCTGATAGAAGAGTTGGATCTCCACAATCTATCCATACTATCCTAGTTTTAACACTCAATTATCATGTTTTTCTCACAACCGTTGCATTTCGTAACACATACCCTAACCAACCTTATACCTCTCATGCCCTACACGCCCTCTCTTGGCTCAAACGGGCCTTACAGTTCGGTTCTAGGAATTCACTTTACGACTAGGGTGGCACCAACGACGGTAAGAAGGGAACACAACAACGGAGCACCAAAGTTTCGGGTAGACACAAACGGAAAGACAGAGAACACAACAACACTATCATCGGCCAGAAAAGAGTGGCTCTGATACCATAAAGGGGGAAGAACACGGCGTTGGAGAGCGGAAGCACAGTTATACAGTGATAATATATATATATATTATTTATAGATATAGATATAGATTCATGTGCAAATATATAGACTATTGTTTTCTAACTATTGGTTTTTCGATATCAGTTCATGATTATATGGGTTAGATTTTGTTTGAACTAAGGTCTTTGGGTTAGAATTGATTTTGTTTTGGGTATTTGGCCCGTTAGATTTGATTTTGTTTAGGATTATTGTTTTTTGGTAAAAGAGATTGAAACGGTGTTGCCTTACAACAAACTGTTCATCTTCTACAATGTAGAAATCTCCCTCTAAAGATACTTGCAGCCAATCACAGGTTTTTACCAATACAATTTATTTTTCTTTTTTCTTTTTTCAATAAACTAAAATATTTGAATGGCCTGAAATAGATAGGAATAGATCTAGTAATAAGGGTGGAGCAGCATCCATTGATCAACTCCAGTCTCTAGGAGGGAATTCATGAGAGGCAAGCATTAAGAAGGGATTCAATCAGAGGTTATTCCGAAATGAATTTTCTATCTGATTCAGACTGGGTATTAATTCAAGGTTTAAGTAGTTTTTAATAAATACTGCGTAAATGGCAAGTGTAGCAATTTAAAAATGAATATTTGATGTGAGATTCAATTTTGATGTATATTTGTATTGTTAGTTAATTGCTCTCTTATTGCATTTAGTATTAGCATCTTTCTATGATTTCATTTCTGCTTGAGTTGATTGTCAAAATTCATTAGTTGCAATGGCATAAGTTTGTAGTAGCTTATAGTTGTGTGACATATGAAGCTTTTTTTTTTTAAATGATTATCTCTGATTACTTAGTACCTAACTTTAGGGTGAAAATTTCTTAAAATTTTTAAATTGTAATTGTGAAATGTATTGCACTTTGAAAGGGGTCTTTGTGCATGTTCAATTTTGGTTTTATGATTAAAATTTTAAATTGTAATTGTGAAATGTAAACTGCAGTTTGAAAGGGGTCATTATGCGTGTTTAATTTTGGTTTTATGGTTATGTAATGGATTGTCTGTCGAGATTGACTTTTGTTATTGTTTGCTCTGTTATGGTTTGTACTAAGATTTAATTTTGTTGATTTTGGTTCTATAAATCAAACTCGGAAGACTTTGGTTTTGTGCCTCTTGATTTGCAAGCATTGTTGGAGTTTTGATCTCATGTTGGGTTAAAGTTAAATGAAAAACTTATTGTATAGCCGGTGTTCTTAAAACATTCTAGGATATATTAAAAAAGAACACTACAATTGGGATAAACAAAGTAAAGTTGCCTATGTGTGGAACCAAAGTTACCCTTTTGGCAGATGGTTAAATCCTCTTGGGCTGTTAGATTTTTTACCAATTACAGTCAAATTTCAATATGAATCATCTCAAGCATCTACATCCCACTATGGATTTCCATAGTATGCATGTAAGTGATTCTGCTGCTAACTTTAAGCCTCAATATTTTGGACTTCAATGGAACCAGTAGATCGAATGTGATATAAATTTTCATTTTTTTATGATTTGAGGTGTAAGGAGTACTTTTAGAAACATGATCATGTGCTTTAATTTATTGTCTATATGAAGAGGTACTTTATCCAATTCAATTTCTTAATGCTTTGGAGATTTTAACTTACTGATAGGCCAAGAATTTATTGATCCCTTGGGATGAATTAATTGATTAATTGATCAAGTTTATTAATTAATCAATTTAACATACAAAATGTGTGGCAGCACAAACAAATTACCAATTAAACTAAAAGCAACGGAAAATAAATTGAAACGGTGATTTATTTACGAATGGGAAAAACCTACACATCAAAAACCCCATCGAGTGATTTTAAAATCACCACTCCCAAGAATCCACTATTATCAAAACAAGCGGTTACAAGTAAAGGAATCCCAATACCTTATACCAACCTATAGTTGAACTCTTATCCCAATACCCAATTGGACTTGTTCTGTAGTGACAATCGCTCCTTGTAATGCACGACTCCCAGTACATGACTAACCAATTACGCAGATCCCAGTACGTGGCTTCAATCACCAACTAGAGAAGGTTGTTGGCTGCAAAGTTCTTTAGTTCATCACACGATGAAGATCAAGAAGCTCCTTGATTACAAAACCCTATGGTGCACAAACACAATAGCTTATTCACAAGAAAGATGAACTAAGGCAAATTTTGTCTCCAATTACAATTTGCTTGAACAAACTTTGCTCAACACTTGTGCAACTTGCTCCACCTTTGACGGCCCTTAAAATAATCCTTTTATATGTCTAGGGTTGTGAGAAAAGAAAGCCCAAACATACAATCACTGATTGAATGAAAAACAGTCCTAAAAAATTGAATTTCATAAACCTTAACAAATGCCTATCTGTCAAGCTGTTGTCGAGCCACAGGCTAGAACAGCTCTTCAAGTTGCTGTCGAGCCACGGGCTAGAACAGCTCTTCAAGGCTCGATAGATGGCTAGCTATCGAGCTTTAATGAACAGCACTTTCTGCACTTGAATCTTGGACGGACTTTCATGGCTTTAACACTTGAACTTGAATAGAAGTTTTTTGAAGCATTAAACACATCCTAGATCTCCCCAAATACAAGTAAAGTGTGTTTTGTCAAAGGATTAGTCAATTACATAAAATAGTAACATATGTTCCTAGCAAGTGAATCACATATGTCCTAACACTTACACCCAATTACTTTTGAGATATTTAAGTAATCTTAATGTTAATAATTACTTTTCAGCTTTTTTTTCTTTTTTAATGGAGATCAAATTGACACTCTACTCCTATAATCTTGGATCAAAACCCCTTCTGGATCAGGGACGGACCCACGTAGAAGGCAAAGGGGGTCCGGGCCCCCCCTGGGCCCAAAAAAAAAATTTCCTAGTATGCAAAATTTTCAAAAAAAGGCTTGGGTACCCTTAGTTTTTAGCTTGGGCCCCCCTTGGTTTTTAGCTTGGGCCCCCCTCACCTCAACCATCTCTATCCCAGCCAGCCAGCCCAGAAGTTTTCAAAGCCCATGAAAACCTTAAAATATCTATACGTAAAAAAAAAAAAAAAAAAAAAAAACCAGCAGTTAGTATGACCCAAAACCAAATGGAAAAGCCATAAACGAAGAAAAAAAAAGAAAAGAAAAGAAAAGAAAGGGAGAGGCGAGAGCGAGACAGAGAAAGTGAGAAACCCATCACGCCGTGACAATGCCGCCGACCACGCCATGACGCTGCTGCTCATGCCCACGCGAGAGAAACCCATCTTGCTACCCAGTACCCACGCCGCCATCAGCTGTCGCATACCCAAACCGGAGACCCATCTTGCCGCCGCCGATGGTTGCTCGATCTGCACTGCCAAGCCCAGCTTCATTGCTCCACTGCTCCAGCCTTCATAGTTCATAGGTATTTAATTTATCATTTTCTTCAAAACCTAATACAATAATGTTTGTGAATCTCAGAATCTAAAAATCTATGCTTGTGGACTTGTAGTGTTTGTGTTTTTACTGATGAATGATGAACTGATGTTGGTGATTCCATGATTATGAATCTAAAAATTTATTCTGCCTGTGGTTTTTTTTTTTTTTTGGCCTTTTGGCTTTGTGACTCTGTGTTTGTCTCTCTCTTGTATTATAGAAAAGATAGATAGAGAGAGAAAGAGAGTAGAGTTTGTAAAGATTAGAGAATATATTAGAGAATAAATTTATAGCATCTGTAGTGGGATTGGGTCAGTGTCTAAAATATGGAGAGTACAAGACAAAGACAAAGACAAAGACAAAGATAAAGATAAATAAAGGCAAAGACCAAAGACAAAAGAAAAAAAACAAATCATACAATATAGAAAATTGTCACACATAACAAATTTAAGAAAATAATAGTGATTCACTTGCGTCTATTGTTAACTCATAATGCTAAATTAAATAAATTTATAAATTGAAAAGAAGTGAGAAATACTAAATTTATAATTAAATGCATCATGCATATTACCTAGATTCTAGTATTTGTCTTTAGTTAGTAACAACAACCGTTTGTAAGATAATATATATGATTCCTATTTTATTTGTAGATCACAAAAAAATCAACTACAATTTTTGATTTTTTCAAAAGAAAATATTCAAATTCTTCTGAAGTCAACGTGGGATTGCCAACAACAAATGTTGCTATTCCAATTCCAAAAAATGTAGATGTTCCAATTCTAGAAAATATTCATTCCCCAATTCCGGAAAATGTCGATGTTCCAATCCCAAGAAATATTCATTCCACAATTCCAGAAAATGCCGATATCCCAATTCCGGAAAATAACCATATCTCTCAAACACAATTTCAAAAAGTTGATCTTGATATATTAAGAAAGAATGATTTTTGAGTATTTTTCTTGGTTAATAGTTTATTAATACTATATAGATGCGTATTTGAAATTTTTTTTTTTCACTTATCTCCGGCCCCCCCAAGCTTGAAATCCTGGGTCCGTCCCTGTTCTGGATGCATCTATTCTGCCATAAGAAAATGTTTCTGCCATCCCCTATCTCATAACAAAGAAACTGCCTAACCATGTCTCTAATCTTAAGAAATTTTTGGGGTTTTATGAATGTTATTTGCATTTTAGGCTTTAGCAAATGAGAATAGTAACACTTTGTAGAGAGGGTGATGCTATTTTTAAATTGATTATCAATGGCTATTGTTATAACTTCAGTTTAAATTAATGAAATTGGAATCAACGAAGATCATTGGCTTGGTAAAAAATTAATGTCTGTTCTATGAAAGTCCTTTATTGTTGTTTGGATTATTTTTTGTTTCTTTTCATGACAACATGGTTTGTGCTATGACCGATGGAATTGAGAGAATTTAGTTGAATTTAAGGCGATAACCCTCCTTAAAATTATTAGACAAGAAGAGATTAGTTTTTATGAAGTAATATTTGCTGCCTCTTATTGCTTGAGCCATAGCTTAAATACAACTATGACAAATTCATTTAAAATTGAATACAATTTCAATTTGAATTTTTGGGTGCAGCACATCACACTTAGAAATCCTAATTTACTAAGATTTAGAAACGCTTTTCTTCTTCTTTTTTGGTTATTTGTTGGCTTATAAATTGTATTCAGTTCTTTTATGTGTTTCTATATAGTTTTGTAGGCTCTATTCAGTACTGTTAGTGGAAGCAATTGGACTTGCTCGATGATTTTGCTGAAGGAGCTTATAGGTATTGATATAAATTTCATGTAAAATTGTGAGTGGCGTTAATGCATTCACTTAAAATTGATTGTCTATTCAGTACTATTAGAAATAATTCTTACTGCTAGCTAGGTCATGTAATTAATTGGACATGGACATAAAAGAAATCCATTTATGAATGAGGAGGAGGAATACATGTTGCGTACACACCTTATTTTTAGGGTTTAATTCATTCAACTGACTACCAACTATTGTATTTTACTTTTAATTCTTTTTTCTTCAATCCTTTTATGATGGTTGCTGTTGAAAAGTAGAGATAGAGTTGTTTTCTTTTTGCTTTTTTTTGGGTTATTTTTTGGCTTATAAATTCTATTTAGTTCTTTTATGTGTTTCTATACAAATTTTTAGGCTTTATTCAGTACTGTTAGAGGAAGCAATTGGACTTGCTCGGTGATTTTTTTGGAGGAGCTTACAAGTATTGATATAAATTATTATTATTTAAAAAATTTCATCAATTATTATTATACAATGAATCACTGCATGCTATCAAAAGAGAATTGGATGTCAAATTGTAGAATAAATTTCATGGGTTTGGTTGTGCTGAAAGTGTGGGGTTAAGTTTGAAATATAACAACAAATCGAACCCAACAATAATTAACTGACATTAGGGTGATTAGTATTTTTTTGTCTTCGTTGGGATAAGTATTTGTTTCTCTTTCGGAAATTGAGATTGCTAAGTTTTTGATTTTGAAAGCATTGATTAGCTTAATGTCTAAGATAGTAATCGATATATAACATATGTTGTCTCATTTTAGTGATTTTAAGCATTCTTTGTTAGAAAGGTTGTTTTAGATGGAGGCAAATAAACCTGAGTTTGAAAGAAGTCAAACTAGAAGTCTTTTTCGGATTTGTTATTGGCTTCTCACAAGAGTTTGATAGAATTCCTAAATAGTGTTCATATGGTATGATTTGTTTTCCCACAAAAATTAGTTCCTAAATCCATACTAGAGCTTTCTATCTCCAGTTCCCTAAACTTTTAAATTCTAAGTTTGGAAAGATTCTCCCCCTTGCTAATTTTTTTCAGGTTATTTTCTTAAGTCTTCTAGTATTGAAATTTATAATATAATTAAGCCTTTTAATCTCATCTCTTGAGACTGTGTACCAAGATATACTTTTTAGGTAGTTATAAGCCATCATGAATTTATTTATCTTTTGAGACCGTATAAGCCATCATGAATATTATTTCTTTTCAACCATGCTTTGGTAATCCAAAGAAGTAAATAAGTTCATTACGCATGACCTGTATAACATTTTTCCTTCAGGCAATGGTGTGACTTTAAATTTTAAGATATTTCAGACCTAATTCCATCTGCCTTGATACAATAAAAAAATTACTACTTTTCTAAAAATCGCAAATTGTTAGAAACTAATAAATTTAATCATTCAATCACAATTCTTAATTGCTCTTTCTGAAATCCTATTGCAAGGAGGGGGGAGAATATTGTTTAAAGAATGATGGAAAACCAGTAGTTTATTCACGTGATTTCAAATCAATATCTAATCTAATACTATATATGTAAAAGCAAAAGCTAAGAGAAAGTAAGGCCCTACAATTAAGGATGTTGGGACATGTAGGACAAAGATCCACTTAAAAATTTGCCACGTTTTCAAAAAAGAAAGCAAAAAAATAAAAGGCAAAAGATTGTGACTTTAAAACATTAAGCGTATCAATTTCATTCTTTGAATTCAATTACACTTTCCTTTTTTCTTCAATCCTTATATGATGGTTGCTGTTGAAAGGTAGAAATAGAGTTATTTTCTGTTTTTTGTTCCCATGTCTGGCTGCTTTTTGGAGACGGTAAGTTCATAGTTGGGAGAAAATGACCCGGATCGCAAGACGTATTTCATATTCTTTGAAAAAAAAAAAAAAAATTTGATAACTTTTTGGATGCTAAAATTTTTCAAGGACCCGCCCATTCCCCCATCTTATATTTAAATTTGCTCTTAGCATTAACGGATTTAAACCCACGTTAGAGTAAGTCACGTGTACAGTGACATGGCAAAGAAAGCTTATGTCATCAATTCTAACGATCTATCTTCCCTTTATTGATAAAGACTACAAGTTCAGCAGCCGTGCCCTTCATCTACCAGCTGGCAATTGAGCCAACGTAAACGCACTTATCACTACTCTTGAGTCCTTATCAGAGTCCCTACTGTACGTATCAATGTACTTATCATTCTTCACAATTATCACATAAAAGCTAAAAGATGAAGTAATCCATGGCGAAATTCCAAGTGAAATCATGAACAATATATTTGGATATCAGATTACCAATATCAATCTTGATACAATTACGGACATGATTGATCTCATTATTTGAAAAAGAAAAAAAAAAAAAACTACGGTGGAATTGCTTTAACAGAGCCAAGCACCACTGAACTCAATGCGCTTCATCATCAGAATCATCATGGACAGTGGTAGGGCCGGAGCTTGGACCGGAGCCAGATGCAGCAATGGCAGTGGTTGGGCCGAAGCTTGGACCGGAGTCCGAAGTTGCATGGCAACCGGAGTCTGTATCTGTGACCAAAGCAGCATGGTCGGTAGTATGATCGGAGGTTCCACCAGAGCCCAAAACATGGCCGGTAGAAGGTTCGGAGCTTAGACCGGAGCCCCCAGCAGAATGGATAGTAATAAAATCGGAGTGTTGACCGGAGCTGAAAGCAGCATCGGAGCTTCCACCGGAGCCCAAAGTAGCAACGGAGCTTCTAACGGAGTAGAAGCTCAAAGTAGCATCGGAGCTTCTACCGGAGCCCAATACATGGCCGGTGGAATGTTCGGAGTTTAGCCCGGAGCCCGCAGCAGCTTGGACAGCCATATGGTCGGAGTTTTGACCGGAGCCCGCAGCAACTTGGACAGTAACAGGATCGGTGTTCTGACCGGAGGCCGAAGTAGCATGGCCACCGGAGCCTGTTCCGGAGACCAAAGCAACTTGGTCAGTAGTAGCACCGGAGGCCGAACCACCGCCGCCAGTATTAGGAGCGCTGTTTGCTTCGGTATCATTAGCGGAAGCGGAGGCGGCAGTTATGGCTGGATCAGCATGGTACATTATCGTAAACATGTAGGAGGTACCAGCACCGATCAAAATGGCAATCACGAGAGACACAAGGTAATAGGGATACCTAACACAGTCATCGTGATCACCCATGGAGGAGGAGAGAATTTGGGAAACGAGTGAAAGTTGTAGTAACTGTACGAAATCCATTGTAATGAGAATTTTGGCGCTATCCGTACTTATATAACTAACCAAGATATTGGAATCTTCTGGATACGTAGTGAATTATAGGATAGTGCGCGGCACAGCTGTACTCCCTACGACACGTTAGTTATTTACAGTATATCGGAACATCATCAGAATCAAAGAAATGATTTGTTGGATTAGTAAATTTGGATTAGCATATTTGTTATTCTCATTGTAGACCAGAAATGGCATGCATGCAAGATGAAACAGATAATTAATTAACTGTGTGTTACGTAGATGGATTAGATTACTACTACTTCTTATTCTTTGTTTTGTTTTTATGTATAAATTAATCCACAAAGACACACACAGACTATTCATCAAAGACTAAAAGGGATACCAAAGAGTCTGACAACAGAAAGTGAGCACACACTGCATGTGGAGAATTAACACAAAATTCTCAAACTTGTGAGAAACAAAATAGTGAAAACACACACAAAAAATAATAATAATAATCACACGCACAAGATAGTATTTACTTGATTTGGTAATTTACCTACATTTACGAAGTTGCAGAGATTTCACTATTATCAAAGAAAAATACAAAGTGCAACAATACAGTTTTTTTCTCTCTCAAAAGATTACATCAAGAAAAACCCTAATTACTGAAACAAAGGTTTCTATATCATGTGCACAGGATTCACAATGGCCTATCGGCCCAAGCTTCCGCTCCATGAACTAAACCTCAAAGAATCTCTCATTAAAAAACCACGCAACATCATTTCGGGTCGGGTCATCATCCGAATCAAACACAACTAAACTCCACAAAGTCCAACACTGGAGGCAATTGTATGAGAGCATACTTTTGCCGGTGCATGAAAATGGTGTGAAAAAGCTTTTCTTGAGAGGTGTTTGACCTTTTTTATGTTTATATGTTAAAATGTTTTTTTCTAACAACAAGGGAAAATGTTGATAAAGGTTGTCTAATGAAAACCACATTAAGTGGACAAAGTAACAATTTTCAAACCACATATAGCAAAATCAAAACAAAAAACAAGCCTAATCACATATACGTTAAGTCTAATTTTCCTTTTTTATTAAAAAAATATTAAATATTAAATTATTTATTAATAGTGTGTTTTTTTCTTTTTCATAACAAATAGGGTGGAGGGATTCCATTCAAAAACATATTCTCCCTTTGGGTGAGACCAAGTTGAGCCACAAGTCTTTTAGCACCATTAAAGCCAATTAATAGAACTTTGTTAGAAACTTTAGTATCCATTTGAAAATATCTTATTTAATTTTTTTTATTAAAAGTGTGCTAAAATACACTTATAAGTGAAGAAAAAAAAAAGTTGTACATAAAAATTAAAAAACAAAAAACTAACTTATAAACTGGCCCTAAACACAAAGTTGTGCGTCACACCATCATGTAATCCAGACAACAGATAGGTCCACACTGTGTCGTGGCCCAGGATAACCAAGCCCCATTCCGTGTTCAAGTCTCAAGCCATCACAATAATAGCTGGCCCTAGTTCTACATGCGTGACTAGCGCATCACCATCCCCTACGTCGCATGAAAGAAACAAAAACGAGTACAACAATTCATGCAGTAGTACCATCTTTATAATGGTCCATATGTCCAGAAAAATAAACATCTTCACAATCTGCAAATCCATCCTTTACACAAAGATCCAAGTAACTCTGAAAAGATTTAATCTAACTGTTAAAAGAGAACAATTAAAGAGCAGAAAAAAAATTCTATGTTGCTCTTTTCTCAAGTACACTTTGGACCAGAAGCAGATTACAAATGAAAGATAAAATGAAGAAAATCCAGTCATAGGATGAAACATTCTACATATATGTTAATTTGGATAAGACTCTTGGATAGGTTGGTTCAGATCAATATAAAATATGACGAGTCTTAGAATCTGAGAAAAGTAATCAACATGACCTGCTCCATTCATGATAAGAATCTGACCAGAATATTGGAAAACCAGTCAGAGCTATTAGTCTCACAAACTACCCACTCGAGGCACTTCACAATCCCCATCTGCCCAATTGGAAGAGTATAAGAGCAGAAATGATAAAAATATATCATCCACATACAGACCATGCCATTGGACTTGAATTTTATGTATTAAATATGTTCCAGTCATGGTCAGTCGGTAGATTTTCCTTTATCTTCTCAAGCCTCTTGAGGATGTCTAAGAAAGGAGGTCTTCGGTTCATGTCATGGTCCCAACATTGCTCTGTTAATCTAAAACCACTGAATATGAAAAGAGATTAGCAATATGATTGTTCAAGTTCTAGTGTGCATATCTAGGATAATATTTACAAAAGTTTTTTATTCATTTAGCAACAGTGCTTTTCTTCTAAACAATAACAGAGTATCCAATTGTAAATCAGCATCCTAGTGCATGTTGAACAACATGACATGGTTAATGGTTTAGGTTGAATAGATTACATAAATGCTGACAGTTAATCCTGTTTCTAACCCCCGCGAGAACATTAGATTCCAATCTGCCAAATTGGTTATCTCATAGTCATTATTTATATTACCTTCATAAAATCATTATCTACGCCAAATGAGAGATCAAAGAGGCACAGTTCTTACAAATAGACGTCAAGAGAAAAGAATGAGCAATTGCACATAGCTGAAACACATATGGCAAATTGGGATTGAGAAAACAAGGACAGTAAGAGATGAAAGCAATCGGGACTTAGTGACAGTACCAATACAACACAAGATCAGCTACAATGGTTTTCTCAAGCAACAAAATCAGCCGATGAACCAATTAGAAGAGATTAGTTGTGTTGAAGGTGTTGCAGGAACAACAGAACACAAGACAAGGCTGTAAGGAAGACAAGACAGCTGACAATTTTTTTTTTGGCAGAAAAGTGGCTGATAATTTAAACAGTTCATGTACCAAAGACCACAAGAAAAGAAGAGAAAGGAAAAGAGGAAATACTTGTACCTAGACAGAATAGAATGACAACAACAATTTGTGCAGCTAAAAATTAGTTTGGGTAAAGCTTTGTTGAGTCAAATTATTAATGATTATACAGCTGAGAAATCTTAGATTCATTTATTAGGGAAAAAAAAACCATGATTCATAGTTGGGCCGTGCATGCATGACAAGAGAAGCAACTTTGTGGTTGATAAAATTTTTACAACAAACTTACTCTCTCAATTCAGGGACATATCCTTTTGAGCGAAATGTAGGCCTGTTTCCCTCACATATTTTGCTGCTTCATAAGGCTCAAAGTTTGCAAGTGGTGGGTCCCCTTCAAGCATTTGGGAACATTATGAATTAGAACTAATTTCAAGTACTTTGAGATCTTATCTCAAATGCTTACAAAAGCAAGCATTACCTCATAAAGTATCATTGCGAAAGAGAAGACATCAACCTTCTTGTCATATCTCCGGTGCTTGAAAACTTCAGGAGCCATATACCGGTCTTTTGTTTCATTTCCACGCCCATAAGAAGGGAAAAAATAAATAAGTTTTCAGTATTATAAATCGTATTTCAATATACAGAAGTTATCAGAGACACTCACAACTTCCAGTCTCTCCAGTCATTTTGTCAACATCATGAGTATTCTGAACCTTGAGCTTGCTTAGTCCAAAATCTCCAACTTTTAAATGGTCTGCACTGGAATTGACCAGAAGAACATTCCTGAAATTTATAAACATATTTCATCAGGTAAAATAAATTGAAGGTACAGAGGCCAGCTACATGTTCTTGATGATGAAAACCAGAACAAAAGAAATAAAATCTAACCATTTCAATTGGGGAAAACAGCATTTCATCCTATAAAAACTAATAATCTCCTAATTACAAGGATATGTTAGTATACTGATTAGAGCATGACATCAGTAGTTACCAGTAAAATATAAAGAAGTTAATATGCCCACCAAAATATGAAACAGAATAAACTCACCTTGGTTTTAGGTCCCGGTGAATTATGACGTTTGGCTCATTGTGAAGATAAGCCATGCCTCTGCCCACATAAGATATTAGAAATCAGATTAACATAACAATTGAACTCACTTGAGTTTGTAAATCATTTCTTTTTTTTTTTTAAATAAAAAACGATAGATTGAGTTTGTTAATTGATCTTTGGTGATGTGTTTATTTGGTCTTCATTGGGTTATGCCACATTAGGTAGTTGAGTTGTTTGAGTCTTTGCAAGGTAAATTCAGGCAAACGTCACAATATAGATCTTTGGAGACTTGTGCCACATTGTGTGATGTGATGTATTTGGAGAGAAAGGAGTGCTAGGAGCTTTGAGGGTTGTGAGCAATCCTTGCTAGAAATTAAGTCTTTTTTCTTACATACTCTCCTTGCTTGGAGTGTGGCTTTGTCGCATTTTTCTTGTTTTTCCCTTCCTGTTTTACTTGATCATTGTAATTCTGGTTCTTAATTTTTTCCCCCACAGTACATCTCCAATGTACTCAGGTTTGCTATTTTTTCTTTATAAAAAAGTTGATTTTTTTTTTTTTTATATAAACTCAAACTGCGGATTCAGCAGTATGCAATTAATTTATTTTAATTGATGTAAAAATTAACCGATGGAGCCTAATCTTTATTTTAATTTATTTTAATTGATGTAAAAATTAATTTATTTTTCGAAGGATTAATTGTTTTCTTAAAGACAGTGGCCCTCCAGAAATCTTGATATATGAAAAGTGAAGGTCCATTTTAATTTCAATACAGTCACTCTTGAAAAGAATGCTGAGTGAATCATTTAAAAAAAAAAAAAAAAAAATTTTTGGTCCAATTAAAATATAAACCTCATCCTTTACTTTGGTTTTGATCACATTTCCAATTAGATCAGTTCATAAAATGAGCCATAAGTACAAACTAAGCCCTAATCGACTGATATATGGATCCTTTTACACCACTTGGTCCTATCTAGGGCCATATCCCTAGCTACCTCTTAAAGAATCATGTCTTTCCTTAAAACTTTGTCACTAGCTGGGAACTACCCAGCTCTTATATAAATAAGATTCATGTTCATAACAATGCCTATCAACCTACCAAACCCTCCTTTACCCGGGCTTGAGATTGGCTATGCGAAAGGATATAATAATAGAGTATGACATTGGTGGAGTTAGGACATAATATATAAACCACAAAAAAAAGAAAGGAAAATAATATACTATTTATTGAAAACAATCAACTTATACTGTTGTAAATAAAAAGGCAATTGCTACGTTATGGTAGGTAATCCAAAGATCTTTTCTTTCAATTTTCATTTATAAATTTGATTCCCACTTATCAACCCCTAGAAAATGTCTAATATCCTAGTAATCATACTTCAATTTGCTGAAATATGTACGATAATGGCCAAGAACCTTGTAGTTCAACCGACACCTCTTAATGTTTCAACGGAGATGTCCTAGGTTCATATCCCCCTCACCAATTGTAAATATTGAATTATCAAAAAGAAAAAGGAAAAAAATAAATAAATTTATGATGATGTCATATCACATTACATGGGGTCAATTGAAGATAAAATCCCTAAAACTTATGACTTCAGTTTATCCTTGATGGCAATCAAAATGCAACAACAGAACAATAGTTTCCAGTGATGCACCTCAAAAGAAACCACTGCTAAAACAATTAACCAATAAGATGTTGTCTGAGTTTCTCTAACTGAAGAGCAGTAGTCTCTGAAAACGTAAACTGTCAACTAGTTCCTTAAGAAGCAGAGTTTTTTTTTTATCACTCAACAACCAGACAATATAAAAGAGGCCCTTGGTAAGCATCTCTTAGAACCTTACTTAAACAGTTACACCATCTATATATTACTAAAAGCTGAAGCGTAGCATTCAATGTTGCTATGCTCACATTGATCCACATCAGCAGCCACGTCATCATTTTTTGTTTTCAATTTTTCTTATATATATTTTTTAAAACATTTTCTCATTTAAGGTGACTTAATTATTTAAAAATTAAAATATATTTTAACCATTATTTTTATTATTAATTTTCCAAAACTCTTATTTCCTTTTACCTCTTCATCTCCCCACTACTTTCTACTTTAATATCATTCTTTCTCTACCTTTTTATCTTCCTTTATTTTGACTCTTCTTATTCTCAGCATCTTACTATAAATTTGACATTTTCTTTTTCATTCTATGCATAGTTTTTTCACACAAAAAAGGTCACTTCTCTCTCTCTCTCTCTCTCTCTCTCTCTCTCTCTCTCTCTCTCTCTCTCTCTCTCTCTCTCTCTCTCTCTCTCTCAATTTGTTTGATTTTTTTGTTTGATTTTTTTTATTGCATCAATTCTTTAGGTTGATGAATTTTTGTGTTAATTATAATTCTACTTTGGGTTGATGTAATTTCGTTTTATGTTTTAAGTTGTTATCTTTTATATTCTCTTTGATTAAATATTATCCTACTGCATTATACATTTAGTATATAATAATATAATGTTATTATATTACATAGAATGACTTAAATAATTTGATGTTTATTGCTATATATTTTATTTTTACTCTTTTTTCCTCTAATATTATTTTATTCAACATTTAAATCTAATCACATCCTCCATACTATTAAATTATGCTTCACAAATCAAGAAAATGGCTAGACACAAACCTGTCTTCCTTTACTATACATTGGGGGAATCAAAATATTTGTGTGATAAAGGGTCATATAATTTATAATTTAGATATATAGCACCCTTTGAATGTGTCTAAACCCATAGATTGAGCAATTTGTAGACTTAAAAAGCTATTGAGAATGAACTTTTTGAATCAAGTCTAAAAAAATATGAACTACTATATATCATTTAAATAAAATTTTTTATCATAGATACATTAATATTTTTTTGCCACTAATTTAAATCATGCAAACTTAATAATTTTATATTATGTATTAGCATCATCTCTGCTTCTTCCTCTTCTTCTCAAAAATATTATGTATCATCTTTAAAGGATGCCAATAATATCAATCTTATGAAAAAAGTTACATAAAATATTGAAAAATAATTTTTTATATTACAATCTACTAAAAGTGTTTTTTAAATATTTAAACCTTTCTATTTTTCATATCACTAACGTGTTTTACAACTACCACATGTGTTAACTTAAGTCTTAATATTTTTAAGTTGTTTCGGCAAAAAGAAAAAAAAAAAATTGTCACAAAAGAGGAGTTCATGTAAAGTTTTTTGCAAAATGAAATATTTGTTTTGTAAGGCCACCAAACTCGATAATTTGCAAATGTGGAACTATTCGCAACAATATTTGCATAGTTATATAATTCCAGCTAAAACAATTGTGTATACTTTTAGTCTTCAAAAAACACACATCTATTGGTGGTTAAACGGTCATCTTGGGTAGTTTTAATTTTTCATATAATTTTACCTTTACATATTCATTGATTTTCATTTAGATTTTTTTCCCAAAAAAAAAAAAAAAACTTCAATTTAGATATTTATAAGTAAACAATGAAATAATGATTCATGAATAAAAAAAAAATTTATCTATACATATTTATCTTGTGCAATTGTAACTTTACATATAATTTTGCATTTATATATTCATTTACTTTGATTTAGATGTTTATAACTTAATAATGAAATCTATAAATAAGGTAATTAAAACAATCATATTTCTACAATTCAAAAAATCACAATTTCTTTTTTCTGAAAAAGGCCTTTTACATTTCCTTAGAATTATTTTCAATTTTTTTTTTTTTATAAAACCTTTGACATACCACTAACCTAACCACTTCATAAATTTTATAAATTTAAGGCTCATTATTACTTCCGTACTTCCGTTAATATATTATGGATATCTTAATTGATTGAGACCAAACTAGAGAAATGCCTTTCATATTTCTTTGAAAATTCAAAAGAAAAAAAAAAAAAAAAAACCTTTGACGTACCACTAATGTAACTATATCTATAACTAGCAATGGAACATACAAAGTAATAAAGAATAAATGAAGGAAGAAAAAAAGAAATGAAATCAAACGTCAAATGATAACCGTTATTTGGAAAATAAAAAGGTGGTCAAGAGGAATAAGAAATAAAATAGAGATAGCTATACGGAGAACATTGAAAACTTTATAATGCAATAAAATCAATCATTGCATTCACTTAATTAAATCAATAATCAACAATTAAATATAATAATACAAAATTTAAACTTAAAACTAATCAAACTTTAACTAAGGAAATTACATATATATAATCATAATCTTCATACACAATGAATAGCTTTACCTCTTATTTAATGTCTATGTTATGCAAATCATCAACCAATAAATATTTGATAATGGAAAAAATGTTATAGACAAGATTTTGAAAAATATGATAAAACCTTTTTTTTAAAAAACTCTTTATAAAATATAAAGACTAAAATAGTATTTTATCTAAAAATAATCACGCGTAACACGCGGGTCTGTGACTAGTTTTAATAACAGTGATAGACATTAAAACTCTGATTCAAAGTCCAGGTTAAAGAAAGATAGTGAGTGAATTCCCATGTTTTTTCTTTTCCAATTATTCCATAAAATAACAAGTCCCCATTTCTATTACTGAAAGCAAATACCAACTATTTTCTTTTAGAAGACTTTATTATCAAGTTATCATTTTCTAGTTCGAATCGTAAGTGAAGAAGGCCATGTATAATATCTTATATAATGGTCAGTGATATAACAGAATGAAAAGCATCTTCTATTCCAATATTGATAAAAACAGATTCATCTCTCATATTAATGGATTCTGAACTAAACCCTAGGTCCAATACACAAGGGTCAACAGATTATTAACATTCGAAAGATACATTCTAGTAAATGTGGTTTTTATTTTTTTATTTATTTATTGGCAAGTTATACAAGCACCTAGTGGATTTCAAACCCTCTACCTTACCCTCCAACTATTCTAATTGGAGAAGTACCAATTGAGCCAGAATTAATTGACTCTACCAGGCACAGTTTTAAAGAAGCAATCCAGTATATTAACTAGGATTTTACTAACGGATTAGGGCATCCATAAATAAACTATTTTAGGAAACTTTTATGGGAAATTGAATAGGCTGTAAAAAAAAAATCAGTTACTTTTTCAATTTCTCATAAAAAGTTTCCTAAAATGGTTGATTAATGGATTCCCTAAGGACACCCATTAACCAAACCCTAGTAACTAATCAACAATAAGAGGGAAAAAACATGTAATTGTAGACTCAACAACTCAATGAGATAGGACTAGAAAAAGAAGCTGACTAACCATTTGCAAGCAGATGACATTAAATAATGAAAGGAAAGACAAGAAGACGAAAATTAAAGCCAGAGCCAGAGACTTACATAAGATAAGCCACCGTATGATTTTAACAACTCGATCATGCTATACTTTTTAGCTCCCTCAGCATCGGCTAAAGGCTGTCACAAGAGAAACTCCAAATAGTTATTATCTGATTACAGTTCTACATTAAATTTAAGCCCCCCAAAAAAAATTTAAAATAAAAAATGACTTTTACTTCTAATGCATATCGAAACATTACATTTGAACTGCAAGATTTACTACCCTTTTTATTTAATTATAGTGCACTTGCAATATCCCTCCTAAGCTTCAAAACCAAGCAATGTACCCCTTAACCATTGTTACTTTATCCCTTTCCGTTAGGATTTTGATTAAATTTAACGAAAAAGTCAGAAAATTTTTGAAGAAAATACATGTCTAGCGGAAATTTGAATTTTCCACTAAACTTATTTCTAATAAAATCAAGGGTAGAGCGGAAATATGATTCAAACTCATATCACCTGCTCTAATGAATTACCGATTCTACCAAAAGCTTAGGCCATTATTCTAACAGTTAAAATAATAGTTAAATGATTAAACCCACCATTTCCTAACACTTCAAGCTTTTGGAACATCAGCAATTTATCAGTAAACAAATTACCAATACCGGATACCGAGATATTCATTTAAACTTAAACACAGTTATACTTTCAATTCCATTGTTCAAATCCAAACTTACTTGTACACAACAATGTGCACAATTTTTTATTATTATTATTATTATTATTATTATTATTATTATTATTATCATTACTACTACTGTTGAATTTCACAATTATTTTTTCAAATTAAACAAATAAAGTGGACAAAATATACCAAATAGGATCGACATAGACTAAAGTGGACACAATGGACTAAATAGACCAAAGTGGACCTAATAGGAGCAAATATGACCAAAGTAGACCAAATGGACCAAATTGGACCGAATATGACTAAAATGAACTGAATAGGATTGGAGTGGACCTAATAGGACCAAAATAGACTAAATAAGACTAAGGTGAACCAAATAGGATCAAAGTGGACAGAATGGACCAAAGTGGCCCAAATAATGGTGGATGCTTTAAATCATATATCTTTGATTCATGATCAAATTTTGAAGTGAAAGTGAAGAGGTGTACAAAGGAGAAGAGAAATATAAGTTAATACTATTGTGGGGAAGAGAGCGATTGTAGAAAAGTTTTGCTACATTAGGGTTTGTGAATAGCTTTTAAGAGACCATCACTTGTTTAGGGCTAGTTTTTTTTTTTTTTTTTTTTTTTCCTCCACTATTTCGTTTATTAAAAAAAATGTTAATGTAGAAATTTGTGTTTAAACCGAATTGGTATCCGTGGCAACAAAAAATAATTACATGAAATTCAATTATATAATTTCTTTGTATAAAAAAAATATACATTTTTTTTCCATGGGGGAGTTTGACTACGTCTATTTGAAAACTATATAATACCAACCTAAACTTATCTGTTTCAATATATGGAATTCAATTATATAATTTCTTTCCATGGGGGAGTTTGACTCCGTCTATTTGAAAACTATATAATACCAACCTAAACTTATCTGTTTCAATAGTAGGTGTTAAGGCCTAAAATATCACAATATTGTATCAAAGCCCAAAACAATACCAAAAGATTGAAATCTAATAACCATTTGGGCTTTCAAGGAAAGTGCAAGGCCCAAATTCATTAAAAGTCAATAGGAAGGGGCCCAAGCTCATGAATGGGCAAGCTTTAGGCCTTACGAAACAAAGAAAAAGAAGTTCAACCTAGCCTTTTAAGGGAGAAAATCGTTGGGGAACCCAGAGAGAAAAACTGAACCCGGATACTTGGGGATTCCTAGAAGCTTGGGATCCTTAACATATGCAGCAGAGCCAAGTTGGGATTGAGATAGCTCAAGGGAGGATGCCCAGGAACACAAAGAACGAGAGCAAATGTGCCCTATCAGCCACCCAATGATGCAGAAAAGGGGCAGAAGACTTGGGAACTAGCAACTCATAAATAAGGGTCTAGTACCTCGTGGAACCTAGGAAGATGGACTATGAAGGAAAGTGGCTAATAGAAGGGAATATGCCCATTTAGGAAAAATGACAAAAGGTAAAGCAACCAAAAAGTGGGTCTGAAAAAAAAGTGGTATCTAGAGGCTAGGGGCTTTTGGAGAGGGAACCTCAAAAGAGGGAAATAGTGAGAAAATAAGGAAGGGACCAACCACCAATGTTGCTGACTCAACATTGGTTCTGGTACCCAGGGTAGCAAATGGAGGGAATCAGTGGTACACCAAAAACCCTAAGGTGGCACTATAAAATGAGGGGCAGCCAACAATGAAAACCATTCAGGAAGGGGGAATTAGAGGGAAAAGATCCTTTAGAAAATTCCTTTAAAATTCATAAAGAGAGAAGAGAAGGAAAACATTGTTTGGGATCCTGAGACAACCACTAGAGAATACACTTGGATTCAAAGGGATTCAAACTTCACAAGTCTTGGGAGTCTAAAAAACTATCTAAGTCTATAACTTTTGAACTTATTTGGACTTTGTAAGTTGTAACATATCCTAGTGCAATAAGAGAATGATGTATTAAAAACTTAAGAAAATAATGAAATATTCCTTATTATCCTGAGGATCCCTAATGTTTATTTTATTTTTCCTTTTACTTATATCATTTTTTTACTGTTCCTTGTTGTGCAATACGTATGTATATTCTATTTGTTAGTATGTATGTGTTGTAGGATCCATGTTTTGTGCACAACTTGGTTCGAAATCAACCCAACTTAGTTGCGGTGAACCAAGCCCAATCCCTTAAACTTAAAGCATTGGGCCCAGGATCCTTGTTTCTACTTAGGCCTGTGTGCTGTTTTATAGAAAAAGAACCCACAATAGGAAAAAAGTGAAAGCATTTTTAATGGTTAAAGAAGTTTGTAGCATATTATTCTATATATTGGAGAGATAAAACAATAATGATTCATAGCAATGTTCTAGAAAATAGATATAAATCATGCAAGAACATGGCATAATTAACTATATTCTAAAAAATCTTAAACTGTTAGGAAATTGTGAATTTAATCATTTAACTATATTCTAATACTGACTTGTATCCTATTACTTGTCATCTTGCTACATTTAGGTTCAACATTCAATTATTATTTTGAATATGCTTCCTATAGATCAACTCTGTACCCCAATTATTGTCTCTTCTCCTTTGTTTATCTATTTATTTATTCTCATGCAAAGGTCTTCCCCTTTTCTCTTGGGAATTGGCTAAAAATGAAGATTTCTAGGTCCATATATACATTCGCTCTAACTCAAGGAGATGCAAGTGCCATGTATGATGCTTTAACGAATCTTGTGAGTCGGGAGGAGGAATTCAGGTCTTGGGACTAGTTTGGAGGGCATAAGGCAGAAAATTTTTATTTTGCTTGTTTACCTTTCTCTTTAGCTCGATCTATGACACAAAGTGTTCACATATACTTGATTTGGTAATTCATAGTTGTGTTTTCCATTCTAGGCAACGGAAATTGCCTAATTTACTTCTAAAGTCTTTGTGTCTATTTGGGAACAGTTTATTTAGCTAAAATTGAAAACTTTTTACTGAAAATATTATAGATAAAAGTAAAAGTTAGCTGAAATAGTACAATAAGACCCATGAATAGTAGCAAAAATAAGCTGAATAGTAAAATAAGTTGGCAAAAATAATCAATGCCAAATGCACACTTCATAACAATTGTCGAGGCAGAAGATCCAATGACCATGATGATTTCTAATCTATATATCTATATATATAACAATAAATGAAACTGAGAGAAACTCAAATTAAATTTTCAAATTAAAGTTCTAATTTTACACCATTTGTCTTAAATTATTTATTCTTATAGAGTTTTGTTTCTTAATTTTAGAATCAAATGTGGGTCCATATCATAAATATTCATATAGGTTACTTTCATAACAGGGCTTCCCAAAAATTTAAGAGAGCTTAGAGGTTTAGATGGAGAGATGGTCTCGGGTGAAGATGAGATAGCATCATTGGCCGAGGAGTACTACTAAAACCTGTTTTCTTCTTCAACACCAGGCAATATTGAAGTTGTAGTGCAACACACTCAGCAAGTTATTAGTGAGGAGATGAACTTAGATCTAATTGCAGATTTACCAAGACTGAGGTGGAGATAGCTTTGAAACAGATGGCTCATTTAAAGGCTCCTGGTCCGAATGGGATGCCTCCAATTTTGTTCCAACACTATTGGTCTAGTATCAGTGATGATGTGGTCAAGGCAATCCCCTCTTGCCTCAACTCTAACCATATTTCACCAGGTCTAATTCACACATTCATCACTTTTATTCCTAAGATGGCAGCCTACTCTTCTGTCGAGCTTGGATTGAAAATGTCAATACTATCCTAGAAATTTTGGGAAAGTATGAAAAGGCTTCGGGACAAAAAATTAATTTGAAGAAGACTAATCTTTTTTTCAGCAAGGGTGTATCCGAATCCTTAAAATATCAATTAAAAACTTTGCTTGGAGTACCGGAGATCGAAGAATATGAAAAATACTTGGGGGTTGCCAATAATGGTGGGTAGAGGGAAAAAGGCGAGTCTGAATTATACAAAAGACAGGGTTTGGAGTAAATTGCAAGGTTCGAAGGAAAAGTTATTGTCTCAGGCTAGGAATGAAGTTCTTTTGAAGGCGGTGGTACAAGTCATTCCTACTTTAACTATGAGTTGCTTTAGATTGCCTATAGGCCTATGTCAAGATATTGAAATGCTCATCCAAAAATTTTGGTGGGGCCAATGGGGAGATAGAAGAAAGATTCACGGGAAGAAGTGGGAAGTTTTGTGTCAACGAAACCCTGAAAGGGGTTTAGGCTTTAAAGATTTATGTAAATTCAATGAAGCAATGTTGGCTAAACAAGTGTGGAGATTAATCCATGATATAGATTCCTTATTTTATAGAGTTTTCAAAGCAAAATATTTCTCCCATAATTCAATTTTTGAAGCAAAATCATCATCAAGTTCTTTTGCCTGGAAAAGTATTTTGTTTGCTAGAAAACTTATTGAGAAAGAAGCTCGGTGAAGGGTTGGAGATGGTAAGTCTATCAGGATTTTTCATGATTCTTGGCTACTGAATTCACCAGTAGGTAAGGTGGTTTCCCCCCAAAATGTTTTAATACCTGACTCCACAGTGGATACACTCATTGATGCTCAAACAGGTTGGTGGAATCTCACCTCATTAATCATTACTTATATCTGCCTAAAGCTGCACTTATAAAATCCCTGTTCCTGTGTACTGTTCCTTAACCTGACATCCTCATCTGGCCTAAAGAAAACTCTGGCACTTACTTCGTGAAATCGGGGTACAAATCTCTCATGGAAACTACTAGATACTAACAGACCAGCAATTTTTGCTGCATAGAAAACCTTTTGGAAAAGCATTTGGAAGCTGAATGTACCAGGAAAAATCAAGCACTTCTTATGGAAATCATGTACAAATTCTCTCCCCTCGAAAGAGAATTTGATGAAGAGAGCTATTCCTATCGATTCCATTTGCCATCTCTGCTCAAGGGATAATGAATCTGTTCTCCATGCTTTGTGGGGATGTGAGAAGGTGCAAAAAGTTTGGGCAACTAATTTTGGCTGGGTGGACAGAAATAAAGCTTCTTCAGGTTCTTTCTCTAATTTAGTGCAGCTGATCCAAGAAAAACCCACATAGTTTCGCTGTTCAGCATCACAGCGTGGTCTATTTGGCATCACAGAAATAAATCTCGCCTCTAGGAACCTTCTTTGCTATTGGACAGAATTGCAAGTTTTGCACGGGATTATCCTCGAAACTTCAAGCCTCAAGAAACTCAAGTCACTCTCTTTACGGGAAGCAAACATCCTTATCAAAAAAAAAAAAGGCGTCCTCCACCTCAGGATTGTTTCAAGACCAATTTTGATAGAGAACTGTTCAATGAATCAGACGAAGCCAGCCTTGGTATAGTCATCCGAAATTCTGAAGGTCAAGTTATGGCTACCCTGTTAGAAAAAATCAAGAAGCCACCTTCTGTTGTGACTTTGGATCTACTGGCAGCAAGAAGAGCAGCAGCCTTTGTTTCAAAAACAGGTTTCCAGCAATCTTGTTTTGAAAGTGATACAAAGATTGTAATAAAGTCCTTATGAGGTAGTGGTATGGAAAAATCCGCTGTTGGTCATATTATAAAAGTCACTTTGTCTTATATTAGGTTGTTACAAAGCTATTCTCTCTCATGTCAACAGGTAAGGTAATGCAATCGCACATGCCTTAGTCCAAAAAGCAAGACTTTCCTCCCCCTTACAAGTCTGGATGGAGTCTGTTCCACTAGATTTAGATGTTTTTTTGGCTAATTTAAAGCCCCTTGAATAAAATGTCTAGAAGTATTTTCTTCTAAAAAAAAAGTACAAAAACCAAAGAGTCTAGATTAAATGAATCGTAAAAATAAAAAATAAAAAAGTGCTTCACAATAATAATAAAAAATGAAAAATTTACATTTTATACCTAATAATATTTTTACAAATTTTTTAAAGAATCAATAAAACATACAAATGATTGTCAATAGTATTTAAATTATATATATAAGAATTATGTTATGCATCTTATTGTATATTTTTAAATATATTCATGCATATACGTAGGGTTACAAACTAATTAGAGTAATGTTATAGACAAACTATTTTACAATATTTTTACAAATGGTTATTGTGAACAACTTTTCATTGGCTTTCATCCAAGCCCACTACTAAAATCACTTTTTTATTTACCAATAATCACTAGTCACAATAATTTGTAAATTTTTTTATAAAAAAAGTGTGTCTCTAACGTTACACTTCTAATTATTCCTCTGCCCTTCATTGCTGGGATTGCCTAATGAGCTCTCATTTTGTTATTTCTACACTTTATTAGATACATACACGTGAAAATCATGATCCTAGCAGTCAAACAAAGTAGCCGCTAAATATCTCCTTATTGACTAATTGTACCAACTTTTGTCAACCGACAATTTTTTTTTTCCAACTTTTTTCAAGTAATACTGTATTTTATGCAAAATAGTGCAAGTAGTATTATTTTATGATAGGGGATGAAAAAAAAAAAAAAAAAAAACCCTTAATTTGGAAAAATTATACCTGAAGAGGGTAAATTATGAGCTAAAGCCTGGTAGGCCCAATGGGCCCATTGGCGAGTCCAAGATGCCCACATACACACGCCCAAAGAAGGTAGGGCCCATCCTTTCACATGGGCCCCCGGTTAGGACGAAGGCCCAGACTTGCCCATCACGTTTCAAGAAACTTGTTCTACAAGCAAGGGAGGCTTGTCCAGCAAGCCTGAGAGGCTTGTTCAGCAGGTCTGAGAGGCTTGCTCAGCAAGTCTGTGAGGCTTGCTCTGCAAGGAAAGGAGGCAGGACCTCACTACTATAAAAAGGCCCCAACACCCTCAAAAAAGGTATGTGTAACTAATCCCTCTCTAGCACTCTAGAGTTGTAAAAAAATCTTCTGACTTAACCTTCGGAGGGTATTTGGCCGGCTCCACACCGGACCCTCCTTAGAAGGCGTTTCTTTGTACTCTCCTATTTTCAGGCACCGGTTGTTCGAGCGTAAGGATCGTGTATCTTACTGGTGAGAATTTCGGCTTCATCAGTTGGCGCCGTCTGTGGGAACGACGATCGTGACAAGTTAAGCCATTATCGCCTCCCGGACACAAGAGTTGCATGGTACTCACACGCTCGATGACCAACTCCAACGACGTGCAAGGCGATGAGCCGCCGAGGCCCACCGCATTAGAAAGACAGGTTCAGACCCTCGCGGCCGCAATAGAACGCCTCACGAAACAGAATCATGACCTGGAGGAACAGTTGCGACAGAAGAATACGGGGCATAACGGTCAGGAGGAGAACCAAGGGGACAGCTCCGAAAGAAGGGGGCCTGAGAAGCAAGGGGGCAGCAATGAGCCCAGTAAAACGGAGAGGCGCGATTCGAGCATGCCCTCCCTCACAAATGCAACGCCACCGCCCATCCTCGCGGAGATGCAGGCGATGAAAGAGCAGATGGAGGTCATGATGAACGCCCTCAAGGGACGCGTTTCCAGCGACCTCGACGATTTAGTAAACCGGACGGACTCGCCGTTCACCGCATCAGTCAACTCCTGTCCCCTGCCACCGAAGTTTCGGATGCCACAGGTTGAGAGCTACGACGGGGTCAAGGACCCGTTAGATCATCTGGAAACCTTCAAAACCATGATGCACCTCCAGGGAGTCCCGGACGAGGTCATGTGTAGGGCCTTCCCTACAACGCTAAGGGGCGCGGCGAGAGTCTGGTTTAGCAAGTTAACGCCAAATTCGATTAGCACCTTCAAGGAGCTGAGTGCACAATTCACCTCGCACTTCATCGGGGGGCACAGGTACAAGAGGTCGACAGCATGCCTAATGAGCATCAGGCAGCGGGAGGACGAGACGCTGCGGTTATACATAACCCGCTTCAACAAGGAAGCCCTCTCCATTGATGAGGCCGACGACAAGATTCTGGTGGCAGCCTTCACGAATGGCCTGCGGAAGGGAAAATTCCTATTCTCCCTATACAAAAATGACCCGAAGACCATGTCTGAGGTCCTATACAGGGCCACGAAATACATGAATGCGGAGGACGCACTGTCAGCTAGGGAAGACAAACCAAGGAAGAGGGAGAGACCGGAGGATGCCGGGCAAGACCACGGAAAGAAGAAACCAAGAACGGGAGATAGGCGCGAGGATAAGCGTTCTAAACCCCTAGGAGGGAGATTCACGAGGTTCACCCCTCTGAACGCTCCGCTAGACCAGGTGCTGATGCAGATCAAAGACGAGGGATCTCTGACGTTCCCGAGAAAGCTAAAGAGCGATCCAGCCAAGCGATCCAGGAACAAGTATTGCCGTTTCCACCGAGATCACGGTCACGACACTGCGGATTGCTACGATCTAAAACAGCAGATAGAGGCCCTCATCAGAGATGGAAAACTGCAGAAGTTCGTCAGTAGAGAAAGGACGGATGTCCAAGCGAGGGAACAGGCCCCCCGACGGGAGAATGACCGTCAGAAACCCCCCGTTGGGGAAATAAGGATGATTATAGGGGGCACGGCAGCGACGGGATCGTCCAAGAAGGCCCGGAAGACCTACCTTAGGATGGTCCAAAATGTGCAGACCACGGGTTCTGTACCCAAGATGGCACGGAGAGAAGATCCGATCATTGGGTTCTCAGAGAACGACGCAAGGCGCCTCCACCATCCGTACGACGACGCCCTCGTCGTCAGTCTAAGGGTAGGAGATTACAACGTACACCGAATGCTGGTCGACAACGGCAGCTCAGCCGACATCCTGTACTACCCAGCGTTCCAGCAGATGGGAATAGATATAGCACGGCTAACACCGACTAATGCCCCTTTGGTCGGCTTTGGGGGAACAAGGATACTCCCATTAGGGGCAATCACACTCTCAGTAACAGTCGGCGACTATCCGCAGCAGGTCACTCAGAACGTAACCTTCTTAGTGGTCGACTGCTCATCCGCGTACAACGGTATCATAGGGCGACCGACGCTGAACTCTTGGAAAGCAGCGACCTCAACATACCACCTGATGATCAAGTTCCCCACAGAATACGGAATTGGAGAGTTGCGGGGAGATCAGGTGGCCGCCCGGGAATGCTGTGTCGCTATGCTGGAAATGGAGGATCACCAGCAGACCTTATGCATTGGCGAGCAGCGGACCGTCGCAGAGCCGGTAGAGGAGTTGGAAGAAGTCACGCTGGATGAATCGAGACCTGAACGGACGACAAGAATGGGCACCATGGCCAGCCAGACGGTAAGGCAAGACCTGGCAGACTTCCTGAAGATGAATCAGGACATATTCGCATGGAGCCACGAAGATATGCCAGGGATCGATCCGTCAGTAATAGTCCACAGACTGCATGTCAACCCGGACTACCCCCCAATCCGGCAGAAGAAGCAGGTGTTCGCGCAGGAACAGGACAAAGCAGTTGCGGAAGAAGTCAAAAAACTACTGGAGGCGGGGTTTATCCGGGAAGTCTACTACCCCGACTGGTTGGCAAACGTGGTCATGGTGAAAAAGAGCAGTGGAAAGTGGAGAATGTGCGTTGACTTCACGGACCTAAACCGGGCGTGCCCGAAAGACAGCTATCCACTCCCGAGGATAGATACTCTGGTGGACTCGACGGCCAGACATGAGCTCTTGAGTTTCATGGACGCCTTCTCAGGCTACAACCAGATTAAAATGGGGGAGGAGGATCAGGAGAAAACCTCTTTCGTGACCAGTCAAGGACTTTTCTGCTACAAGGTAATGCCGTTCGGACTCAAGAACGCGGAGGCTACGTATCAGAGACTGATGAACAAGATGTTCGCGCACCAGATCGGCAGGAATGTACTAGTCTACGTCGACGACATGTTAGTAAAGA
The DNA here is from genome assembly GCA_035136125.1 of Quercus rubra. Classification (NCBI taxonomy): domain Eukaryota; kingdom Viridiplantae; phylum Streptophyta; class Magnoliopsida; order Fagales; family Fagaceae; genus Quercus; species Quercus rubra. Next base: position 56,211,404 of record CM068732.1, on the reverse strand, counting down.
GCGTGCGCGAGGACAACCATCTCAGCGACCTTCATGAGACATTCGACACGCTTCGGTCATACAACATGAAGCTGAACCCAAGTAAATGTGTGTTCGGAGTTACGGCCGGGAAATTCTTGGGATTCATGGTTTCCCAACGGGGCATAGAGGTCAACCCAGAGAAAGTACGAGCTATAATGGAGTTAGAACCCCCGAAGACAGTGAAGGCGGTTCAGAGCCTGAACGGGAAGGTTGCGGCCCTGAACAGATTCGTCTCCAAAGCAACAGATAAGTGCTTGCCCTTCTTCCGAGTACTGAAGAAATCGTTCGAGTGGACAGACGAATGCCAAAGAGCATTTGAAGATTTGAAGAGGTACCTGTCGTCGCCGCCACTTCTCAGTCCATCCGTACCCGGGGAGGAGCTGTACCTCTACATTGCAGTCTCACAGGCCGCGGTCAGCGCAGCCCTGGTACGGGAAGACGGACACTCCCAAAGACCCGTTTATTTTGTGAGCAGGGCGTTCCGAGGAGCAGAAGAAAGGTACCCACGGATGGAGAAATTGGCCCTTGCCCTAATGACCGCAGCACGAAAACTCAAACCGTATTTCCAGGCCCACGTAATCGTAGTCCTGACGGACCAGCCTCTGAGGAAAGCAATGAGCAGCCCCGAGGCGGCAGGAAGGATGGCCTTGTGGGCAATTGAGCTGAGCGAATTCGACGTGCGCTACCGTCCGCGAACTTCGATAAAGGGGCAAGCAGTGGCAGATTTCATAGCCGAGTATACCCAGCTGGAAGACGAGGGGGCAGAAGGGCCGAAACTGTGGCTCATCCACACAGACGGATCATCAAATCAGTACTCAGGAGGAGCCGGCGTAGTCATACGAACACCAGAAGGGGATAAGATCGAATGCATGATAAGACTAGACTTCCCTACAACCAACAACGAAGCTGAGTATGAAGCCTTGATAGCCGGATTAGATCTCGCAAGGGCCGCGGGCGCAGGTAACATGGCCTTACATTGTGATTCCCAGGTGATAATCAGTCAGATCAATGGCGACTTCGAGTGTAGAAACGAACGGATGAAGAAGTACCTGGAGGAGGTGAAGGGTCGAATCACAGGCCTCGAGGTCAAATTCGTTCAAATTCCAAGGGAGGAAAACGAGTGCGCCGACCGTTTGGCCAAAGCAGCCTCCGCGGAGTTCATGAATGCGCCAAAACAGGTATTATCTTTCGTTCAAACTCACCCACTCATTGATGATGGAAGGAAGGTACAGGCGATAGATGTCGGAGATGACTGGACCACGCCCTTAAAAGGATACCTACAGTCGGGCTCTCTGCTAGATGGAAAGGATGCGGCAAGGAGACTGAAGGTCCAGGCCGCACGATTCGTGCTGATCAACAACACTTTGTACAAAAGAGGTTTCTCTCGGCCTTACCTAAGGTGTCTGAGCCAGGGCGAAGCAGAATACGTGATGAGGGAAGTCCACGAGGGGATCTGCGGGAATCACTCTGGGGCACGGTCTCTAGTGCACAAACTTATCCGAGCAGGGTACTACTGGCCCACAATGCTCACGGACGCCCAATCATATGTGAAGGCCTGTGACAAGTGCCAGAGGTTCAGTAATCTGATCAGACAACCATCAGAAGAACTTTCACCCATCACGGCCCCATGGCCGTTCGCGCAATGGGGACTAGACATCATGGGCCCTTTCCCGACGGCTCTAAGGCAGCTAAAGTTCCTCGTAGTCGGCATCGACTACTTCACGAAGTGGGTCGAAGCAGAACCTCTCGCCACTATTACCGAGAAGAACATCCGTGCTTTCGTGTGGAAAAGCATCGTATGCAGGTTCGGGATCCCGAGGGTGCTTATCTCCGACAATGGAAAACAGTTCGATAACAGCGCTTTCAAGAATTTCTGCTCAGAGCTAGGGCATTCGGAATCATTACTCCTCACCAGCACACCCGCAAGCAAACGGACAGGTAGAAGTCACAAACAGGACATTACTAAAGATCATCAAGACCCGGCTCGAGGGGGCAAAGGGTATTTGGCCAGACGAGCTGCCAAGCGTCTTGTGGGCATATCGGACGACCGCAAGGACACCAACTGGGGAGACCCCGTTCCGACTTGCATACGGAGCCGATGCGGTCATACCCGCAGAAATCGGCCTCACCAGTTACCGCGTGCAGAATTACACGGAGGACAAGAACGAGGAAGCTATACGCCTTCAGCTAGACTTGGTGGACGAGGTCCGGGCTGTGGCTGAACAAAGACTGGCGCGATACCAGAACCTCATGTCAAAGAACTACGACTCAAAGGTGAGGCACAGAGATTTCCAGACCGGCGACCTGGTGCTCCGAAAGGTCATGGGCGCTACTAAGGACCCTGCTCAGGGAAAACTCGGACCAAATTGGGAAGGCCCGTATAGGATCACATCCTGGCATAGGAAGGGCACGTACCACCTCAAGACCATGGACGGAAGAAAACTCCAGCATCCATGGAACACGGAGCACCTTCGGAGATACTACCAGTAGAGGTCAAGTTTGAACCCCCCGATGTATATTTACTAGACTTCGATTATTTTGTAACAACCTGTCAACTACTTTCGAACCTTTTGCTTTTTTGGGAACCTTTGTTAGCCCAAGAAGGGGCAGGTATTTTCTTCTACAAGATCGGATTTAATGAAGGAACATTCAGGACTTTGCTGTGTAAGTTTTACTACTAAACGACTACTATTAAAAGTCCCATAGAGGACGGACCCCACCATGGGTTAAAAAATTATAAGTCCCAAAGAGGACGGACCCCACCATGGGTTAAAAAATTTTATAAGTCCCAAAGAGGACGGACCCCACCATGGGTTAAAAAATCTATAAGTCCCAAAGAGGACGGACCCCACCATGGGTTAACTACTAACAAGTCCCAAAGTGGACGGACCCCACCATGGGTTAATTATTTACAAGTCCTAAAGAGACGACGGACCCCACCATGGGTTAACTACTAACAAGTCCCAAAGAGGACGGACCCCATCATGGGTTAATTATTTACAAGTCCTAAAGAGACGACGGACCCCACCATGGGTTAACTACTAACAAGTCCCAAAGAGGACGGACCCCACCATGGGTTAATTATTTACAAGTCCTAAAGAGACGACGGACCCCACAATGGGTTAATTATTTACAAGTCCTAAAGAGACGACGGACCCCACCATGGGTTAATTATTTACAAGTCCTAAAGAGACGACGGACCCCACCATGGGTTAACTACTAACAAGTCCCAAAGAGGACGGACCCCACCATGGGTTAATTATTTACAAGTCCTAAAGAGACGACGGATCCCACCATGGGTTAATTATTTACAAGTCCTAAAGAGACGACGGACCCCACCATGGGTTAACTACTAGCGAGTCCCAAAGAGGACGGACCCTACAATGGGTTAAAAAGATTAACAAGTCCTAAAGACAGGACGGACCCTATAATGGGTTAAAAAATTAACAAGTCCTAAAGCCAGGACGGACCCTACAATGGGTTAAAAGATTAACAAATCCTAGATACAGGACGGACCCCACCATGGGTTAAAAAATTAACAAGTCCCAAAAGAGGACGGACCCCACCATGGGTTGGAAATTCATACAGATCCGCTAAGTAGACGGACGCCAGCATGAACCTGTTCGCGAATACATAAAGGTCCACGACGTGAACGGACAAATTAAGCAGGTATTTAATACCAAGACGGAGTACACATCAACATTGTCAATACGGAATTGAAATAAGCATTTAAATAAATCAGTTTAAATGTCAAATACAAATGATGTGAAATAAGCCCTACACACGACGGGCAAAAATTCATTAAGTTTTCCAAATATAATTAAAACAAAATAAAAAACGGCTACACGCTGGGGGCGACGGGGTCCTTGGGCTCCGGGGTCTTCGTTTCTTCAGCTTGGGGCTCAGGGGCGACGGAAGCAGGTTTCTCCTCAGCAAAAAGATCGGCTGTATCATCAGAAGCGTCTGGCTGGACGGACATACCCTCCGCGACATTAATATCGACGGCTGAAAAGTCGAACTTGGGGTATAGAGCCTTGGCCTGACGGAGTGCATCCTCAAAGCCGTCAGTATAAGAAGACCCAAGCTCCGTCAAGAGGGCATCCGAATCACGGTACTCTTGGACGGCCTTCTCCTTGGCCAGACGGAGCTCGTCCTCCTTATCTTCCAGGACGGCCTTGAGTTCCTCCACCATCCTCTGATGTTCGTCCCTTGCCTCTTCCGCCAGCTTGAGCTTCTTTTCCGTCACAACCTTCCAATTCTTGAGCTGGAGCAGCTCCTCCTCCGTCACCCTGGCCTGGTCACGGACCCTCTCCAACGCCAGCTCATTGCGCAGAGCCCGGTCCATTAGACCCTTCGTCATGAGCATAGCCTGACGAATAGATTGGACTTAGTAAAAAGTGAAAACAAAAGAAATTGAAAGATGAGTGGTGACGGATACTTACTTGGGCAATGTTGAAGAGGCCCATCTCCCCCATAGCCTCCGTCGAGTGGTTCCCCAAGTCCTCGTAGTCCTCACTCCCAATGATGGAGGTGATCTTCTCCAAGGCGTATTTGGGGTCCTCCCGAAGTAGGACGGGCGGTTTCTTCTGGCTGCCCGGGGGAGCAACCATCAGACCCTTCCCCGCCCCAGGCTTGGCAGGGGGCACCGTCTTCTTCCCTTCAGCCATGAGGCCTATGACGGGCTCCGTAGAAACCTTCTGTTTCTTGGGAGCCCGGTCAACCCTGGGCATCGGTCTCTTAGCCAAGGGCCTGCTCAAGCCCGTCCCCATCGCCCCGACGTCCGTCTCCTTATTCTTAACGGCTTTGCTTCTAATGGCAGCCCTCCTCTTCGCGTCGTCCATCTCTGAAACAAGAACGGACGGATGAAAATCAAAGCGAAAGAACAAAAAGAAAAAAGAAGTGACGGACTTACGCTGACGAGTGCGTTTCTCGTATTTTATTGCGGCAGCTGTGGGCTCTGGTCCGTCACAGTACCAGTGGACGATATCAAGGTTGACGAGCTTCGCCCAGGTCCGTTCTTCTGGTTTTGTCTTCGAAAAATTTTTTTCCAAAAAGCTGTATTCCTCTAAGTCGATTTGCGGACGCCGTCGCACTGAAAAAAGAGACGGAGAGAAATTTAGGACGGTCATTAAAAGTTAAAGCAAAGTTACCTACAAAACACGACGGGCTGAACTCTACCGGACGGGTCCAAGATGCCCTATGTCCTGTCGACGGGCAGGAAGTCCGTCTCCCCAGGGTGGCACATCCAACCGTCGCCCTCCAGGAAGAAGTAGCGGCTCTTCCAGTCTCGGTTGGAGTCCGGGGTCTCGTAAATAACTTTCAGGACGGACTTCCTGGGAACGAAACTATACATTCCCCTCGACTTGTCTATTTCGTCCGGACGGTAGCAATGAAGGAACTCTCGTACGGTCAATGACCTTGAGCCGTTGGACATGGCCCCGTACAGGACCTCCATGGCGACGAAGACCCTCCAGGCGTTAGGGGACACCTGGCTGACGGACAGACCTAGATGGTGAAGGAGTTCTCTTTTCAACCTGTTTAAGGGAAATCTGAGTCCAGCTTTTAGTGCCTGCTCATATACCCCCAGATCGCCCACTCCGTCATAATAACACTTCTCGGACTTGTAGGGTAGACGGATGGGGATATGGTCGGGTATTTGGTAGATGTCCCTAATGGTTCTGAAGTGAACCTCCTTAATTGTGGACACAAATTTGTGCACCGTCCACTCCGGCAGCATGACGAACTCCCTAAGTCCGTCAGCCCCGACCACAGTTCTAGGTTCTCCACCGTCGTCAGAACCTTCCTCTAGTTCGGCCAACTCCATATCCTCATTTGTTGAGGACGGTGAAGTGGCAGACGGAGTCCTCTCGATCAACTCGTCCGGATCCTTGTAACCAGACGGGTACAACTCTTCGTAACCCGCCCCGTCACGGACGAACGACTGGTTACTCGACGCACTAGACATCGCCTACAACGAGTGACAAAAACCTAAGACTGACGGTCTAAAATAAAAAAAAGGGGGAGGAAACAAGTACAAGAAATTTGATGCTTCTACCGTGACGGTCATGAAAATTAAAGGCATAACAACAATATGAATGGATAGGATCACTTACCGAAGAAAGAAGTGAACGGGTAGATCTTGTTGCTGAAGGATGTGAACGGATTGAGCTCTGACAGACGACGGACTCGCTCTGACCGTCATCTCTTTGACTCCGTCTTCCACCAATCTGTCATTTTGGTTGCCGTCCCAGTTCTTTGTTACCGTTCGTTCATATCCGTCCGTCACCTCCGTAAAGACGGACCATCTCCTTTGTCTGTTTTGACCGTCACCCCAATTGACCGTCTGCACGACGGCGACGGGTCAAATGGGGTGAAGGGGGCAGCTGAAGAGGGTAAATTATAAGCTAAAGCCTGGTAGGCCCAATGGGCCCATTGGCGAGTCCAAGATGCCCACATACACACGCCCAAAGAAGGTAGGGCCCATCCTTTCACATGGGCCCCCGGTTAGGACGAAGGCCCAGACTTGCCCATCACGTTTCAAGAAACTTGTTCTACAAGCAAGGGAGGCTTGTCCAGCAAGCCTGAGAGGCTTGTTCAGCAGGTCTGAGAGGCTTGCTCAGCAGGTCTGTGAGGCTTGCTCTGCAAGGAAAGGAGGCAGAACCTCACTACTATAAAAAGGCCCCAACACCCTCAAAAAAGGTATGTGTAACTAATCCCTCTCTAGCACTCTAGAGTTGTAAAAAACATCTTCTGACTTAACCTTCGGAGGGTATTTGGCCGGCTCCACACCGGACCCCCCTTAGAAGGCGTTTCTTTGTACTCTCCTATTTTCAGGCACCGGTTGTTCGAGCGTAAGGATCGTGTATCTTACTGGTGAGAATTTCGGCTTCATCAATACCATATTCATGGAAGACTATATCATTTGTCAACTATTTTATAAAAAAACCATCGTTTGTTTAAAATTATTAAGTCAACTTATGATTAAAAAAAAAATGTTAAACGGACTCAACAACTTTAAAAAAATGCGGGAATCTTTTAATGGAATAATAAAAAAGTAATTTACCTATAATTTTTTGCTTCAAAAATTAAATTTAAAAAGAATTCAGGTGAGGAAATTAAATTTTTCTGGGCATGCAGTATGAATGAGAGCCACGCAATATAGTATATGAATAAACCATAGCCATTTCTCATGACAAGTGTATGTACCTAATAGGCCAATAATAATATATATGCGGCATCACTTGTCTTTACATTGTCATTACGTTGTCTTCTAAGATATTATTATTAGGGCATAGTTTCTTGGTGCTCCTTAAATGTACCATAGCCTTGTTATTATTATTATTTTTAATTACTTTAGTCATTTTCATTTATACGATCTCAACTAAAGAGAAATTTAAATAAATCCAAAATCATTTGTGAATAAGGAATTGATGTTAATTGGAAAAACAGTTTTAGGAATGAAACATATAATATAAGCTTATAGGCAAGACTATGATTTAAATCTCAATTCTCAATAACTTTATTTTTAATTAATTTTTTTTTATAAAAATTATCGGTAACTACTAAGTACTAGTTGGGGGGATGTTAAGTTTTTTTTCAAGTTGTTTTAGTGTATACCTTACTCTCACACAAAGAGAGAAGGTAACAAGTTTGCCCATAATCTAGTCAGACATGCTATTCATGTTTTAGATTATGTTGTGTGGATGAAGTCTATTCCTTTGCTTTCTTACATTGTTTTTCAAACTGATTTAACTGGTATTATTTAATCCAAAACTTTGTAGGCTGATTTCTCAAATAAAAAAAAAAAAAAAACACTAGGGAGAGAATTAAGGATAGTTATTATAACTAGAAATTATTAAAAAAAATAAATAAAAAACCTATTAATAAGCCCAATACACAAAAAAGTATTCACTTCCATATTTAGGATATCCAAATGATGAAGTTAAAAAAGGATACTTTGAAGAACATGACAAATTCATGAAAATTCAGTTTGGATTTTTATTGAAACATTCAAATTATCTTTAGCGAAAATATCATAATTTTTTTTTCTTCAGTTGAAACATTATATATGTAAGGACCAGATTTGAGTTCCTCGCCCAAAAGATGAATGAACTCAGGCCCAACAAGCCGAAAATAATGAATTTGTAGAGAGTGAGTTGAAAAACTGGACTAAAATGATCTGGATAACAAATAAAGTAGGCTTAAATGACAAGAATAGGAAGATATATTGATTTAAAGTAAAGAAAATTGTTTTCGGCATAGTCCAAGGAGATCAGTTCTTATATATTTCTTGCAAGTTTGATTACAACTTTGGTTCCTGATTGCTATAGTATTTCTTTCTTGATCTCCATCCCTTTCTCTCAGTGCCTCCCTCTCCTTTTATACTCCCTTCCCCTTTCATCTTTACCCTCCACGTGCAGGCCAGATGTTGGTGTTGATACTTGTCCCATCAGCACCTTCTTGAAGTCTACATGTAGTAATTGTAAGGCTCAAAACCATTGTTCAGATATCATCTCCACATTAATGTGGCCAGAAGGTTAGCTGCAGAGCATTTAATGTGGTGATAGCAACTTTCTCCTTAGATATTTTAAGATTTCCCCCTATCCTATATTTCTGTAATGCTTATCCATATCAATAGAATTTCTTAAAACATTCCCCTAGACGGTAGACCACCACTTCGGACCTCAACTTTGATTAGTCGAGGAGGCATTCATCCTCAAACCACCCTTATGGGTTCTTATAACCAAAACTGGCTTCTTCATTTACCAACATGGACTCCCTTAACAATGTTTACTCATCCTCAGACGACTTCACATCCCCGGATTGGGCCCCAACCCAATATATACATAGGTGATGAGCTCTTGAGCCCAATACCCCTACAATATATATATATATATATATATATATTACTTAAAATAAAACAATTTCACAAAATTTGTGATGGATGAGATATTATTCTTATATGGGTCCATTATTAATATTATTTTTATTGTGCCATTTCAAAATCATTATAAGACATTTTTATGTGGGTTTGGGAAGTGGTTATAAGCTAGTTTTTTTTTTTTAATTTTTTTTATATATTTTATGTACTGTTTGTGATTTTTATACTACTTTTTATCTCAATTTTATTTTAAATCATCTAAACATCAATTTTTTTTTTAAATAAACTAATTTTTAGCCATTTGTCTCACATTATACAAAAATAAGTCACTAAAAATAAGCAATTCTTAATCAAACACAAATCTATCACTGGATTTATTGAAAAAATAAATGGATTTTGTTGGTCTAAATTTATTTATTTTTCTTAAATTTTATTATAAGAATAAGAACTAAGAAGGGTCTTAGAATGAATTCAAAGAAAAATCAAGGGGTAGTAGTGAAATTTCAAAGTCAAACAATCACAAAAAGACAAAAAAGATATATAATAAGCTAATTTTCCAAGCAATTTCGTGACAAAAATGAGCTTTGCCTTTTGCAAGATCATCATCCCAGCAAACATGGTTGTACATATATTACATTACACATTACATGTTTCTCACCCACCCATCCAAAAATTATTTTATAAATTAATTAATTAAAAAAAATTTGTGATTCCCAAACTCACAATCACAGGTACTTTCGCTCTCTTTATTTCTCTCTCTCTCTCTTCCAAATCGATATTTAGGGTTTCATTCTTTAATTTTTCAATTTTCGCAGAAAATTTTACAGGTTAGAGTTCGAAGCTCAAATTTTATTTATCTGTGTTTGGTCGCTAGGAAAATTGTGGAATACAAAGGAAAGCGAAATTTTGAAAATTTTTTAATTTTTAACTTAGTGTTCAATGTAATTAAATCCAATTACACTGGGCTTTAATTTTTGTTTTAATTTTGAGAGTTTGATCTTCAAAATTTTGTTTTTACTACATTTTCTTAGCTGGTGAATCAGATTCTGAGTGATCCTTTATTTTTTGTGCTTCTTGATTAGAGATTTATGTAGCTCAAAAAAATAAAAAAATTTTGGGGATTTATGTGAATTATAGTTATATGTAATGAGCATTGTAAGGACCAGTTTCGATTTAGATCCAACACAGGAATGGATCCAGGCCCACGTAGCCCCAACAATGAATTTGTAGAGCGCGGGAAAAAGAGCTAGTCTGATCTTGGGCCAAAATATTGGGTTTTAGTGTAAAAAGGTTTTAGACACGAACGTGATATCTCACCCTTGATCCTCCTCTGACATGCCCTAAAGATATGATTTTATTCTTCCCGTTTTTCTCCCCCTATCTTTCGATCCCCTTTCCTTCTGTCTTTCCTCGCCTTATATATCATAGCTTTTTTGCCTTTCTTTCGCACCTTCTCCTGAATCTTCCATCCTTAGCTGGAAAGCTGCCCCTTCACTGTTCAGGTATCACCTCCACATTAATGCGGCCAGAAGGTTAGCTGGGGGACATTTAATGCGGAGGTGACAGCATCACTAGATATTTGCCATTTTCTACCACTACTTTTTGTTGGATATTTTCCTCTTTGTGTCGTTATAAGATTGTCCTGGGCACTGTTCCGAGTGATCAACAAGTCAACCAGGCACCTCGGACAAAAGTGCCGAGGTGACCATAGTCCTCGGACACAGTCCCCACTCCTTGCTAACATGCTGCACCTCTCCTCGGATGGTAATTTCGCACGTTCCTTGGCTGGTCGTCCTCGGATATTCGTATCTCCTCATACAAGATATTGGGCCGGGCCTTTCCCTTTACACTGTTGGAGCCCAGGGCAAAATTGGCCCACACAAGCATTGATGAGAATTATGGTGATTTCATTATAATATAGTTTAACTTGTATGTATATGATTAAAAGTTTCTATTTTTGATTTTTTTTTTTGAATTGTTCTTGATGCATTTGTGTTTATGTGGTGATTGTGATTATGGTATATGCATCTATTTGTGTTGATTTCAAGGCAATTCTGTGATTAGTTAGGGTTCATGCGGCTGGTTTTGGAGAGGTGTGGTGTGTGATAGTGTTTGTGAAACTGGGTTTGAGAAACCCAATAATAAGGGAGGTGGGACTGTAATTGGGAGTTGTAAAAATGTACCGGACTGTGGCTATGGCCACAACCCAGGGTGGTGTAGCAACAGATAGTGGGGAGTCTATTGTTAGCTTGGATCAAGTCCCATGGTGGAAGGATGCAGAGCAAAGGTCTTCTTTGGAGTTTGAGCCTGAAGATCCTTCATTTTCAAATTCATACTTTCCTGATCCATTGACATCTCCGGGGGAGGATAGTGGTAGCAATGCAATGGTGTCAAGGTTTCCTGTTGATCGTGAGATTAATTAATTTTTCTTAGCTAGGGAGTTGAAATAACTAGATTCGTTTTTATTTTTTAGGCTCACAAATTTTTGCTTTCTACCAATCCTAACACATCCTTAGGTTTAGGTTTAACTTTATCATACCTTAACCCTAAAAGTTGCCTTCATTGACAAGCCTCCAATTCTCTCTCTTCTATTTTCTAGGCTCTTCCTCTCTAAATATACTCCTCAGAATAACTGGCTTTATTTTTATTGTGTAGGCTGAAATTTTAGTGGATTTGTGTCTAAATTGCTTTCATAAGTTTGTTTGGGTTTTTTAAACACATTTTTCTTTCTCTTTTACCTCATTTTCTATTGATATCAATTTATGTTTAATATATTGTAGGATTAAATGGTTTTACTGTTGTCTCTTTTACTATGGATTTTTTGGCAGCTTGGGAATTAGGGAATTGAAGTTTGATATTTCGTCTTTTCAAAGATAGAAGTTCACTAACGGTTTGGTGTGCATACTTGGATTATAAAGCAATGTTATGAGGTTATGTGAACGATTATAACACATTGAATGAATTCTACTACAACTACCATCCATAGCAACTTTTATTAATAATTGTTAATTTCTCTTAATAATTGTTAAATTTGAATTTTTTCAACAATATAGTGATTTTTTTTTAATATTTCGAGTAGGCAATGGCTACCAAAATGGTAAAAAAAAAAAAAAAAAGTAGTTTTATGATCACTTTGATATCTTCTGTTGTAAAAGTGCATGATATTATTTTTTGAATCTAACATTTAATAGCTTTCTCGTGCATGGTACGAGTTAGCGACTAGTTAAAAATCAACACATTCTACTATTTATTCTTGAAATTCCTTATTAAAAAAGGGAAAAAAAAATTATTTAGAGTAAACCTTGCAAACGTTCATATGACAAAATCTCTTTCATATGCAATGAATCTGTTAAAGATTTGGTGGGTCATCCTCCTCGTTTGAAAGCGGCGGAGACCCAATCACTTGTAGATTCCCTTGTGCAGTAGCAACAAGAGGAGGTGCTGGAGCTTGAGGAGGTGGTGCATGAGAACAAAATCTCCTTAGCCAATACATGAGAAGCCCTCCCACGGCAAATGCTGCAAGTGTCGCTAAGATAAGCACCCATATATTCACACATTTGTCAATCCAAAAATTCATGGTTACCAGTGAACTAAGAGACCACAGGGGAGGCATTGAGTGCTAGAAGTGGGGTTAGGGCATTGTTGAAGAAGGCCATTTTTGGATGAGAAAAGCAGAAATTAATGGAGAGTATGAGAAGCCCTCCCACTGCAAATGCTACAAATGTTGCTGAGATAAGCACCTATATATTCACACAGTCGTCAATCCAAAAATTCATAGTTACTGGTGAACTAAGAGACCGGTAGGGAGGCGTTGAGTGCTGGAAGTGGGGTTGGGGCATTGTTAAAAAAGGCCATTTTTGGATGAGAAAAGCAGAAATTAATGGAGAGTAGTGTGTGTGGGTTTCCTTTTTGGATGGCTCCTAGGCCCAATAATGAGAGGGGATCCTGGGCCTCCAAGGATGGATAGTTGATTGTTGGTTGGACTGGGCTTAGTTCATCGCGACCTTATTGGGCCATTTTACAAACCGATCTGTGCACAAGACATGAATCCCAAAACACACACACACACACACACACATATATTATATTGGTTGAGTGAATAATTAAGAAATAGCAAATAAAATGCCAAGCAAATAGAGTGACAAAGATCCTCTAAATGGAGTGGTATTATATTTTATTATATTGAGTGTTCAAGTACATTAGGTCCTACTTTGCTGGGATATTCCACAAGGCTCAATATAGTTCAAAAATCACAAACTTGAGTACCTCCACTTGGGCTTTCAAGGTTTATGAAGTTTGAATCCCTTTGAATTCCAGTGACTCCTCAAGTGTTTGCTCCAGAACCTCTAACAATGCCTCACTCTTCCCACTATATCTTGAGTAAAACCTTAAGGCTCTTTTCTACTATTATAGTATCTTGAGTTCTTATGTCTGAATGCCCTTCCTTAGCTTGGGTTCACCCCTTTTATAGTGCTGCTTGAAAATTCTTCAAATTAATAGTCCATTCTTTAGGTGCTCTGGGTACCAAAACCACTATTCTATCTAAAGCATTGATGGCTGGTCATTTCCCTTTTTTTTCTCTTATTTCACTCTCCTAGGAATTGATAGTTGAATGCCCACCTGCTGATTTTCCTCTTGTGGGAGATCCTTTTTGAGTAAATCTAGATTCTTCTTTGAGGTCAAAACTCCTCATTCTTCTTTCAAAACCTTAAAAAGGACACCTCAAAGTTCTGAGGCTTTGATGTTGACTTCTTATAATCTGTTCATTTCCTAAAAATGGGATAGGTTCCTTCTTGCAAATGGTGTAGTCGAAAAGGCTCTTGACCACCCTTTCTCTTGTTACGCCTCTTTAGCCTTGCCCGAGGTTTTTAGGTTCCTTTAACAAGTGTTGGCCTCGAAATAATCATCTGTCTATGTCACTCCTTTTTGGGTCATAGGAAACTAATGTTGATAGGAACTCTTTCATCTTTCATGCTTCTTAAAAATGAGCATGCCATCTCCTAAGCTGTTCACATCCTGTTTTGCATCTTCCAGCTCTCCTTGAGGATCCGCTTCTTGGGATTGGCAGATCCCTGCCTGAGTCCAGATCCTACTCTTTCTCAGCCCCTTCATGTTCCTTATTTCTTCCTTTCCTTATTGGACTTCCTTGGGCATTATGACTTTTCACATTGTTGGGCCAAGCCTCCTTTATCTTTTTTCTAAGGCCTAAGACTTATCTTCTCATTCCCATAGGCCGTTCCTTATTTCTTCCTTTCCTTATTGGACTTCCTTGGGCATTATGACTTTTTCACATTGTTGGCCCAAGCCTCCTTTATCTTTTTTCTAAGGCCTAAGACTTATCTTCTTATTCCCATAGGCCGGGCTCCCCTTTTTCACTTTAGGGGCCAAACCTTCTCCCTTCTTCATTTTTACGGGCTGGGCCTTTCTCACTTCTATGGGCTTGGCTCCTTATTACATTTTGGACCTCAACAGTGAGCGGTGAAAATCTGTGAATTTCTAGAAGATATTTGTATTCCCTCTCTCGCAATGCAGGAAGCTATTTTTGTTGGATACGAAGATGTGAGAAAAGAGACGAGACGAGTCTGGTGCAAACTACTGTTACTCCTTGTTAGAAATATTCTCTTAATTCACAATTCTACCTTTGCAAAAAAAAAATATATATATATATATATCCAATACTTCTCACTAAGGGCGGCTAGGCTACTCATAACAAGTTATTGGTCCTTGTTCCCCCTCTTCCCCCTTAGTTTTGCTGGTTTATGCAAGTTTCCTTTTGATCAAAAAAAAAAAAAAAAAAAAAAACAAGTTTTACGGTTTACTTTGAGGTAATATATTTTTGAGATAATATATATAGTGATGAATATAATAATGTCACTTTTACATGGGTCTTGACACCATTTCTACTCTCTACCAATCACAATATTTGTGTCACGAACTATAAAAAACTGAACCTATAGTAGCTATAGCAGTATATAATATGATATGATGATATTATTTCGAGTATTTTCAGATACACCCACGAATTACCATGGAGGGAGCAACTGGATTGGTGGATGAGTAACAAAGATTGAAGACAGCTCAGGTGGGAAACGCAGCCTATCTTTTGCATAGTGCTGGGCTGGTGTTTTATTTTATATATGTTCATTTTTTTCTCCTTGGGGCACTACTGCATGTAGTTAGTATCTCCCCCAAGTCAATCTGACTAGATTTGGCTTTACTTGTACTTATTGTGTTTGGAGTTTTAAGAATATTCTCTATCGGCTTCGTTCAAATATATATGTATATATATATATATATATATTTTTTTTTTTTTTTTGAGAGACGACTAGGCTTAGTTTTAATAATATATATATATATATAATTAATTAATTATTTATTGGCCTTAATGCAAATAACGTGTACTTGGCCTTCACATGTGCAATGGCAATGTTGTATGCCTGTATGGGTTTCATGAATAAAGAAATTTGGGTCAATTTAATGGAGTAAAAAATTTGAATCCATCATCAATGGACTCGATCAATTTTGGGAGCGGCTACCATGTTAGTCAATGGGTAGCCTTTTTAACTAATTCATCAAGGGCTCATTGTTAACTGAAATAACGTTACGATAGCAATTATTAAATATATTAATTATTTCACAAGTGGGGAGAATAGGTGCAATTATTTATCAATTGCATCAAATTTGGAAAAGAATAGTCCAATCATGCCATGTTTAGAGTGACCATCAACACATTCTACCATCAATTCCAAGTGTTTAAACTAAAACATAAACATTCTTATCCCACCAAATTAAAGAAGCAAAAGAGAATTAATAATAGACATATCAAGAGCAAAATTGCAACATGAATAACACTAATTATTAACTGCAAGGCTTGCTTAGTTGTGTTATTTAAAAAATAATTTTTGTTATTTAAAATTTAAACAATATAACATATATTTCTACAACATTTTTTTATTTACAGGTATTTCCACAACATTTAAACAATATTACTAAAACATTATTAACAGACCGGCCTAAGAGTCAAGACATTTTACTGTCAATTCTTGAAACTCCTTATTTAGCGTAAACCTTGCAAAGATTTGGTGGGTCATCCTCCTCGTCGGAAAGTGGTGGTGGAGGCCCAATAACTCGTAGATTCTCTTGTGCAGCAGCAGCATTAGCAACAGGAGGAGCTCCTGGAGATTGCAGTGGTGTATGAGGACAGAATCTCCGTAACCAATACATAAGCCCTCCGGCGACAAATACATAAGCCCTCAGAGTACTTGAGAGACCGATGAGGAGGCCTTGAGTGCAGGAAGTGGGGTTGACGCATTGTTGAAGAAGGCCATTTTTTTTTTTTTTTTAAATGAGAAAAGCAGAAATCAATGGAGAGTAGTGAGTAGTGTGAATTTCTACAAGATATTAGTATTCCCTCTCTGGCTGTCTCGCAATGCTGGAAGTTGTGGTTGGATACGAAGACGTGGGAGATGAGTCCTTTGCAAAATATTTTCTTCATTCCAAGGACAGTTGTCAGTTCTCACTTGGTGCAATGCCAAAAACCCAAAATATTGCACCACCCAATCTTAAGCGTAATCATTGAGAGACGACTAGGCTAGACTCTAGAGTCCTAACAAGTTTTACGGTTTACCAAAAAAAAATATCTAAAAAGTTTATTGCCAAAAAAAAAGTCTAAAAATAGTTATATATATATATATATATGATAGAATTTCAATTGATGAAGTCATGGTTGATTCTATAATTATTGCTATTTAGTTTTTATCATGTTGAATGAACTAGAACTCACATATTGAATACAATATTATATGTTCAATTTTAAGTTTTTAATGCCATCTTGGAATAAAAACGCATAACAAAAATAGAAAATATTTTCATTTTTTTTAAAAAGGATTCAAAAGTAAATATTTCATGCAATTATTATGAGAATGCGACTTCTCGCATGTGTGGGGCTCCTAGATAATTAGTTAAGGATAAAAATTGAGTACAGTGATTAGCTACACTACACCTATCAAAATGATAACACGTGTCCACTTTTGGACGTGTGTCATTATCATGATGGGTCTAGTGCAACTGGACATTAGACCTAAGTCAAATATTAATTAATGTATATTACTTTCCTTTATTTAAGACATATTGGTACTGATTTTCTCTTTTTGGGTAAAAACTATGGTCAAAATTAATGTGTGTTTCTTAATAATAATATATGTCATTATTAAGGTGAGATGTTATTTATGGGTTTTTTTTTTTTTAAATGGACTAAAATTTCATTCATGAATCAATATGCACCAAATTCCATCAGAACCTCGCAGTTAAGCATGCCTTCCCAACGAAAAAAAAAATATGAGCTAAATTAAAATGCATAGATTCCAAAGCAAGAGGAGGAGAATATTCAATCCTTATAACATCATTTGGAATGTGCCTAACATATTAAGCTAACGAGTGTGCTATAGATTTTGCCTCACAGCATGAATGCGACATTGAAAACCAATTATACTTTTGAAAAATAATAAAGATACTACAAGTTTTACTACACAAAGATTATAAATTGATGAGACAATGATTTTTTTTTTTTTTTTTAATTTTTAGAAACAAACTAACTGCTAAACACACATACACACTTTAATTACATTCTTTCACCAAGTTCAAACACATTACTTAACCCAAAGTATCACTTCAAAAAGGGTTTAACTCTTGTAGTAGTAGAATGGGGCTTTAAGCAATGGAAAAGAGTAACACTTAAGAGCATTCGCATCAGGAAATTCTACTATATCCTATTTTACCATCTCAAAAAGCCACTTTATCAATTACACAATGCCATTTTACAATACAACATTCCAACTCTAATTTCCTATTCTACTTATTAAAATAATATATCTACACAATAAAATATATTTTTCCTTTTTTTTTCCCAATTTTCTCCTCCACCTTCGTTCAACCTCTATCACCGCGCCTCCACTACCCAGTCACCACCACCGTGCCTCCACCAATGCCCACTACCCACTACCCACCAAAATTCCACCAGAACAAAAACCCATATTAAAAAATTAAAAAAAAAAAAAAAAAAAAAAAAAAACCTAGCGTCATAACAAAAACCCAGCAACACCAAATCAATGACCTTGCCGTGACAAACCCAGTGTCACAAAAAAACCTAGCGTAGAAAAAAAAAAAAAAAAAAACCATGACCTCGCCGTGACCTACGTCAATCTCCACCAAACCCATCACCAATTTGAGCAACCCAGAAACCTAACAACACCGGACCCAAACATTGGTGATCTCTGATGAGGATTTGTAGGATGTTGAAGGAGATTTTGATCTTGGCGAGGGTTTGTTGTGGGACCACGCATGACATGGCATAGTGGAGAATGGCGAGGAATTGAGTCGTTGTCATCATTGTGGTGGCGGCTGAGTTTGAGTTCGAGTTGGGTTGGCTAAGTGGGCAGAGGAACGAGTTATCATTGTTATTGTTGCTAATGTTGGGAGGAGGATGGTGTTTGGGTCTAAAGAGAGGAGAGAGCAGATGAGAAAGAGAGAAAGAAGAAGGAGAAGAGAACAGAAATAATGAGAGAAAGGAGAGAGAAATTTCGGGGAAAGTAGAATAAAATATATATATATATATATATATTTTACAATACTGCTACAGTGCAATTCTACCTTTAGAATTGCACTGTAGTAATATTGCAAATTTTTTTGCAATACTTGGTATATAGCATTCCGGATGTGGGAGGTTTTTGAGGAAGAAATACTTAATAAACCTTACATATGGCATTTACAATCCGAGGTGCGAATGCTCTAAGCGATGATGAGATAATAAATGTCATTGGTGGGATTCAACCACCTTATAAAAGAATATTTGAATGGTCTCTTTGATATAAGTGACACATTTAGTTTGTAAGCCCAATATAAAAAAACATGCAGTACCCATAGCACTCCTATGTATATTTTGCATTCACTTGTTATAGTCCATTGGCCCTAATGCAAATAACGTGTAGTTGGCCTTCACATGTGCAACGGCAATGGTGTATGCCTGTCTGGGCTTCATGAATAAAGAAATTTGGGTCAATTTAATGGAGTAAAAAATTTGAATCCATCTTCAATGGTCTCGATCAATTTTGGGAGCGGCTACCATGTTAGTCAATGGGTAGCCTTTTTAACTAATTCATCAAGGGTTCATTGTTTTTTTATATTTATTTACATGATAAATTTAGATAAATTCAATACATCATGAATTAAAACTGACACAACGAATACCCCTAAACTTTTCCAATTTTATAAAAATTTTCAAAAAATATATGATTAACCTTCCAAACTATTTAAACATTAGATTTTTACCTCTTAAATTTACCTAAAATTTTCAAAAGAAATATGATTAACACTCCAAACTCTTTATATTTCTTGTATGACATTATTAAATTAGTTCAATTTTATAATTGTTATTATTTTGTTTCCATTCATAAAATTTTAGTTCCGCCCCTATTTCCTCTGGCCCTTCATTTACTTGATTGCCTAGGAGCTCCCGTTTTGTTATTTCTGCACTTTATTAGATAAGACACGTGAAAATCATGATGCTTAATGGTAGCAGTCAAACAAAGTAGCCATAAATATCTTCTAATTGACTAATTGTACCCACTTTTGTCAGCCAACAAATTTTTATTTTATTTTTTTCCAACTTTTGTCAAGTAATACTGCATTTTATACGATATTATGTCATTAGTGGTAGAATTTTATGATAGGAGCTGAAAAAAACACCTATAATATTGAGAAATTATAAAATATTTATGGGAGATCATATCACTTGTATATCATTCTATTAAAAAAATTTGATTTATTTAAAATTATTGAGTAAACTTATGATAAAAATTTTTTTTGTTAAATTGTTGATTCTATGAGGACCACATAATTTCTCTATATTTTTTTGCTTCAAAAATTAAATTTAAAAAGAATTCAGATGGGAAAGAATTAAATTTTTCTGGGCGTGCAGTATGAACGAGAGCCACGCAATATAGTATATGAATAAACCATAGCCATTTCACATGACAAGTGTATGTACCTAATAGGCTAATAATAATATATATGCGGCATCACTTGTCTTTTCATTATCAATACGTTGTCTTTTAAGATTTTTTTTTTTTTTTTGACAGGAACCTTTTAAGATATTATTCTTATGACATAGTTTCTTAGTGCTCCTTAAATCCACCATAGGCTTGTTATTAATTTTTTTAATTATTTAGTCACTTTCATTTTTAATTACTTAGTCACTTAGTGACTTTAATTACTTAGTCACTTTCATTCATACAATCTCAACGAAAGAGAAATTTAAATAAATCCAAAATCATTTGTGAATAAGGGATTGATGTTAATTGGAAAAATAGTTTTAGGAATGAAACATATAATATAGTATAAGCTTATAGGCATGGCTATGATTTTTTTTTTTTTTTTTTGGAGAGAAAGGCATGGCTATGATTTAAATATCAATTCTCCATAACTTTTTTTTTAATTTAATTTTTTTTAATAAAAATTATCGGTAACTACTAAGTACTAACTACGGAGGAAATTAAGAATAGTTATTATAACTGGAAAAAAAAAAAATTAAAAAAACCTATAAACAAGCCCAATACACAAAAAAGTATTCACTTCCATATTTAGGATAACCAAATGATGATGTTAAAAAGGGATATTCCGAAGAACATGACAAATTCATGAAAATTTGTGAATGACAGACCCAAAGCCATTTCCACCATGACAAATATATATATATATATATATATATATTTATTAAGTTAAACACTTAGGAACATAGGGGAAGAGGGAAAGGGAGTAGAGAAGGGGAAGACTTATAATACTAATAAGGTTTATAAACACCAACTCATACTTTTTTCTTACCTATGCATATAAATATTCCTTAATATAAAACAATTTCACAAAATTTGTGATAGATGAGATATTACTCTTATATGGGCCCATTACTAATATTATTTTTATTGTGTCATTTCAAAATCATTATAAAACATCTTTCGTGGGTTTGGGAAGTGGTTATAAGTTAGTTTTTTGTTTATTTTCTTATACTACTTTTTATCTCAACTTTATTTTAAATAATCTAACCATTAGTTTTTTTTTTTAAAAATAAACTAATTGTTAGCAAAAAAATAAGCCACTAAAATTAAGCAATTCTTAATCGGACACAAATTTATCACTAGATTTATTGAAAAAAATAAAAAGGTTTTGTTGGTATAAATTTATTTATTTTTCTTAAATTTTACTCTTATAAGTATAAAAAGTAAGAAGAGTCTTAGAATGAATTCAAAGAAAAATCAAGGGGCAGTAGTGAAATTTCAAAGTCAAACAATCACAAAAAGACAAAAAAGATATATAATAAGCTAATTTTCCAAGCAATTTCGTGACCAAAATGATCCTTGCCTTTTGCAAGCTCATCATCCCAGCAAACATAACATAGTTGTACAAATATATTACATTACAAAATTACATACTATTTCTCACCCACCCATCCAAAAATTGTTTTATAAATAAATTAATTTATAAAAGAAAAAAAAAAAAAATTTCTGTGTGATTCCCAAACTCACAACAATCACAGGTACTTTCTCTCTCTCGCTCTCTCTCTCTCTCTCTTCCAAATCGAATTTTAGGGTTTCGTTCTTTAATTTTTCAATTTTCGCGGAAAATTTTACGGGTTAGGGTTCGAAGCTCAAATTTTAATTATCCGTGTTTGGTTGCTAGGAAAACTGTGGAATACAAAAGGAAGCGAAATTTTTAAATTTTTTAAAATTTTTAAACTTAGTGTTCAATGTAATTAAATCCAATTACACTAGGCTTTAATTTTTTTTTTTTTTTTAAATTATGTGAATTTGATCTTCAAAATTTTGTTTTTACTGCATTTTTTCAGCTGGTGAATCAGATTCTGCGTGATCCATTATTTTTTTGTGCTTCTTGATCAGCTTAAAAAAAAAAAAAAAAAATTGGGGATTTATGTAATTATAGTTATATGTAATGAGCATTGATGAGAATTATGGTGATTTCATTATAATATAGTTTAATTTGTATGTATATGATTAAAAGTTTCTTTTTTTTTTTTAATTGTTCTTGATGAATTTGTGTTTATGTGGGTGATTGTGATTATGGTATATACATCTATTTGTGTTGATTTCAGGGGAATTCTGTGATTAGTTTGGGTTTGCACTCAATAAAATAGTTCATGCGGCTGTTTTTGGAGAGGTGTGGTGTGTGATAGTGTTTGTGGAACTGGGTTTGAGAAATCCAATAATAAGGGAGGTGGGACTGTAATTGGGAGTTGTAAAAATGTACCGGACTGTGGCTACAGCCACAACCCGGGGTGGTGTAGCAATGGATAGTGGGGAGTGTGTTGTTAGCTTGGATCAAGTCCCGCGGTGGAGGGATGCAGAGCAAAGGTCTTCTTTGGAGTTTGAGATTGAAGATCCTTCATTTTCAAATTCGTACTTTCCTGATCCATTGACATCTCCGGGGAAGGATAGTGGTAGCAATGCGATGGTGTCAAGGTTTCCTGTTGATCATGAGGTTAATTCAAAGATATATCTTTGGAGGGGGAATCCATGGAATCTTGAGGTTGATGCTGTTGTGAACTCGACAAATGAGGTGAGCACTTAATACTTCGTAGTCTGGCCTTTTGCAAAATAACTTTATGGCAAAACAACATAAATTTCTGCACTTTGGGAATGACAGTCTTGAATTTGTTACTTTCACACTAAATGTGACATGTGGTCATGCTTTTTGTGATTATATATCGATGAGGAAACAACTCAAATGAATTGGCATGCTTGGGCTTGTGTGTATGTGCTATAAAAGGCTTTAAGCTTGGAATGAGGCTTGAATTCTGAACCCTGATGAGATAAAACAATGGGTCCAATAATTTTCATTGGAACTGTTATGTAAGATAATTCAAATTTTGGTCCTTTGCTGGGTTGCCTTTGGATCTTCTACTTGATTCTGTCTTCTGAACTTGCTTCTATTGAAATATTTTGGAAAATGCAAATGATTTATGCTGCTACTACACCTGATGTTAAAGACTTTGGGGTATGAAAAAAAAAAATCATGTTTCTTTTTAATTAATGTATGGATGGACCAGACTTTTGGCGGAAAATGGTTTGGCTTCTGATTGACATGGGGAACTTTAGCGTCTAGAAGGTGCTGGAGCTGCCACCTTAGGGTTAAAAATTTCTTACGAAAGGAGTGATTAGAATATTTTCTTGAATCTCCATGTAAGTTTCACAAAGGGTGCTAATCAATACATGAGGAGCTTGCCATGGCAATATGGTTCCTTAGTAAATTTCCTTCCGGTGGAGAGGTTTAGGATTTGTGAAAGTTGGTTTGAGTTTTTAACTCTACACATCCTAGGCAGCATGGTTGTTCTCTATTAAAGCACAACATTAGGCATGCCTGCATTGGACAACTAATAAGATTCACCCTGCATATAATATATTTTAATATCTAATCCTGTATGTTTTACAATTGGATTGTTAACAGAACCTGGATGAAGCACACAGCAGCCCTGGTTTGCATGCCGCAGCTGGACCTGGTCTTGCAGAAGAATGTGCTACACTGGTATGGACATTGTTTCTTTAGCCTAGTTTTTATCTAGAAATCTTTCAGTGGATATGGTCTTGAGGCATTATTGCATGATGCTTCATAGTTTGACATGACAATATGGTACGTATGGTTTTACAATGGAGGTTTAAAAGAAAGCAAATAGTCAGGATGTACCATGACATTGTCAAAACTGTAACTCATCCAAAAAAAATTGTCAAAACCATAGATTTCCCTGCATTATTTTGGGGTGAAGCAAGGTTCTCCCCCTCCCCTCTCTCTTAAATGAAGGTTTTCTGATTGGTGAAACACTTTGCTGGAGATAAGAAATGTCAACAGTAGACTCAACTGATAAATCTTTGTTTCTTGGCAGGGTGGATGCCGAACTGGGATGGCAAAAGTTACTAGTGCATATGACCTTCCTGCTAGGTGGGTATATTGGTGCATTTCTTTTTCTATAATTTGTCAAAAATGAAGAAAGCTGAAACATATGCAATTTCAGAAGCTTATTTCTGTACCCTGTTGCACTTCACATATGTTTCCTACTGCCTAGGAGATCAGAGACAATAATGATGTGCTATGATATTTAACTCAACATTGTAATACTTACGGCACACCTTTTTAAAAACAAATTAAAAAATAAATAAAAGAAGAAGAAATCATTCAGCTTGCCTTCATTGTTGCAGTTTATCTTCTAGTTAACGGGGTCTGAAGCATAAATTTCTGTCCATGTTGCTAGTGATTGTCTGTTACTTACCAGATTTGGTTGATGAATAAATAAGGTCTCTTTGGTAAAATAATTAGTATTTTTCATTGTCCAAGTGAAATTATTGTGAGAACTTCTTAGGTTTTGTTCTTGCATCAATCAATTTTGCGTTGATACGTCAAGAGTAAAGCTATCAGTTTTGGGGATTTATCATAATGTACATGTTGCATGTTGGTTGGGATTCAGTATCCATAATCTTGTATTTATCTATTTACTTTTAAGTTTATTTGTAATTTTGAATTTTGTAAGTGTTACATGTGTCATTTTTAAGGCTTTGTTGTTGTGTTGTCGTTACATTTGTCATTTTGCCAATGAGTTTTAGCTTATATGACACTTCCTCCTCCCACAAGAATGGGTGGAGGGTGAGGTCATGGGTTCAAAACCAGTTAAATGTGTGTGTAACTTAACAGTTAAAAAAAGTGTCACATGTGTCATTTTGATGCACTTTGTCTCTAAATATCCAAACTCATTCTTTATTCTCAACTATATTTATGAATGTATAAAAAAATTGAATCCCATGTTTCTTTGTATATCTTTCCAGAAGGATTATCCATACCGTTGGTCCCAAGTATGCGGTGAAATACCATACTGCTGCAGAGAATGCTCTTAGTCATTGCTACCGCTCTTGCCTAGAACTTCTCATTGAAAATGGGCTTAAAAGGTGGTTTAGTAGCAGATGCTACATCATTTTTTTCATTCTAGTTTGCTCATCTCTTGTGCTTTTCCTGTAGTTCTGTAAATCTGGAACTTATTTTGCTTGACATATATGAATGCAGCATTGCTATGGGCTGTATATATACAGAGGCTAAAAACTATCCTCGTGAACCAGCTGCTCATGTGGCTATAAGTGAGATATTTTCCTACTTGTTACAGTTCTTCAATTGATTGTTGTGATGTTTTCGACAAACTGCCAAAATACTTAGTGTATGTCAGCTCTGCCCGTGTAAAATTGTAGATTGAACCTTTATGTGGGGTTTATGTACAAATTTATCATCATAAATGCCACCAGCAATAAACTGACAGCCATCAATGCAAACAATCAGAAAAGCTAAAATTCTGTTCTTATCGCGGAAAACTTTAAAAAATTAAATTAAATTAAAAAAGAAGAAGAAGAAGAAGAAAAATGGAATGTCTGTGGCATGGTCCAACTTATGAAGTCCCAAAATTGATTTCTTACTCTCTTTTTTTTCTGTGGTGGAGCCTCCAGTTTTCTTCAATGGCTCCAATCTGTGTTTTTTTCCTTTTAAGTAGTGGCCTCACTCAATCCAATGGATTGGAAAATTCTAAAGTTCAAATGCTTTAGCTGATACAATAGAGGCAGTGAAATGTTGTGAAATGACAAGGAACAGAATTAATAAATGGTATTCATGTGATGTGCATGCTATCATGACTCTTATAGGCGTGAGTGTGAAGGAGATAATTTTATGAATGCATCTAAGCATCATGTGAATGTTTATGAATTATTACATAACTGGCTGTTTTTGGAGGGTTAAATATTTCTAGTTTGTTCTTTCCATTTCACCTTTTGTTTACTCTTTCAGGAACTGTCCGGCGGCTTCTTGAGAAGCAGAAAGATAAAGTGGCAGCTGTTGTTTTTTGTACTACCACTGCAACTGATACTGAAATATATAAGAGGTATATGAATGCTGCAGTTAAAATGTCTAACCTTTTAGATGCAAAGTGTGTTTCTATTTAATCAAATGATATGATTTATCAGTTAAATTTTACAATTTTCTATTAATGTTGTGACAACTTGTTTTAACGACTGTGTAGGCTTTAAGCATCATCGCTGATCACATTTTCCCAATGTAGGTTGCTTCCACTCTACTTTCCTAGAGATAAACATGAGGAGGAGGTGGCCATCTCGAAGCTTCCAGCAGATGTTGGGGATGAGAATGGTGAGACAATTATAGATGAACGTAAAATCAGAATAAAGCCTTTGCCAAAGAAGACTGTTCCGAAATCTCCCCAATCTTCCCAATCTTCCCAAGCTCCCCAAGCTCTAGATGCTCTTCCTGTTAGTGATGTTGGGTTGGTACGAAGGTCAGTAAAGTTTAATACATCTAAGAAAATCAAATGGCACTATGAATGGTCTTCCTGATTGATTCTTTTATTGTAATCATTATATAGAAGCGTTGGAATGGGTACAGTCCAATGTTATTGATGCCATTCTGTACCATCCACTAAATTGACGTAGGAGAACTAGTACAAAACTGAAATAATGGAAAAATAAAAGATATGACCTACGAGTCAGCACCTAGGCCTTGCTTGGAGTCAGTACCAAGCGAAGAAACCACTAAGAGTCAGCACTTAGGGTAGACCTAGAGTCAGCACAAGACTAAAGAAAGACCAAACGGCCATTTTTTTCATTTATCAAAATTTCAACTATCTCCTTAAGGGGTACAATAGGTTGCATATAAAGGATTGCTAAACCCTAGTTCTAATTGGCTAAGAAACCCTAATTGCCTTATTACAAAAATAACCTTGCTTCTAAATTAAAAAACTAATAGAACCTAAAACAAAAAAATACAATTGACTTGCAAACAAAAATAATACTAAATAATAATCTTCTTGCGTCTCCTGCATCATATACTGGTACAAATATCCCCTAAAACATATGGGACAAAATACCCTAAATCTCATTATGTGTGTGCGTGTGTATTCATTTATAAAAATAGCAGTAACCCCAAAACAGTACATTGGTATTAACCTATACTGAAATATTTCATTCTTCTAACCAAACCTAAATGGTCTCTTGAATGATATTGACAACTTAAAAACAGCCACTATGAAGTTATATAACAAATGTGCCAATGAGCTCTAGCTCATATGGCAACTTCTCTCCTTGTAAGAGGAATGTGAAGGGAGAGGTTGTGGATTCAAGAGTCAAGAGTTACCATACCAATAAGAAAAAAAAAGTTATATAATACATGTGCATCTTTTACATTCACATTTCTCTTTCTAGTTTGCTACACTTCATTGCTACTTTACAATTGAATTTCGGATAAATAGCCTTAAAATGACTTTTAGTAAATGGTAATCTAGTACTAGTAGGCTAATGGTTAGGATTGCTTAAAAATTATTCTGGTTATTATGAGTAAACCTACAACCTGAGTTGTTTCTTGGAGGTTACAATTGTTTTTGTTTGTTTCATGTAGCTACACAGCACAATTGGTCACTTTAAATTTGTTGAGGGAAATTGGTATCATTGCTGTATATTGGCACAGCATTTCATACAATTCTTATTTGATTCCAGCATTTCTTTGTGGTTGTATTTATTCTTTCATTGTGGATGTTATAGAACTCTACAATAATATTGTTCCAGCCTTTTACATCCAATGGTTATTGATAAATGGTTACTGAGAAAAGCTGGAAATCCGATATTAACTTGCACAATTAAAAACCAAACTTCAACAAGCCTACTTCTCTTTCTTTGCTGGGTGCTTTTCTACTTCTTTTGAGTCCGCTATAATTGACATCTTAGTAATGATACTTCTCAAAGCAGAAATTAAAGCAGTTTAAGAAAGCATGGTAAAAGTATCAAGAAAGGTTGTGTTTTCATATAAACAGAAGCCTTGGGGAAAATATTGATGGTGGATAATCTTTGAAAACGTAATAACCTGATTCTTGGTTGGTGTTGCATGTGCAAGAGTAGTGGGAATATGTTGAGCAACTGTTACTCCATTGTCCAATGGCACTGTGCTTGATATGTTGGAGTTTTGGCAAGGAAGACTATAGAAGAATATTTAGAATTGAGAGTACTAATCATATATCAAACTTTCTTTGTTGAGGTCCTTGTGTGATTGGATGTCCGTATTGGGCAGCATTCCCCCATTGTCTTTTATTGTTTTTTTAGCTTTTGAACATGAGATTGTAATTCTTTAGGAGTGGTTTGGTACGCATTCTGTGTATGTGAACCTTTTTTCTCTCTTATAAATAAAATTATTTCTATTTTAAAAAAGAAAGAAAGCATAGTGTACATTGTAGAAGAATGTTAACTGGACAAATTTTTAAAACAGTTCTTCATCTATGATAACCTGTGTTACCTTTTGTTTCTGCCTATATCTGTTGCTATTGATGCATAAATTTGCTCTCCTTTTGTGTTTATCATTTTATTGTTCCTTTTGTAATGGAACTATTATTGGATTTTAGTTTTCAACATTCAAATACTTTACTGGACGAATGTGTTATTTTTATAGGAATTCATCACATTTGGATTCGTTCCTGGATCCTGCCTTCATGTCATTAATCAAAGATCCAGATCAGAGACGCAAGGAACAATGGGAGAAAACTGCTCAAGCACAACGGGGTTGGAATTGTGCAAGAATGCTTGGATTTGGTGACCTCGGTGCACCTCCATTATCTGTTGCTGAAGAATACTCACTTCATTCTAGATACCTTGCCAAAGCAAATTCTCTTAATCTTTCTGAAATTGCAGAGATGAAAATTGTGTAAGCATCCGTACTTCATATTGTTCTACTGCTTACCTGCCTACTATACATTTTAATTGTTTATATAAATTAATCAATATTTTTTCCCATTAATATGCAATTCTCAATATTTAAGATGTCTAGGTTGGTTTAACTAGTGAATGTTCTTGAGTCTTCAAGTTTGTGATTTCTTTGCCACCTTAACAGCTGCAGATATAGTGATCTCTTTGGACCTAGATTCTCCATTGCCTATTTTGTATGTACACTTTCAGTGATTATCTTAGAAACCTTTTGAGAAACCCACGTTTACAACTTCATAAGGAATGTGCTTTTGTTCATCAGAACACTGTGATGCTGATATGTGGCTACAGAATGAAGTTTAAAACTAAGTGTGTGGTTAGCCCAATTATGAGATCTACACATGATAGAATTTTCATTTTTATGCAACAGCACTCTGTCTAGCAGTTTTCTGATATCCCACTTGGATAACCTCAGGGAGTGTTTCTTGTTTAGAGACATTATTAATGTGTTGAAATTGATGATGCTGGTTGGCATTTAACATCAGTTCTTTATTTTTATATCAGCTATCGTGGTGGGGTAGACAGTGAGGGTCGTCCTGTAATGGTGGTTGTGGGGGCACATTTCCTGCTGCGATGTCTTGATTTGGAACGATTTGTGCTCTATGTCATAAAGGTAATTTGGTTACAGCTTTAACTCGCATTAATTATTGTCTGCAGAAATATTTTTGCATAGCAGTTGGTAGTTGGATTACTCGGTTTCAGAATTTCTGCTCGTTGATATTGGAAAATGCATACAACTGTTTGTGAATAGTCATGTTATAATCTTCTAAATTTTTTGTCCTTCTATGAGTATTGTCTGTTGTAACTAAGATCATCATCTTTATTATCAAATGTCAGGAGTTCGAGCCCGTGATACAGAAGCCTTATACTATTGTATACTTCCACTCTGCTGCATCTTTACACCCGTAAGTGTTAAATGACAAACTTGCAAAATGCATGACTTTTAACCAGCCCTCTGAGTTGCCTTGGTGGTTAGTAGCGTCTGTTGCTATCCCAAGTTCAACAGTTCAAAGGATGGTAGAAAATGCATGACTTGTATTTTTTTTTTCATTGTCCCAGTTCCATTGATGGCTATTGGGCCTATGAGCAACAGGAAGAGAGGTACCTTCTGCCATCCCATAAAATCCCCTTCTTTAGTGAAGGTGCGATTTGATCAATGTCTCTTGCATAAGTCTAAGAGACTTAACCTACTAAATTAGGTGGCACCTTCATAACTTCAATTGTCTTCCTCTCTGCAAATTCTTCCTGGCTTGTTTGCTAAGAGTAGTTAAATATTTATTGAGGAATGGGATTTCATGTTTTTATCCAACAGATTTCAGGTATATCAAGGTTAACCATTACACTATAAAATTCTTGCTAGCTAAAGTACCCCTTGTCTTATGTGATTTATGCCACAGATGGCCAGTATAAGTGGTATGATTTTTGCTTTGAGTGCAATAGCTTGCCAGTTCGATTCTCACAACTCCCCCATTTCTTTAGTTTTTTCTCTTTACTATTATTGATGAATTAATACTTCAAAAAAAGTGGTGCTGGAAGAAGTAAAACTTGTGGTAATACGAAGAGGGGGAAGAAGAGGGACATTGACAGTTTTAGGCATTTAGATGGTTAGATGGTTACTTGGAACATCTAAATTTATATTCATCTAAGATGGTCAATGTTTAATGGTAACTGTTGAGTCATAACCTTCAGTCATGGAGGGACTTTTGAACATAAGAATGATTCACCTTCTCACATACTAAAGAAGACAAACAGTGACTTTTCTTTTGGAAGATTGAATAAGAATATTGAGGCATTGCAGGAGAACCAAAAAAACTAGTTATTTTAAAAGGAAGATGCTTTTTTTGAGCTCTTCTATGGTTCTTAAGTCTAAATGGAACTGGTATAGGGAATCTGGGTAGGTTTTATGCTGTATATGTGAAGTTCCTTCTTCTGAAAGTAATCTAATTTTTCTGATTCTATACATTATGCATGTTCCTTTCAATTAACAGTCAACCAGACTTGGGATGGATGAGAAGATTACAACAGATACTAGGTCGGAAACACCAGCGCAACCTGCATGTATGCACCACCGAATTATTTGGTCTTGTTTGGAGCAATATATTTACCATCTTGATCTGATATCTTGATCTGCTTTGTATAGGCAATATATGTTCTTCACCCGACGTTTGGACTTAAGGCTGCAATATTTGCTCTCCAATTACTTGTAGATAATGTGGTATGTCTAAAACTTATTTTCAATTGATCAAATATTGGAACCTGAACCAACTTATGGGTCACTAATGTGCTATTTTTATTTATTTATTTCTTATGTGGGAACCCCTTTTAGGTGTGGAAGAAAGTGGTATATGTTGATCGACTTTTGCAGCTGTTCAGATATGTTCCCCGTGAGCAGTTGACAATCCCTGACTTTGTATTTCAGTTGAGTGTTCTTTTTCTCTTTTTCCTCCATTTTTTCTTGATTAATTGAAAAGAATTGGGCGAAACTTAGGTATGGTTCCTTTTGTGCTGTACTGTAGGTTCCCCCAATTAAATTTATACACATTGTTGCATTGACTGATGCAAAGCAAATGGTGTTATCATACTCAATCACAATTAAATTCAATACCCTTTTTACTTGTAAAAAAAAAAAAAAAAATTCAATACACTTTTGTGTTTGAGTTTAATTAGGGTACCTAAGATATAGACCTAATGAAGTGTACCTAAGTTTTACCCCTAAAAATTTCATGCTTTTTGATAATGGCGATAGAAAGTAATTTGACTCTTTGGCAGACAACACTCATGATACATAGGGATTCCCCATTCATTTATATTTTACCAGTGTGCAAACCACAGGCTCATGATAGATGGCTGGTTTAACAGTCCTTTCCTGTATCACTTTTGTTGCATCTGTTTCATCTTGCATGCCATTTCTGGTCTACAATGATAATAACAAATATGCAAATCCAACAAATCATATATTTGATTCTAATGTTTCAATGACACGGTCTACCAGGCATGATTTAGAAGTGAATGGAGGCAAGGGTCTCATTGTGGACCCGAGAACAAAATATGTGTATCATCGACCCTAGTCACCGGTTGCATGAGGTGATAAAAGCAGGTCCACAATTGCGATTTTGGAATTTGTTTCTCTTCTAATAAATGTGCTAGGTGGGGTGATTAAATTTGTCATTAAATCTGTAAAAAGAGTATATATCTCAATTTTTTTATTTTATTTTTTGAAGCAGTTTTTTGTTTGTCTTATAATGGAAATAAAGTTATTTCCTTTTTGTATTATCTTGGATGAGTTAAAAAAAATCCAAG
This sequence comes from Quercus rubra, assembly GCA_035136125.1. Taxonomy (NCBI): domain Eukaryota; kingdom Viridiplantae; phylum Streptophyta; class Magnoliopsida; order Fagales; family Fagaceae; genus Quercus; species Quercus rubra. The sequence goes on along the minus strand of CM068732.1, from coordinate 56,179,355 downwards.
GTGTATGAGGGTCATGAAAGTAGGATGCTTGTGTTTGTATTGATATTGAAAAATTCTTTACTTTATTTGTTTAGCTTTTAGAATTATTGAATTCACATTCTGCAAATATTTGGTTTGGTTAACTTTGCATCCACCACCTGATATCTGAAGATGATTGCAAGCTACAAGGCATTCACTCAAGCCTGTGAATTCACACCCTGCAAGCTGCAACACATTGCTAGAAAACAATATTTATAACTAATGTCCACTGCTGTTCTATCAACCAAAAATAAAAAAGAAGAAGAAATTTCCACTGTTATTCTATTATCTGATTACAAGAACTGACCATCAATACTCTGATGGCCACCTGATCTCTTGAAATTTGAAGTACAATCCTTAATCAGAAGAGATCATAGTGCATGAGATTAATTGTTCGGATCATGGAAATAAATAATAGAATATACCAAAATTTATCTACGTTTGTACTATGAAAGTTCCAATGTTGGCGAAGTCCATGGTTATTTTATTTTCCTGATGGTAGTAGTGTTATCTTTAGGCAATTTGAGATCTAGAAATTGAATAAAGCACAAGTTCAAGATAATCTGAAACACAAATCAATTTGAGAGTAATTCCATGTAATATACTAATGGCTTTGCAATGTCCCGAAAAGTAATGAGACTGGGGATTTAGATTAAAGAGCTTTGCCAATAATATAGCTGCAACTCAAAATTTTATTTTTTGAGATGGCATTTGTAACAATTCTCTTATCCAAAACTTTTTTTGGGCTTTTTGATTTCCTTATTAATTGATTTTGGATTCCTTGTCTTAGAATTAAACAATCTCTGTTAGTTGAGTAAAGAATGTCAATAGGCCACACCACAAAACGTAATTGTTAGAATTATTTTTGTAACCTTTCTCTTTTCACTTCTGTCTTGAACATTACTTCGTATTATTGTTGTGAATGTATTTAATAATAATGGGTTTATGAAAAATTAAAATAGAAAAATAAATAATCATATATAGAACACAAAGATTTATGTGGTGTGGCCTTTGACCTACATTCATGGGTTGTCAAATGGAAATAGAACTTAATTGTTAAAATAATTTTTGTTACTCTTTCTCTTCTCTACAATCCAATTGATCAAGATGCACAATAAAGATTGTATCCATACGATTTTGCACTTCTGAGCAAATATGATCTATTTCATTATTCTAAATGGTTATTCTATGCTAGATAATGAAGAACTTGTTATTCTTAACTCTTGGATTCAAGAATTTTTATATAACTTAAGTGAAACAATCAAAGCCCTTTCCATTCTTTTAGTAACTGATTTATGTATAGGATTCAAATGGAAAATAAAATAAACAATAACATACAAATTATAGAGATTTGCGTGGTTCAACCTTAAGCCTACAACCATGGGTGAAGTCAAGGAGGATGTTTCACTATCAAAAGGGGGAGATTACAAAGGTAGCACAAAGGGTTAGATACTATGGATTAAGTGTTATTTCTTCTAAACCTAAATTAGTGTAAAAGTCCAATGAGTATTTGTCTATTTGACTTGGCAAAAGGATTATATCTTTTTTTTTTTTTTTTTTTTTTTACAGTGTCTTCTTAATCGACAAATTACAAAAACTCCAATCTATGGCATAAAAATAATAAAAATAATAATATTAAGTTAGAATCCAAAAAACAAGACCCCCCCTCCTCCACACCCCCCCCCCCCCCCCCAAAAAAAAAAGAACACACATGAGACGCAAATAAAGAAATAGACAAACAAGGTGAAGAACTTAACCTAAACTAAATAATAGTCTATCTAGAAAATAATATGGGAAAAAAGAGGGGGGGGGGGGGGGGGGAAGATATATGAGACACAAATAAAAAGGAAGAAAAAGGACAATCAATATGTCAAGTATGTAACCTTAAACCAAACCCAAATGTTCTTAAAAAAAAAAAAAGAACAAGATTGGAGATGGTTAGTATATCAAGTGGTGGTCTGATTGACACAAGAAGGTACGTGCTTTGGTGTCCACACAATGTGAGAGGGAAGATGTATATATCTGATGCACAATAAGATAATTATTGGTATATTTCTCTTACAAGAGAAGAATGTGTCATTTGAGTTTGTTCTTGTTGGCATGTATAGATTTTTATAAATCATATAATTAGACTTGTTGGTAGTTCTGTTATATGGGATGCATTATGTTTATGATGTTATATATTGCTAATAGATTGGGTGACAAGGTAACTGGACATGCTGTATCATTGGGATGGATGAATTTTGATAATGAAAAGTTTGAGCTTTGCTTCAGCTTATACAATTGGTGCCTTTTTGTATAGTTTGTGACCTAGCTATTAAGTTGAAATAAAAGTGTTTTTTTAGAGATAAAAAATAAAAGAAATGAATAACCCAGTCTTGTTTGTGCATGTAACTTGATCAATATATCAAAGTGAATCTATCTTGAAGTTTTATACGTATGTGTACGAATGCGTTAGATTCCTTGATTAGTCGGTTGAAGATCATTGCGGACACCAAAATTTGGAACTAAGACTTGGTGGTTGTTGTATGAATGCCTCAGATTCGTAATTTTTATTCTGCATTTAACTGTTAAATATTAGCATTGATACATCATGTTGAATATGCTAGTATAGATGCGGAAGCGAAAACATAAAATATAGAACACAATAACACACGAGGGTTACGTGGTTCAGCCTAACGGCCTACATCCACGGAGGAAACCCTAAAGGGCTACATCAATAATATATTAGAGTGTAGTACAAATCCTGTATTACAATGAATCATAACATGTGTATATATAGTAGATTAAACCCTAGACTAATAGACTTCTAGTACAAGTAGGAGACTTGACTTGCACACAAAGTAGAATTAGGCTTGGGCCTATACTAATGGGCTAATATATTTCTAACACCCCTTCTCAAACTCAAGATGGAAACTTGATGAAATCTTGAGATTTGATAAGATTGAGAAGATCCCTTGAATGAAGTTTGGCTCTGTGACGGTAGTTTGAGGAAGGCAATGGTCTTGCAGTGTTGATGCGACTTCTAACGGTGGCTTGACTATACCGGAGAGTTTTGACGGCAGTAGTAGAAAGCCAAAGAAGATGAACGCAGCGAAAAAGAACACCGAGGAAGACAAAGATTGCTCTTAAATATACCGTAAAGACAGAAAACCATGGCCACAGGAAGGTGGCTCTGATACCATGTTAAATATTAGCATTGATACATCATGTTGAATATGCTAGTATAGATGCGGAAGCGAAAACATAAAATATAGAACACAATAACACACGAGGGTTACGTGATTCAGCCTAACGGCCTACATCCACGGAGGAAACCCTAAAGGGCTACATCAATAATATATTAGAGTGTAGTACAAATCCTGTATTACAATGAATCATAACATGTGTATATATAGTAGATTAAACCCTAGACTAATAGACTTCTAGTACAAGTAGGAGACTTGACTTGCACACAAAGTAGAATTAGGCTTGGGCCTATACTAATGGGCTAATATATTTCTAACATTAACAATAAATAAATGAATAAGGAGACTTCAAAGTTCTGTCTTAGTGACACAGTGATTAACTATTACTGAATTTAAAGCTGCCTTATTCATACGTACAAGTTCTTGGTTTTTATACATTATATTCTTGGGTGATTTGATGTTTGATGGACTTATTAGGATTTAAATGCAACATTTATGTTTTCAGTTTGATTGAATGTTCCAATGATAGGCTACCTACGTAAGTACGTAGGTCGATTCCAAATATACCTTTTTGTCTGCTTGCAGATGCAGCAATTATCGAACGAAAGGGTGGAAAAATAAAAGTAGTTTTTATTGAAAAGGATACTTCATTGCATGGTGGAAATGGCGCAAGGTCTGTCATTAAGCACTCTTACAACCTCTTGTAGTAGTGGGGTTTATGGATCAATCCCTTCATGGAGAAAGCATTTAAAGCTAATGAAATGCTTTCTCCATATGGATTGCAAGCTACAAGGCATTCACTCAAGCCTGTGAATTCACACCCTGCAAGCTAGAACACATTGCTAGAAAACAATATTTATAACTAATGTCCACTGTTGCTCTATCAACCAAAAATAAAAAAAGAAGAAGAAATTTCCACGGTTATTCTATTATCTGATTACAAGAATTGACCATCAATACTCTGATGGCCACCTGATCTCTTGAAATTTGGAGTACAATCCTTAATCAGAAGAGTTCATATTGCATGAGATTAATTGTTCGTACCATGGAAATAAATAATATTAGAATATACCAAATTTTATCTACGTTTGTAATATGAAAGTTCCAACGTTGGCGAAGTCCATGGTTATTTTATTTTCCTGATGGTAGCAGTGTTATCTTTAGGCAATGAGATCTAGAAATTGAATAAAGCACAAGTTAAAGATAATCTGAAACACAAATCAATTTGATAGTAATTCCATTTAATATCCATATGGATTTGCAATGTCCCGAAAAGTAATGAGACTGGGGATTTAGATTAAAGAGCTTTGCCAATAATAGAGCTGCAACTCAAAATTTTATTTTTTGAGATCGCATTTGTAACAATTCTCTTATCCAAATTTTTTTTTGGGCTTTTTGATTTCCTTATTAATTGATTTTGGATTCCTTGTCTTAGAATTAAACAATCTCTGTTAGTTGAGTAAAGAATGTCAATAGGCCACACCACAAAACGTAATTGTTAGAATTATTTTTGTAACCTTTCCACTTCTGTCTTGAACATTACTTCGTATTATTGTTGTGAATGTATTTAATAATAATGGGTTTATGAAAAATTAAAATAGAAAAATAAATAATCATATATGGAACACAAAGATTTATGTGGTGTGGCCTTAGACCTACATTCATGGGTTGTCAAATGGAAATAAAACTTAATTGTTAAAATAATTTTTGTTACTCTTTCTCTTCTCTACAATCCAATTGATCAAGATGCACAATAAAGATTGTATCCATATGATTTTGCACTTCTGAGCAAATATGATATGTTTCATCATTCTAAATGATTATTCTACACTAGATAATGAAGAACTTGTTATTCTTAACTCTTGGGTTCAAGAATTTCTATATAACTTAAGTGAAACGATCAAAGCCCTTTCCCCATTTTTTTAGTAACTGATTTATGTATAGGATTCAAATAGAAAATAAAATAAACAATCACATACAAATTATAAAGATTTGCGTGGTTCAACTTTAGGCCTACAACCATGGGTGAAGTTGAGGAGGATGTTTCACTATCAAAAGGGGGAGATTACAAAGGTAGCACAAAGGGTTAGATACTATGGATTAAGTGTTATTTCTTCTAAACCTAAATTAGTGTAAAAATCCAATGAGTATTTGTCTATTTGACTTGACAAAAGGATTATATCTTCTTTTTTTTACAAAGTCTTCTTAATCAACAAATTACAGAATCTCCAATCTGTGGCATAAAAATAATAATATTGATAATTAATAGTTAGAATCCAAAAAACAAAACCCCCAAAAAAAAAAAAAAAAAAAAAAAAAAGAACACGCATGAGACACAAATAAAGAAATAGACAAACAAGGTCAAGAACTTGAACTTAAACTAAATAATAGTCTATCTAGAAAATAATATGGGAAAAAAAAGTGGGGAAAAAAGATATATGAGACACAAATAAAAAGGAAGAAAAAAGACAATCAATATCTCAACTATGTAAACCAAACCCAAATGTTCTAAAAATAAAATATTAAAAAAAAAAAAACAAATGAAAAAAAAAAACAAAAAGAAAAAAAATGAACAAGATTGGAGATGGTTAGTATATCAAGTGAAGGTCTGATACCACTTGTTGGGGAGTTAACATATTAGGGAGACTCCAATAGAATATTTAAATAGCATATAGGGATACCAATCTATATCTATATATTAGTAAAAGCTAAAACATAATATTTAATGTTGCTACACTCACGTTGAGCCATATCAGCAGTCACATCATCATTTTTTGTTCCAATTTTTTTAATATATTTTTTAAAACATTTTCTCATTTAATGTGACTTAAAAAATCCATTATTTAAAAATTAAAATATCTTTTAACCATTATTTTTATTATTAATTTTCCAAAACTCTCCCTCCCTTGTACCTCTTCATCTCTCCACTTCTTTCTACTTGAATATCATTATTTCTCTACCTTTTTATCTTCCTTTTATTTTGACTCTTTTTATTCTCAATATCTTACTATAAATTTGACATTTTCTTTTTCATTATATGCATAGTTTTCTCACACAAAAAAGGTTACTTCTCTCTCTCTCTCTCTCTCTCTCTCTCTCTCTCTCTCTCTCTCTCAATTTGTTTTTCATTTTTTTTTTATTGCATCAATTCTTTAGGTTGATGAATTTTTGTATTAATTAGAATTCTACTTTAGGTTAATGCAATTTAGTTTTGTGTTTTAAGTTGTTATCTTTTATATTCTCTTTGATTAAATGTTATCCTACTGCATTATATATACATATAGTATATAATAATATAATGTCCTTATATTACAAAGAATGACTTGGATAATTTGAATTTTATTGATATATATTTTATTTTTACTCTTTTTTCCTCTCATCTTATTTTATTCAACATTAAATCCAATTGCATCCCCCATACTATTAAATTATGTAGCACAAATCAAGAAAAAGGCTAGACACAAACTTGCCTTCCTTACCATACATTAGGGGAATTAAAATATTTGTGTGATAAATGGTCATATAATTTATAATTTAGATTGCACCTCTTGAATGTGTCTAGACCCATAGATTGAGCAATTTGTAGACTTAAAAGGCTATTGAGAATGAACTTTTTGAATCAAGTCTAAAAAAATATGAACTACTATATATTATTTAGATAAAAACTTTTATCATAGATACATTAATATTTTTTTTGCCACAAATTTAAATCACGCAAACTTAATTATTTTATATTATGTGTTAGCATCGTCTTTGCTTCTTCTTCTTCTTCTCAAATATATTATGCATCATCTTTAAAGGATACCAAGTTGCCAACAATATTGATCTTATGGGAATAGTTACATAAAATATTGAGAAAAAAATGTTTTATATTACAATCTACTAAAAATGTTTTTTTAAAAATTTAAAATTTTCTATTTTTCATATCATTTACGTGTTTTACAACTATCACATGTGTTAACTTAAGTCTTAATATTCTTAAGTTGTTTCAGCAAAAAGAAAAAAAAAAAAAAAGTTGTCACAAAAGAGTTCATGTAAAGTTTTTTGCAAAATGAAATATTTGTTTTGTAAGACCACCAAACTTAATAATTTGCAAATGATGGAACTATTCACAACAATATTTGCATAGTAATATAGTTCTAGGCTTCCAGCTAAAGCAATTGTGTATACTTTTAGTCTTCAAAACACACACATCTACTAGTGATTAAACGTTCATCTTGGGTAGATTTTAATTGATCTTTTAGTTTTCAAATTATATTTTCTATCCTTCCATTTTCCTTCTCAATCAAACAAAAAAGTTTTCTATCTTTCCACTTTTCTACCATTCCAACCAAATACAAATGAGGAAAATTAAAATCTTTTCTATTCTCCTACTTTTTCATCCTCTCCCCATTTCTATCTTCCCACTTTTCCACTCCTCCAATCAAACGGACCCTTAATTTGCTCATCTACACGTTAGAGGATATGCATCATAATTGAAGAATGAAAATATGATGTCTACAAACACATACAAAAAAATTACAATATTTTTTAGAACTATTAATGTGATATTGTGATTCGAATAGCATCATTTTTACATATCATGCCACTTATACACCTTTTATTAGTATCAATCATAACATACTTGTTAGGTATACATATATAAATGAAAGTTACACTTAAAAGATAGAAAATAAAGTATTTAATATGAAATAATTTGGCCTAGCCTTGTAACCTTAAAATTTTGAATTAAGTGGCATATATATACCATATATTAAAGTTTCTTGTAAAATAAAGTTAATATAAAAACAAGAAAAATAAATATTATAGCAAAATTATATCTAAATTACTTCTTCTCTTTAGTGGTCATTCATGATTCACCACATCATACTATTTCTAATATTGAGTGCATGTCTCTTCTTGCTCTCTCTCAATATTTTTCCTTTTTATTTGTTTTATAGAGGAAAAAAGAAAATAAAAAAAGAGGACAGATAGCATACAATTATGGTCTGTTTGGATTGAGGGAGAGAGAGAGGGGGAATAGAGTAGAGTAGAGTAGAGTGGAATTGGCTCAAAATTAGTCTATTTTCAGCCAACTCTATTCTATTTCCCTTTACTCCCCCATTCTGCCCTCTCAATCCTAACTAGCATTACATTGATTTGTTTATACTTTCCCTCCTTCTCCCACAAATTTTTTTTTTCCTTTTTATGCAACCTCACCTGCTCGCTCCTTCTCCCACAATTAGGCATAACTGCATAAGAGCAAGAAATATTTTCTTTACCAAATAAAATAAAAAAAATAAAAAAAAAAGGGACAACTTGGATCGCCGACAAGCCACCCACATGTAAAAAGAGAGAGATTTTGACAGTTTCTTTTTTTCTTTTTTTGAGAAGAAAACTTTATCATTGATATTATTTTAAAACATTAATATCTTTTACAAAGCAATCAAAGAGGTCAGGAGGAATAGACTCCATCCAAACTAACAAAGGAAAAGAAATTCTCGCTCTCTAAGTTAAGACATGAGCTAAAGTATTGCCCCGTCGAAGAACATGGAAAAAAGAGAAGTTCTGTAGCATAAAACAACATGTTTTTGATAATATGCACAAAGATAGGTGCAACATCTTATTACTCTTGTACAAACGGAGTCATTTCAAAATGACAGATTTTGGAATTCGTGGAGTGGTGGACATAAAATACAATACAATACAAGCTCATAAAAGCTGGGAGTGATGGATTTAACGCATGGCCTATAAAATACAATACAAGCTCATAAAAGCTGGGAGTGATGGATTTAACGCATGGCCTATAAACATAGCATCCAGTTCCAAAAATTTTGGGTTGAACCAAACACAAGCAAATTAGTGAGTTTAAGGCTGTGTTTGTTTTGACTTCAAATCATTTTCGGAAATGTTTTTCCGTAAAAGTGGGTGTTTGGCAACACAAGGAAAATATGGTCAACGGTAAATGATTTCCGCTTTGACCGAAAAATACCCTTGTTTTGGTGTAAAATGATTTCCGTTGCTATTTTCATTTCAAAGTATTTTCAGACTCAGACGCACACAGAGAGAGAGAGAGAGAGAGAGAGAGAGAGAGAAGAGAAATTGGAACCCAGAAACTGACTCCGCTTAACCCAGAAAACCCAAGACCAAGCTCATTTGTTGAGCAATGCCCAAACCCATTCGTCAAACCCAGAAAACCCATTCGATCGCACCATCTCAAACCCTCATCGCGCCGATCGCACCACCGGCGAGATCGTCGCACCCCAGCATTGATCCACCCAAAACTGATCGTTCTCGTGCTATTTTTGTTAGGTGTTGAGAATTTGGGTTTTGTTTCTTTTGGGTTTTGATGAATTTGGGTTTTGTCCTCGACCCAGCTTCGTCATCCTTTACCCAGATTCGTCGTCCCCATTCATCAAACCCAGTCGCCTCTCTCTCTCTCCATCTCTCTCTCTCTCAATTTGACCGGATTTGATGAATTTTTTTTGTTGGGATTTGTTTCTTTTGTGTTTATTTACTGAGAAATGATATTAATATTTGTTTGGAAGATGAGAAAATGTGAGAAAATGTGAGAAACATGATAAAAATGGGTTTTCTAGAGCATTTTCAAGAATACAACAAAACACCAGAAAATATTTTTTTGGAATGCAACAAAACACTTGAAAATATTTTTCTTTCCAGAAAATATTTATTTTTCAAAATATTTTTTGGAATGCAACAAAACACTTGAAAATATTTTTCTTTCCAGAAAATATTTATTTTTCAAAAAATATTTTACTAGAACCAAACACAGTCTAAAAGATTATCATGCCTTAAAAATGTTTTTTAACCCAACTAGTATCTACTCAAAAAAAAAAAAAAAAATCTAACTAGTATATTTGTTTTTGGTTGGGTTTAGAGGTTATAGAGGGTAGGATTTGGATTGAGAGTCTTGTGCCCATTATTGTTGAGCCTGACGTGAATTTAGGCTGCATTGGTTGATTTGGGTCTTAATCAGGGATTGTACAGACCGGACTTGGGGTGCATTTTTAAACATTGTTTCGATTTTCAAATGAGGTGAAATTAGGGCTGTCCACGGGTCGGGCCGGGTCGGTTTTCGACCCAACCCGGACTCAACCCGCCGGCGTCGGGTGGAGGGGCGGAGTAACCCGAAACCGACCGCCGGAAAAGTCGGTCGGTTCGGTTTTCTGTCATGGTTAGCGTCGGTCGGGTCGGATCGGGTGCCGGAATTAAAAAAGGCATCGAGATCTGAAGAAAAAGCGTGCCGGAATCTGGAATTTTCGCCGGAAACTGAAAATTCTTGCCAGAAACTGGAAAATTTTGCCGGAAACTGGAAAATTCCCGCCGAAAACTGGATTTTTTCTGAAATATGCTTTTTTTTTTTCGCTAGAAATTGTTGGGTTTGGCCGGAACTGGCTAAATCCCACTAGATATAGCCGGATCTGGTCGAGATCTCTCTAGATTTGGTCGAGATCTCGCCGGATCTGGCTTGTTTTTGCAGGATTTGGTCGGATTTTTTTTAGCTCCGGTCGGTTCGGGTTGCTCGGGTTTTGGAGCTGCGAACCCGTCACTCGACCCGCCGGTGTCGGTTTTTGAGAACGGAAACCCGCCTCCGACCGACTGGACCTTCGGTTCGGGCTGGAATCGGGTTGTCGTCGGGTGGTTTGGCCGGGTTGTCGGGCTTTGGTCGGGTCTGGACAGCCCTAGGTGAAATTATGAAAGACAACTTTAGCTAGTTGTAGGCCTTTGCATTGCACAATTTTGGTCATGAAATGATAAAATATATAATTTTATTGAGAAATAATGAATATAAATTGAATAGAAGCCATACACGTGTTAATTAGAGAAAGTAATGTAGAAACATGACTTTCTTCGCATAGTTTGTGGGGCCTACCACTGGCGGAAGAGGTATTTTCCTTTGAGGCTCCAACGCCTCTTCCACCATTGGTTAAATAAACTTATTTGGAGCAGAAGGCATGACCAAGGATACTTTGACCAAGTATATTTGTCAGCTCTTTTTACTGTACCATCAAATCCTATTTACAGGAGTTTTTATACAACCCAGATGGCATAAATTCATTGCCTCCCAAATTGATAATCAACGATATTTTATCCTCCCATAGTTGATACTGCAGGGACAGAACTAGAATTTGAAATTGAGGGAGTAAATATAATTTTCTTGAGAGAGACAAATACAGGGACGGAACTAAGATTTGAAGTCGAGGGAATAAATATAATTTCCTTAAAAAGGGTAAATATAATTTTTCTTGAGCTTATTTTATAAAATCTTAAATATATATATCTACTATTTAATATGTTAAAAAAATTTAGGGGGGCTCTACCTGTATGGCTGTATGTAGTTCCGGCCTTACTTGATAGGTCCCATGAACCATGGGAGAGGAAAATCATTCTCCTTTGAGGTGGATGATTTTCCTTTTGACCTACCATGGTTTTCCTTTGAAATGGAATCCATTTCGGGGTGAAATGGCCCACCATGGTTTTCCTTTGAAATGGAATCCATTTCCTTTGACCCAAAATGGGTTCCATTTCAAAGGCAAACCCCAATGTGACCCTCAAAGGAAAATCATCCACCTCAAAGGACTATATAATAAGCACACAAGCCTACATCAACACAACCCAAAAGAGCTCCCTTCTGACTCTTTTTGAGCACCCTAAGCTAGCATAACATGACTCCTCTCCCTTCCACTCCATCGTCCTCTTTGTCTTCTCCCCCGAACGGGTATCAATAGCTGAATATATCTTTTATTAACATTTCTTTTCAAAATTTTTTTTTTGTTGCTTCCAATATTGATATAATTAATTAGTTTCCTCTTGTTACTGCAGGAAAGAAATGCCGTTGCCTTTGGACGCTAAACTTGCTGCTCAAGTACTGAGCTTGATCATCCTCATCATCGCTCTCATCCTTGCACTACGCAAGTTTACAACTAACAACACTGGTGGTGGTACCCAAACGCTTCCTGGCGGCGACAGCGTTACCATCAGCAGCGGCCAAGACAATATCCAACTCGTAGCTCTGAATGTCTCCCCTGCCTGATGAGACTGCAATATGCTATATTGCCATGTAGGCTTCATCGTTACAGCTTGTTTTGGAGAAAATCACGTTCATGCTTTAAGTTGGTTAGTTAATTAGTTTGAATTACGTGAAATAAACTGTCTGTACGAGGCTTGCAGTTCGCCGCTTGTTCTGTACTATTTTCATGTTTTCAGTGATTAATGAAAAGGTGATTTTACTGCAAACCTTCCTGGTTGTGTATATTTCTCATTGTTTCTGTACAAGTCATGCACTGGGTTTACTCCAAAACTTGCTTCTTTTGGTTTTTTGGTGCGGAGAAACGTGCTGAATTCATTCTTAATTCATTTTTTATTAATTAGATTTTTTTTTTTTCTTTAAAAAAAGTGTGGATTTGGGCTTTTTCTTTCTGTTGACCGTTTGGGAAGTTTTTATACCGGAATTGATTTGGGCCTCCAAATCCTTAACTTCCATTTTGGGCTCTCAAAAAATCAAAATAAAGATATGGATTTCGATGGATCTATATGAAAGCCCCAAATCAGCATGGGAAGGAGAGTCCAAATCAATCAAACAATCAAACAAAAAACATGGAAGGAGAGGTCACTTTTTTTAATTTTCATTTTTGGCATGATTCTCTGTTGTTTCCTAATTGCCAATCAACGATTATGATTTATGCATATCCAATTGCTCTTTCGGATAATTATTAAAGAGAAAACAAAAATTGCTCTTTGGGATGAATTTTTTTTTTTTTTTTTTTTGATAGACTCTTTGAGATGATGAGTTGTCTTTTGGTTATGTTTGCCTTGTCCATCTGGCATCTACTCTTAACATCATATTTTTACTTATTAATAATCAACTATTGCATCAACAATTTATAAAATAGTTTGTAACTTTAGATTTTTCTTAATTATGTCGTATGAACGAGTCCTTACCAAATGCCAAATTTTGGTGGTGGACATAAAATAAAATATAATACAAGTTCATAAAAGTTGGGAACTGATGGATTTAATGCGTGTCCTATAAACAGAGAATCCAGTTCCAAAATTTTGGGTTGAACTGAATATAAGAAGATTCATAGCCCAAAAAATTATCATGTCTTGTAAATTATTTTTTAACCCAACTAGTATGTATGTTTTCGGTTAGGTGTAGAGGTTATAGAGGGTAAGATTTGGATTGAGAGTCTTGTACCAAGTATTGTTGAGCCTGACGTGAATTTAGGCTGGATTGGGTCTTAATCAGGGATTGTACAAACTAGGCCAAGGGGGGCAATTTTTAACATTGTTCGATTTTCAAAATTATGTGAAATTATGAAAGACAACTTTAACTGATTGAAAGCCATGCATTGAACGATTTTGGCCATGAAATGATGAATTATAGTATAATTTTACTGAGAAATAATGAATATAAATTGAATAGAAGCCATACTACGAGTGGTAATTAGATAAGGAATAGTAGAAAGTAGAAACATGACTTCTAAAACCCTATAAAGATCGATAGAATATGAAGGCAAGGTAGATAATAAGAAAGCAATGACCAACAAAAAGAATATTACAGAAGAACCTATCACATAAACAATTAGGAACAAAATAAATCACATAAGCTCAACACATGTAGATAACACAATGGCGGAACCAAGAATTTATACTTGGGGGGTTATATATAATTTTTTTTTTTTTTGATGTGTATAAAATGTAAAATAGTTGTAGGGATAAAGGCCCAACTCAGATATTGGGCCTTGGGCTTGGCCAAGAGCTTGGATAGTCCAAGGACGAACGAAGGGCCATAAATAGTTCAATCTTAGGATCTAATGAACAAAATGCAGAATGGGTGGGTGGTCCGAGGAGGAGTGACTCCTTGGACACAATGACTATAGCTCAGACATGCACTCCAGCTATCATGGTGACTTTCCAAGAAACTTCAGTGATAATGACGTGTATCATAAACGTACAAGTATGATAGGAACATGGAAATATCTAAGGGAAAGCTGCTACCACCGCATTGAATGCACTACAACTATTTTCTTGCCGCATTTATGTTGAGGAAACCCCTGAACAATACTGTCTTAGCTACTACAACTTACAGAAAGCTAAAAAATGTGTCTGATGGGACAGGTACTCAAGTAAAAGCCCAAATGATCAACAAGTGTAAGGTCAGGATGGCCCAAAAAGAGATATATAACGGAAGAGACCCTCAATGAGGGAGGGGATCGAAAAGGAGAAAGGAGGACTGTAGCAATCAAAATTGTCTTTGTATTCAGTTGTGATCAATTTATATAAGTGTGATCTCCTCGGACCGAAAGTCCGTTGATCATAAAATCTCTTATTTGTATTTGATTGTCATTTAATTTTGGACTAGCCGTTATCCAACTCATTAGGATTTAGTTCTTTGACCCACTCTCTATAAATTTATTACACTGGACTCATTGGGCCAAGATCCCATACATCTTGGACTTGGGTTGTAAATTGAGCCCTTACAATAGTAATGTACAATACCTTATTACTAAATATGTATAAACGAAAGTATATTTAATTAAAATTAAACAATCATTCAAATGTCAATACATTAAAAAAAATATATAATAAACAACAACTAAATACATGTGTATATATTGTTTATAATATATTGTCATATTGGTTATTATAATAATAAATAATATATTATAAGGAATTTGAAAAAGAAAGCAATGAAAAGAAAAGAAAAATTAAAACAAAAAAAATACAAATACCTGGAAAGTGTTAAAAACTTATGGGTCAATTAGTCTAAGGGGCATAGATAGAGCATTGTACACTACAGTCACATCATCATTTTTTGTTTCCAATTTTTTTATATATTTTTTAAAACATTTTCTCATTTAAGGTGACTTAAAAACTCCATTATTTAAAAATTAAAATATCTTTTAACCATTATTTTTATTATTAATTTCCCAAAACTCTCCCTTCCTTTTACCTCTTCATCTCCCCACTACTTTCTACTTTAATATCATTATTTCTTTACCTTTTTATCTTCCTTTATTTTAACTCTTCTTATTCTCAACATCTTACTATAAAATTGACATTTTCTTTTTCATTATATGCATAGTTTTCTCACACAAAAAAGGTTACTTCTCTCTCTCTCTCTCTCTCTCTCTCTCTCTCTCTCTCTCTCTCTCTCTCAATTTGTTTTTCATTTTTTGTTTGATTTTTTTTTATTGCATCAATTCTTTAGGTTGATGAATTTTTGTGTTAATTAGAATTCTACTTTAAGTTAATGCAACTTAGTTTTGTGTCTTAAGTTGTTATCTTTTATATTCTCTTTGATTAAATATTATCCTGCTGCATTATATATACATATAGTATATAATAATATAATGTTCTTATATTACATAGAATGACTTGGATAATTTGAATTTTATTGCTATATATTTTATTTTTACTCTTTTTTCCTCTCATCTTATTTTATTCAATTATTCAACATTTAAATCCAATCACATCCTCCATACTATTAAATTATGTAGCATAAATCAAGAAAAAGGCTAGGCACAAACTTGCCTTCCTTACCATACATTGGAGGAATTGAAATATTTGTGTAATAAAGGGTCATATAATTTATAATTTAGATAGCACCCTTTGAATGTGTCTAGACCCATAGATTGAACAATTTGTAGACTTAAAAGGCTATTGAGAATGAACTTTTTGAATCAAGTCTAAAAAAATATGAACTATTATATATTATTTAGATAAAAACTTTTATCATAGATACATTAATATTTTTTTTGCCACAAATTTAAATTACGCAAACTTAATAATTTTATATTATGTGTTAGCATCATCTTTGCTTCTTCATAAATGATTGCGCGTTCTTCTTTAGTTTGGTAGATTTGAAAGCAATCGTTTTATTGTGGGCATTTTGAAATATAAATCTATTTCTTCAAAATATCTTTGATGCCACAATAAGTGAGTGATGAAGCCTGTAAATACACCATTGTAATTGCATCTCTTCCTTTTAAAGGAGTGATAAGTGAAGAACTCAGTAAGCGACAACACTGCTACTGATCAAGCCCCACAATATGTATAAGTGTGTCTTTCACTTCTGAAAATCCATGATAATGTAAAGTTATTGACACCATATTGTTATACTCTACTACGAACACAGTGATGGACAAGTTTCATTGCAATCATCAGTCATACCAAACTCAATGGACAAGTGTTCTCCACCATCTGCAAGACACCGAATTAGTTTAAATCAAGAATTAAATAAATTAGGTAGAATTAGAAATTTGACCTTAGGGAAAAAAGTGTAATTTTGAAAAACTTGGGAGCAAAAATGTAATTTGGAAAAAGTTTAGGGGTTCTTTTGTAATTTTGAAAGGTTTTAGCTGTTGAGTTTCATGTTTGTTTCTTTTGGATTGGGCTGTGTTGTGTAGAGGTTTTGGGCTTTTTTATTTCAAGGGTGGGAGAATTGGGCTTTTGACTCAAGCCTAAACTTATACTTGAACTTGACTCATTTACTAAATAGACGAACATAAACAATCTTTTTCTTTTTTGAGTCAAGCCCAAATTATTTATGAATTACCTGATTTATTTAGAGTCCTAGATTTTAATCCATATGGAAAATCCCCTCTCCCATTTCCTCTTGATCAATGACTCGGAAATTCTCTCAACTCATACAATGAGTAACAGATACTGACAATCTCATAAGTATAAAACTATCTCCTAATTACCCTCATTTACTATGATCTCTAAATATTATCATGTCAAATCAAAGTTCTTCAATCACTTCATGGACACCCCTCTCGTAATACTATTAGGCCTTTTCCATCTTTAATCTTCCTACCCAAATTTTTAAGGCAGCCCATATTTGGAGGCAAAATGGTAGATGAAGCAGGCCCATGGGCTCTTCTTGAATCAATAAATATATTTATTTTTCCATCAAAATAAATATTAAAAAAAAAAAAAAAACACCGCAGGTAGGCTATTTATATCCACGTGTCAAATCTCTACCCACCTTAAAAAAAAACTCTTATCAATTTTTGTTTTCTGTACTAGCTAGTTGTAATAGTGTGCAAAATTTTTGTGGGGACTAAACAAAACTTGGGTCTTTTCTCGGTTTGCCAGCCTTTTCAAGCTTCTCCGGTAACCTTCATTCCGGTGACTTCTCCAATCATTGCTTAAATATCAATACTTTCTTGGTTTTATTTAGTTGTCTCGATTCATGAATCCAATTTACTATGATTTTTTTTTTTTTTTTTTTTTTGGTTTCCTTAATTTCCAAATTATAGTTCTTCTCCATGTTTGTTTGTCTTAGCAGCAAGACAATGAATGAATTTCCGGATTTAACCTTTGAAAAATGTATTTGAGGAGGGGCAGTAAAACCCAGAAAGATTTTATGCAAATAAAGTGTTCTATCATATATACTTAGCTTATACTTACTTACCCACAAACAAAAAATGAACTTTATATGTGATTAGCTTATACTTAGCTCATTCTTGGGCTTGTGTTCCTTTGTTTTTTTCGGCTATACATATACACACACACACAAGAACGTACGTGCTTTGGTGTCCACACAATGTGAGAGGGAAGATGTATATAATAAGATAATTATTGGTATATTTCTCTTACAAGAGAAGAATGTGTCATTTGAGTTTGTTCTTTTTGGCATGTATAGATTTTTATAAATCATATAATTAGACTTGTTGGTAGTTTTGTAATATGGGATGCATTATGTTTATGATGTTATATATTGCTAGTAGATTGGGTGACAAGGTAACTGGACATGCTGTACCATTGGGATGGATGAATTTTGATAATGAAAAGTTTGAGCTTTGCTTCAGCTTATACAATTGGTGCCTTTTTTTATAGTTTGTGACCTAGCTATTAAGTTGAAATAAAAGTGTTTTTTTAAAGATAAAAAAATAAAAGAAATGAATAACCCAGTCTTGTTTGTGCATGTAACTTGATCAATATATCAAAGTGAATCTATCTTGAAGTTTTATGCGTATGTGTATGAATGCATTACAGCGTTAGATTCCCTGATTAGTCTGTTGAAGATCATTGCAGACACCAAAATTTGGAACTAAGACTTGGTGGTTGTTGTATGCATGCCTCAGATTCGAAATTTTTATTCTGCATTTAACAATAAATAAATGAATAAGGAGACACTTCAAAGTTCTGTCTTAGTGACAGAGTGATTAACTATTACTGAATTTAAAGTTGCCTTATTCATACCTACAAGTTCTTGGTTTTTATACATTATATTCTTGGGTGATTTGATGTTTGATGGACTTATTAGGATTTAAATGCAACATTTATGTTTTCAGTTTGATTGAATGTTCCAATGATAGGCTACCTACGTAAGTACGTAGGTTGATTCCAAATATACCTTTTTGTCTGATTGCAGATGCAGCAATTATCGAACAAAAGGGTGGAAAAATAAAAGTAGTTTTTCTTGAAAAGGATACTTCATTGCATGGTGGAAATGGCGCAAGGTCTGTCATTAAGCACTCTTACAACCTCTTGTAGTAATGGGATTTATGGATCAATCCCTTCATGGAGAAAGCATTTCAAGCTAATGAAGAGAGGTCAAATAACATCTGCAACTGATAGACATTACATCTGGCATCAGTGCATGCAGCGTTTGTTCTTAACAAGTAATCCCAATATATTAAGACAAAGGAATTTTAGGGTCGAAGCTGGATGGCTGTTTAAAGGAGGTGGCCAAGGATTGGAAGCAAGCTGTGAGCGTAGTGAGAGTGCTAATGAGGATATATTGATCTTCTTTTTCCAGCTGGACTTGGCAACTCGAGTACAGGTTTAGGAGGCTGTTTTTTAAGTTTTTATTCTTATATGTATGACTGATGTAGCATATGTTGTAGTTTTATCTTGCTTAACAAGCCTTTTTTCTTGGTTTGGAATGCACACGTGGCAGTATGCTCTAAATTTGGAGCAGTATGAAATTGCACAACAACTGAGAAACAAGATGACCGAGGTTAGTCAGTCCTCTCTTCCTGCTTTTATGTAAAATAAGCAAGAGGACATATTAAATTGGGAGTCTGTTTCAAAGACTTGTTCGGAGGCATTGTATATTGTTCAATAGTTTTGCCAGTAATTTTTGTTTGAAATTCATTAAGTTTATACAAACACACACACTAGCAGCTACATTTATTTCTTTTTATAGAAACACATGATTAAACTATGGTTGTGTTGTTAAAGAGAATTGTTGGCATTTCAACCTTTTGTATTTACAGAGTTTAAGACCATGATTATGTGTATAATTTTCTGGACTAATTTGTTTCCGTGTCCGTTGTAGAAGCCTCCTTGTATTGATGCATCAAATGATTTCCAGCCTTCTTATTAAGTCTTTCTCTTGGAAGGTTGAAGCAGAGGTCATGAGGCAGCAAGAAGCAAAAAGGGGCTCATCTTCAAAGAGTGAAGCTCAAGATAAGGCTATAAGTATCATACGCCTACGGTGAGTCCTTCTTTGTCTCCTCCTAGCATCTGCTTAAGTTTATATAGAAATTCTGTAATGAAGTTGCTAATATGTGTCTTCCCCCTCTTTTCATCCTCTTTGTCTTGTGCCATAGTGTATCAACTTTGAGATTAAACTAGAGCACCTTTTGCTTCTTTCCTTGCAGTGCAGACCTGCAGAGTGCAATTGAGAGCGAGGATTATGCTTTGGCAGCTAACTTACGGGATGAAATTTCAAAACTTGAGGCAGAGTCCTTGGCAGCATCAGCAAAGGCTCTGGCATATGAAAATGCTCAATATTCATTTCGTTTGGGGCAGAAAGTGAGGCATAAAATTTTTGGTACACAAATATAATGCACTTTACAGAATTATCTTAGTTTTCATTAGTTTGATTCCAGCATAAGGTTCAATCTCAAATAACATGCCAGAAAGAGAATTTATTTATTTTTCTTGGTTATAATCTTTCACTTTTTCTGTGAGCAGATTAAGTTTAAAGAAAGTCATGATTGTGGAGTCTTTACAAGGAAATTATATTAAACTGCCTTATTCTATCCTTAAAGTGTAGAGAATCCCAAAAGAGTTGAAGTAAAATCAGTAGAATCAGGAGTTTGCTCGTCACATTTTGATGAGCGAACAATCTCCTTCTTGTAACCTTCTCTGGTTGTCTGTGTTACTAAGGACATGTGTTATGTGTTCAGGCTATTGTGCTGTAATTTGTGGAATGGATCCTGTATGCTGTGAATCAAGTTCATGGAGGGAGATTGCCCAAGTTGAAAAGTTGTCTCAGGGTTCCAGTCAGCCATTTTACCAGGTTTAGCTAGTCATATCGTTTTTTTGAAACATGTTCAAAGTTGGGAGGTTTGTTTTCATATTCAGTATTATTTGTAATTTTTTTGTTAGTTTCTAAACATGATTTCATATAATTTTAAATACCTGACCCTTTTTCCTTTTGTCATTGGGGGGAAGGGGGAGGGGATTGTGTAGAGGCATACTTGGCCCATTTAGAAATGAATAAATCTTTCTGAGATCATATGGAGAGTCTGTTCCTTACCTTAATTACATGAATTCATTGAAGGATGTGGGAAGTGCAATATAGTGACTATTCTCCAAACAGATTTCACCATTTTGGAGTGTTTAGCACATTTCATTTGCTTCTTTTCTTTTCTTTTTTTTGGCTAGGTAAATGAGTCGCCATTGCTCAAATAATTGTTTCCAATTATGTTCTTTTTATTGTTTTCCAGGTTTTGGTTGATGTGCATGCAGACCCCAATCTACTTGTGGCATATGGTAATTTACAGCTGCTTGTTTAATTACTCTTCAAAATTATTTTATGAGGTTTTGCTGGTTGCCTTTCAAACGCCCTGATGAACATGTGGGATGGTTTTCCTTGTTGCAGTTCCTGAGGAGAATCTATTAGCCCTAGAGCAAGCAGATACGGTGATTGTCCCTTTCTCTTTTTTTTAATGAAGCTTTTTGGGTGTGTATAGAATATTCTTGAAGAACATGATTAGCAGTTCCTGCTATAATTCTTGATTCTGTTCTTCTGCTCTTAACCATGTACAGGGCAGGTTTGATCATCCCTATATTTCCTTTTTATTCTACGGGATGGACTCAGCTGGAGATTTCATCCCAATCAAGCAACTGCGCGAGAAATACAACAGGCCTCGATATGAAGTACCCATTGATCCAGAAGATGAGGAGCCTCATGGTGATGCTTAAGAGGCTAATGTCCATTGAATGATCATGGACGCTTTTAGGAGTAGGATTACCTTGTGGCACCTAGTAGTTTAGGTCTCAGTTTTCTATGTGAAGGTTTATTCGGCTGTTAGAATCTCTTTAGTCATGATCTTTGTAAACCAATTACTTGTAGAATTCATGATTTCAAAGGTCTGTCCTAGGAGGCAATGTACAGCATATATACATCCTGGTTCACAGGTTAACTTGTAGAACTTTTTTGACTTCAAAAGGCCTCTGCCCTAGGAGGCACTGTAGTGACTGTACATCATATATACAATTCTAGTTCACATATAACCCATTTAATTATGTTTTTAGGGGGAAATTTGTGCTACCTCTATGTCTTTTGAGGGTATGGTAACCCTTATGATCATAATCTTGTATTGTCTCATCTTTTATTTTTGGATAATTAGTTTTAACAATGGGGAACATGAAATTTGAATCTTAGATGTCTTCTTTGAAAACACAAGAAAGTGCTAGTTAAACTTCAAGGCTCTTAGTTAATCATGTATTTTCAAGTGTTTTAGTCTTCATTATTCCTGTATAACAACGATAACAACTAAGTTTTAGTTCTGGAATTGATTATAGATTCTCAATAGATTTGTTAGGTTGGGCCACATATATTTCACCCACCTTTATGTATATAAATAAAAAGCTAAGATTAAAACACTTGGAAATAAATGGGTTTGATTATAGCGGATACCGTAGCTACCAACTAGCATATTCAATATATAACGGTTATGTAAATTTCCTCAACAGAAATTGTGGAAAATGTTCTGGTTTGTGAACATGTAACTGTTACAGAGGAACTTCAGGCCTCTGGCAACCACAGGAACTTATTCCAGTTTTTGAAGGAATTAACACTCAACGAGATGGATATTTTGAGCAGTGATTTGTGATTAACAGTAATAATTCAATGGTTGAATGTAACAAGAATATGATTATGTTATGTGGCGGAGATGGCTTCTCTGAAGTCCCCCTTCCTAAATCTGAAATTAAGGTAATCTTAAACAAGCACAGAAGCAAACAATCAATAAACTAGTAAACTACATACATGAAACATAGGCAAACGGACTGAGATTTTCTCTATTGTTTTTTGGGATGGTTTATAATTACTACCTTACAAAATGTCTTTAAAATAAGATATTCTATAATGGACAAAGTTTAAGGCTACAACCTTACTCTATAAAATAAATATTACTACATATTTTGAAAATCTAACAGTTGAATTACATGTTTTTAACGCTCTTACTACATATGTCAAATTTTGTGTCAATTAGATATTATTTACTATATAATCTATAAACTTATATTTTATGAATAATTTTAAACTATAAAAACTTACATTTTAAACAATTTATTAATGACATAGCTATTGATCTTTAATTTTCGAGAAATTTTACAAGTATGAAGGATATAAGAAAAAGATGTAATCCAATAATAGATTTGTCAAAATACACCCCCAATAAAAAGATATTAAGTAAGGTTGTAATCTAAAGCTACAACCAATTTTGTAGCTAAACTTTATATTTGGTTTGTGACACTTATCTCCCTCGTGACAAGATCCATCCTTTAAATTTTAACATAATTTGATACTATAGAAAGTATTAGCACCACCCATCATGTCACATGTTCTCAAATTCCATAAAAAGATATCAAGAAGTATGTATTGTAAGTTATTAAACTAGTTTTGTGTGTGTTTATGATGGGGTAGAACTTAGAAGGGAAGAAATTTCTTTTAAAAAGAAAAAGAAAAAAAAAATCTACATTTGTAGGTGATATTAGACTTGTTACATCATTAAATTCCTTTAAAGTTAATCAAATTGACAACAAAGTTTAAGCAAAGAAGAGCTCAGTATAGCAAACCAAAATACAAGGTTCTCTATTTTAAGGAGAAGTATCTCATGTGCCTGTTTCATGAAGCGAGTCTCTTAAAAACATCTCGGGCCCACAACTCTTACATGGAGTTAAATTGTTTACGGCTGGATTAAATGAATTGCCCACAATTACAGCTGCAAAAAATTATATCATGAAAAAGTGGGAAAATATCATAGATAAATAAAGGTATAAAGGTAAAAATACAAAAATTTCTTTTCCCTCCCCTTTATAAAACAAACAAAGGAAAGGAATGAAATTCTTTCCTTTCTTTCTTGTATCCAAACACACCTAAGGAAGCTAATATTCCCTAGTTTTTCTTTTCTCTTTCCCTTCCCTCAGGCCCTTCTGGCAACCACAGGAACTTATTCCAGTTTTTGAAGGAACTAACACTTAACAAGATGGATATTTTGAGTAGTGATTTGTGACTAACAGTAATAATTAAATGGTTGAATGTAACAAGAATATGATTATGTTATGTGGCGGAGATGGCTTCTCTAAAGTCCCCCTTCCTAAATCTGAAATTAAGGTAATTTTAAATAAGCGCAAAAGCAAACAATCAATAAACTACAATATATGTAACATAGGCAAAGGGACTGAGTTTTCTCTACTGTTTTTTGGGATAGTTTATAATTATTACCTTATGGAATGTCTTTAAAACAAGGAGATATTCTAAAATTTGGTTTGACACTTATCTCCCTTGTTACAAGATCTGTTAAATTTTAACAAAATTTGATACTGTGGAAAATATTAGCATCACCTATCGATGTGAAACTTTAGAAAAAGACATTTCCAACCTGAAACTTCTACCTTCTCAAAATCTACATGACCCATGATGTCACATGTTTTCAAATTCAATCAAAAGATAACAAGAAGTATGTATTGTAAGTTACTAAACTAGTATTGTGTGTGTTTATGATGGTCATAACTTAGAGGGGAAGAAATGTCTTTTAAAAAGAAAAAGAAAAAGAAAATTCTACATTTGTAGGTGATATTTGATTTGTTACATCATTAAATTCCATTAAAGTTAATTTAATTGACTACAAAGTTTAAGCAAAGGAGAGCTAAGCATCGCAAACCAAATTACAAGATCTTTTGTTTTAAGGAGAAAGCATCTCATTGTTTTAAGGAGAAAGTATCTCATGTGCCTGTTTCATGGAATGAGTTTTTTAGAAGCATTTCGATTCTACAACCCTTACATGCACGTAAGTCTCACATCAAAGACCAGGTAATGATAAATTTTCTATTCTTTGAGGTTTGGTGTTTGACAAGTCTAGTTTTGAAGAAAACTGTCCTAAAAGGCTCAAAGTAATATCTCAGTAAGCTTTGGATCTATCGCAATTGATTGCATGGTGCAATTACTGTGCAGTTGTGAGATGTTAGTTAGAAATGTAAAACAGTAAAAGGTTGAAAAGTTTTTTATTATTTTTTTATTTTTATATATAAAAATCTTATCGTGGGGCTGAGATTAGATTAAAAAATAAATTCTTAACTTTCAATCTTACACATTAATTAATTGTTGCATGGTGCAGCAATAAAAGGCTCAGCCTAAACACGGGTCCAGACTCAGACACAGAAGAACTCTGAAGTCGCCAACAACAACAAACACTATCAACTACATTGCTACACCATTCAAATAGCTAAGTACTGAGCAAAAAAGCAGGATTCAGCTCCCAATCGTTACAAAATAATGCAATTTAAGACAGACCAATGAAACTTGGCTTTGCATTCCAACCTGCCTTTAATATCTTTTTTTATGCATTTGACAATCTTGTCCTCATTTAGCACTACACCAGCTTGGATGATAGCATTTCTTTGCATTGAAATATATGATGGACAATGAAGCCATCACTCTACCAAATCCTTTTTGCAAAGGGGCATTCAAAGAACAAATGGTTTTCTTTCCTCAATCCTAAATAACCCCATTGTGTTATCCTGTTTCTTGTGAGTAGATTATTGCTCAAAGACATCCATCCAATTCCAATGAAAGAATGTGTTGGGATATACAGATGAAACCGGACCAATTTCCACCATTCTACTACATTGGATGTATTACTAATGTCCTCAAAGTTTGCTGCACATAAGAATTTATCTGAAGCAGTTGTTGTCCACAGAGCTTTGTCCTCATCTTTTAGTTCAATTAAACATAGTTGGCTTTGGATGTATGCAAGGTCATCTGATCTGGCTAGCTTCTAGATCCATACCTTATTCCTAAATAGAACATCTACCATAGCTTGTAGGGTATTGACTGAGTCACATATGATTCTAAATTCATACTTTGAATACAAGGCCCCGGCTTAATACCAGTTGTCATGCCAAAGATGGATGATTTTGCCATTTCCTACCTCAAACTTTATAGACATTCTTGTTCATTCTCTAGCTTCAGTAAGGCACTCCATCCCCAAAAAGCAATCTTGTGGAAGCTTCCGCTGAATAATTTGGAGCATTAAGGGGAAGCTTATCCTCTTAAAAAACATGGACATGCATGTTACGGCGGGATACACCTATTAAATAATTTTTAAATATATTTTATATATATATATATATATTATTTAGTATTTATTTTTCATATAATGTTAAATATATATCAGATTAAAACTAATAATAGATAATAAAGCAAACTCATAACTATCAAATAATGTTTAGAAATTAGAATACAAACCAAGAATAAATATATTTATTCATTTTCAAACGAACTGTTATTATTCAAAGTATGAATGCTCTCTTTATTTTGTAAAAGAGTATTTGATTCTTTTTGTTCTCGTATCTTAGCTGTGTTTCGCTTTCTTTCTTTTTTTTCTTTTTTTTTAATTTTTAAAAAATGACATGTTAGGACACACATGCAAAGTGTCTCAGGCGTGTCAAGTATCTGACTCAGGTACGATATTCTAAATAAAGTGTGCATACTTCCTAACTTATCCCTAGTTCCTTTTTTTAATGAATGAGATTTTAATATTGTTATTAAAAAAAAAAAAAAAAAAGTAATGCTTTAGACAATAATTTTCACATTATTCTTTTGCAATAGTTGAATTTGCTTGTTTTTGTTACCACATTCATTTGAGTTTACTAATGACATTACTTTATTTTTTATTATTTAGATCTTACTGTGATACTATCTCCAATAATTGTAAAATATTTTGTATAAATTTTTGCTAAAAAAAAAAAAAAACCACCTCACCAGCCACCTCACGTGTAGTTTTGAGTCTTTTGACTAGCTATCAAGAATAAAAGGATCAATCCTAGAAGGTAGATACATACAGGACGGACCAAAACAACAGAAACACCTAACAAAAACAACCTAAACCAAAAGCACCCTAGTCAGAATGGATTTCTTAACAGAGCTTGCAGAAGATCAGCTTCGTGTCTTAACCCTTTGCCACCATAAATTCTTGCGTTCCTGTCAAGCCAAATATGATACACAGTAGCCTGCAAAGCCAGCTTACCCGACCAAAAGAGAGAGATTGGATTTACAACATCTCTTTCTTTCTTTTCTTGTGTTCCAATGCACTACCATCTCCCCAAAACCCCTTTTTTTTTGTACCATCACTTCCATGCTCTGACATTGAGTTAAGTTCAACTAGACTCTAGAAATAAGTACACCTTTCTTAAGCTGTTCAAAAACGAGAATAATGACACTCTATATGCCTCTATTCAGGTCTTGTACCACTTTAAGAACACTAACCCAGCTCCATGGCCATCTCTTTGTCACTGGCCTCCATAAAGACCCACTTGCCACCACCAAACTAGTTGAATCTTATTCTCAAATGGGTGACCTCCAAACTTCAAGACTTGTCTTTGAGACCTTCCCTTCCCCAGATTCTTTCATGTGGGGTGTACTTATTAAGTGTTATGTTTGGAACCACTTCTTTGAAGAGTCCATTTCATTGTATCATAAAATGTTGTACCATCAAGTCCAGGTCAATGGATTTATATATCCTAACATTTTGAGAGCTTGTTCTGGTTTTGGTGATCTGGGTATTGGTGGGAAGGTCCATGGGAGGATAATCAAATGTGGGTTTGATGCTGATGCTATTGTTGGAACTTCATTGCTTAGTATGTATGGTGAAATGGGATGCTTATATAATGCGCGTAAGATATTCGATGGAATGCCGATGAAAGACGTGGTTTTGTGGAGTTCGATTATATCGTGTTGTGTTGAGAATGGAGAGGCAAGTGAAGGGTTGGATTTGTTTCATAGGATGATTTGTCAAGATGTTGAACCAGATTCGGTGACAATGCTTAGTGTAGCTGAGGCTTGTGGTGACTTGGGTATTCTGAGACTAGCAAGGTTAGTTCATGGTCAAGTTGTGACAAGGGCAATTAAAAGTGAAGGGTCTTTGGATAATTCTTTGATTGTAATGTATACTAAATGTGGTGATTTACATAGTGCGGAGAAGATCTTTCGAAATGTTACTCAACGGCATACTGCTTCTTGGACTGCAATGATTACATGCTACAACCAAACTGGTTGCTTCCAAGAAGCAATAGATGTTTTTCTTGAGATGCAAGAGTCTAGAGTGGAACCCAATTCAGTAACCATGATGGTTGTCATATGTTCTTGTGCTAGGTTAGGTTTGCTTAGAGAAGGGAAGTCGGTTCATTGCTTTGTAATAAGAAAAGCGTTAGATGCTAACCTTGATCTTGTTGGGCCAGCATTAATAGAATTATATGCTGAATGTGGAAAACTAAATTATTGTGAGGAGGTTCTTCGTGTAATTGGGGAGAGAAATATCGTCTCATGGAACATGCTAATATCTCTTTATGCTCAAAAAGGATTGCTGAAGGAGGCATTAGTGGTATTTGTGCAGATGCAGACACGGGGACTGATGCCAGATTCATATGGTCTGGCAAGTTCTCTTTCAGCTTGTGGAAGTGTGAGTTCAATACAGCTTGGATATCAGATTCATGGTCATGTTATCAAAAGAGGTATTTTGGATGAGTTTGTCCAGAATTCACTAATTGATATGTACTCGAAATGTGGCCATGTGAATTGTGGATACCAGATATTTGAAATGATTGAACAGAAAAGTGTGATAACCTGGAATTCTATGGTTTGTGGATTTTCTCAGAATGGTAATTCAGAAGAGGCAATCAGGTTGTTTGATCAAATGTATATGAATGGAATTGAGATGAATGAAGTGACTTTCTTAAGTGTAATTCAAGCTTGCTCCCATTTGGGTCATCTAGAAAAAGGAAAATGGGTTCACCACAAGCTCATTACTGGTGGTTTGAAGAAAGATCTTTATGTAGATACAGCTCTAACTGACATGTATGCCAAGTGTGGAGATCTTCAAGCAGCCCAAGGAGTTTTCAATAGCATCTCAGAGCGAAGCGTGGTTTCATGGAGTGCCATGATTGCTGGCTATGGAATACATGGTCAGATAAATGCTGCCATCTCACTCTTCAATCAGATGGTAGATTCAGGAATAAAACCAAATGAAGTCACCTTCATGAACATTCTATCAGCTTGTAGTCATGTAGGATCTGTGGAAGAAGGTAAGTTATATTTTAGCTCAATGAGGGATTTTGGCATCAAGCCTAATACAGAACATTTTGCTAGTGTAGTTGACCTCCTGAGCCGAGCTGGTGATCTCAATGGAGCATATGAAATTATCAGATCAATGCCATTTCATGTGGATGCTAGCATCTGGAGTGTTCTGCTAAATGGGTGTCGAATCTACAGGAGGATGGACATGATTAAAAGCATAGAAAGTGACCTTGTAGATATCAGTACAGATGATACTGGATACTACACCTTATTATCTAACATATATGGAGAAGGGGGAGACTGGGATGAATTTGGGAAGGTGAGGTCAATGATGAAACGTCTAACAAAGGTTCCAGGGTGGAGTACAATTGAACTTGATAAGAGAGTCTACAGATTTGGAGCTGGAGACACTTCTCATTTGCAAACCAATGAAATATACAGGATTTTGGATAATTTTCCAAATTTGGCTGTTGAACAAGGATGTGATGTAGAATATAGATAAGGTCAACATCTAATTTTTCTCCAAGGTATTTTTTTACGGTTCACAGTGAGAAGTTAGCAATTGAATTTGGAAAAAATCAATATCACTCTAGGAACAACACTATAGATTTTAAATAACCCTAATGTTTGTAGAAAGTCATTCTTTCATCAACATTGTGCAAGTCAAAGGCAGAAAGACCATCTCACGAAACGTGATTTTCTTTCATTTTTTCATGTAACATGGTTGCTCTTTTACAAATCAACACATTAAACAGGCTAGTTTTATGTATAGTGCACTGTATACATCTTGCTTACTCCTAATTTGGGAGGAAATGAAGGGAAGAAGAGAGAAACAAAGCGTTTCAATTGTTTCAGTATTATGGAATTTATAAAACATGTTCCTTTCTTACCAATTCCTCCAAAGAAGAATGAATTTAACTTTTCCTTTGCCTTTCTTTTGCTCTCCTAACCCCTTTTTTTTTCATGCTCCTTAATTTTGTAAGTTTCGTTAAACAATTTCTGTCTCAAAGAGTTCATGCTTTTACATATAATACAAATTTATAGTTTTAGGAAAAAGATTGATATTAACATCATTCTGACATGTATGAATATACATTTTTCACTATTTGAATTGTACCAGAGTCAAAATCTAAAACATGTTATTCTTGATTTCTTTCCTGAGCATCCCTCCAATATTTAGGAAACCGATACTTCTACTTGCTGGGTAAAACTTGACAAGATTGTCCATGTATTGATTCTCTTACTTTCTGATTTTGTTTAGGAGTTGCTAACAATTAAAATAAAATAAAATAAAATACAAGTGGAAGAGGAGGGGATTCGAATCCAAATTTTCTAAACAATGTTGTTGACAACAATTTTCATAAATTTTTTTACGACAGTTAAGTTAGCAAGTTTTTATGAGTTCTTAGCTGGACCCACTGCCAACATTGCTTTTTTACCTATCATTAACAAATTGCCATCTAGGCAATGTCATTTTTTTTTTTTTTTGTGTGAAAATATTTGTATACATAGACTTATTGCAAATTTTTATTATTGAGAAAATCAGACAAAACCACTTAATCACAAAATTCTTGAAAGAGTTGCTAACAAATCAGTGAGCTCTCTTCTAGACATCCTGTACAATGTAAATTAATTTCCTAATAATTTAAAATTTTTCAATTAGAAAACAAGCTAATAAGAGCACTTGCAGCAGTGGGGCTAAATAGCTATATAGCTATTTTAGCTCCACCAAAACACCAAAAAGAACCATGCAGCAATGGAGCTAAATTTATTTATTTTTAGCTCCATTGCTACTATGCACATCTATAGATAGATGTGCACTATTCATAAGAACTAAACAAAAAAAATATTATTTTACTCCTAGCCCGATTAAAATAATAAAAACCCACATCGTGCCTCTCTCTCTCTCTCTCAATCACTCCATATGAAAGCTCTCTTCTAATCTCTCAAAACTCTCTCAAGCAAAATCTCTCATCGTCACTCTCTCAAGCTCACTCATTCACTGCCGCCAGCCCGACTCATCCTCAACATCGCCGCCACTGAAACTCGACGTCACCAACTCACCAGTCGTCCCAAGCCGCCAATTAGCCTCAAACCCACGCCGTCGATCGCCTCAGACCCACTTCTCTTCTACCAATCCACTTCAGGTCAAAATGGTTGGTGCTCTTCTTCCCTCACCTCCACTCTGTAACTGGGTCGTGGTTGTGCTCCGGCCTCATGGATTGAAGTTGTTTTCCATGGATCGGAGTGCTTGCTCGTGGATTGAAGTGGTTATCGCTGTGGTTGTGCTTGCTTGTGAATATTGGGTACCTAATTGATAAACCCATGGAGCTCACCAACCCATTCCTTCTGCTAATCCAGCTCGTCGATGTTGTGCTTGTTTGTGATTGGTGATTTTGTTTAGTCTGAGTTGAGGAAAAATATTGGAGATTTGGGTTGGTTTTTTTTTTTTTGCTGTTGTGGACTAGTGGTGGTGGTGGTTGTGGCTGTGACTGTGGCTGTGACTGTGGCTGATGGTAGAAGTGATTGTGGTTGGTGTTGTGAATGTTTTTTGAGTTGGATATATAATTTTATTGTAATTGTTCATTATTTTATTGTGATTTTTATATTATTTTATTGTGTTGAAAGCTAAAATAGATCTACTGTTGTAGCATGTGTGTAGGTAAAATAGATAAAGTAACTTTTGGTAGAGCTAAATAACTAAATTTTTAACTCCACTGCTGTGGATGCTCTAAGAAATTAATGTGCAATATGGATTAGCGAATAGATACAGTATATAAAGTAATAAATTCATCATTGTATAATTGTATGGGATACAATATACCTAGAACATTTCAAAAAATAACAAAAAGGAAAATGTTTGTGCCCAGTCTTATTCAATAAACAAAGGTTTCCACATAAATAGATATTTTCCGTTAACTCTTACCACCATCTAATGCCAATTCTGTGTTACCCTTCTTGAACAATGGCTCACAATATCACGTTGAAGTCACCACTGACATTGAAGGCTTGACTGTCACCTCTAAACATTATACACTTTCATGGATGTATTGTAAAGTAAACTTATCATTCTTCATAGTCATGTTAGGTGGTCTTATGCATTTATTGTAAAAGCATAAGACTTTCAGAAAGTTATATCCAGGGTTATTATATGTTGAGGTTGCAGAAGCAAGAAAGAATCTTCACAACAAGAACGTGACTCTTAGCCAACTCATAAAGCAGAGGTCTGAGGCTCGACTTCTCCCATCAGGCCATCACAGTCAGCCCCATAGGAATTGTTCAGGTATACTTGGCACATGTAGGTAGATGTGCTTCCATGTGTCGAGCAAAATAGTCTCGCCTACAAGAGAAGATACCCTTGTTACCTTAAGAAAAAGTGCATAAAACTGCTTTTATGAGGTCTATGAAAGGTAGTTGGTGGGCAGCTTCATCCCCAATTCTGAGGAAGCTAATTCTCTAAGGTAGTTGTTTTTACACAACATATCACTTGGGGAGAGGACACCTACCATCCCACCAAGGTCCTAACTTTACTCATGATATCTATAAATTAGAATAAAGTACAACATAAAGCCTACAATCATTACTATTTTAGTAAATAATTTGATACCCAGCCAAAAAATGTACTTCTTAGATAGATACCTGTGTCCTGAGTTCCTGTGGTTTATCTCATCATGGTGTTAGTAGCATGTACAATTTAGAGCATCGTAAAGTAACTGTTCCAACTTCCAAGTCATCTCTCATATACTTTTCAACAATGATGGAGCAAGGCAGTTGGCAACAGTCGAATGTCAATTTCTGAAAGAACTGAACCTTCTATTATACAGCCCCACAAAAATTGCATTCAAGTTGGTGACAATGAGCCTCACAGCTTTGAAAACTCCTTATCATCTTATGGTGTGCATGTATGATAAAGCATATAACTACCGGAGTGATGCAAATTTGGGAAGTGAGATATCATCACTGATATCCATCTCCACCTGGCTACACCCAGGGGACTTCCTCAATCCTCTTTGCTTCATCAGCTCCCTCACCTGATTAACCTGACTCCATCTTCCATCTGAAGCATACAAATTACACATGAGGACATAGTAACAAGCTTCATTAGGATGTAACTCTAGCATTTTGCGGATTGCCACTTCTCCAAGATCAAACCTTCCATGGAGTCCACATCCATGGAGAAAAGATCCAAACACACTAACTTCTGGTTGAATTGGCATATTCTCAATAAAATCCAAGGCTTCTTCAAGTCTGCCAGCACGAGCTAATAGATCTACCATACATGCATAATGCTTCATGGAAGGAACAAAATTATAGTCCCGGCACATCAAATTGAAACACCTCCAGCCCTCCCCAATCATCCCTGTATGGCTACAGGCTGATAATATAGTTGTAAAGATCACTTCATTCAGCTCTAAATTTTCTTTCAACATATCACTGAAAAGTGCAAGGGACCCACTACCATCCCCCTGCATTCCATAACCACCAATCATTGCACTCCATGTGATACTGTTCTTCTCTGCCATCCCATCAAACACTGTACGAGCAGACTTCACATCCCCACACTTGGCATAGAAGTTTAGAAGTGCAGTGCCAACATAGACACTAGATGATTGTAAGCCCCCCTTTATGGAGAAAGCATGAAGTGAAGAACCGACTCCAAGAGCACTAAGGGAAGCACAAGCTGAGAGAACACTAACAAGTGTGACCGCATCAGGTGAGATAGAATCTGATCTCATTTGATGAAAGAGTTCAAGAGCTTCATATGCAGAACCAACTTGGGAATACCCTGAAATAATTGAGTTCCAAGTAATCACGTCCTTGACCATAACTGCTTCAAATATATAACGAGCATCTCTGACAGCATGGCATTTTGCATACATATCTATAAGAGTATTTCTCACTGTAGGATCACCTAACCCAAGCTTAATACCCAGACCATGAACTGACCTTCCCAAATCCAAATTGCCTAGCTGCCCACATGCTGAAAGCACACTTGAAGCCGTAACCGAATTTGGTAATATATCAACCCACTCCTCATCCATAAACAACTTTAATGCCTCACTGGGATGACCACACTGTGCATACCCAACAATCATAGCTGTCCATGAAACAAGATCAATAACAGATAGCTCGTCAAAGACGGAACGAGCATCTCTAACATCCCCACACTTAACATACATGTCTAGAAGTGCAGTCGCCAAGAAAGAATTAAATTCAATACCATTTTTAATCACATAACCATGAACCCACTTCCCCTGATGTAAAGCTCTTAGCTTTGTACATGCAGTGACTAAGCTCCCTACGGTAAACTCATTTCCTTCAACTAACCCTTCTCTCATTCTATTAAACAAGACCAACCCTTCTTCCGGACAATCATTCTGCACATACCCGACAATCATCGACGTCCACGAAACCACATTTCTATCAAGAATTTCATCAAACACCTCACGAGAACTCCCAACCTCTCCACATTTCGCATACATATCCACAAGAGCCGTCAACACGAAACTATCAGGGCTCCCAACCTTAACAATCTGGCAATGTACCTTACTCCCCTCATTAATATTCCTCAATTCGCAGCACGCCTTCAACACAATCGAAAACACAACATTATCACACTCTCTGAGGCATTTTCTCAAACAGGTAAAGAACCCAATAATGTCCTCATACAAATCATTCAAAAAATACCACCTGATCATCACTTTCCACGAATAAAAATCTGGGTTCTCTATCTTATCAAAAACCAAACGCGCATTCTCAACGTACCCAAATGAACCATACATACTAACCAACTTAGTATCGCACGGAAGCTCACCGGTGAGGCCATGCACAATGAGCAAGCCGTGGACTTTCTTGAGAGCATCGATATTTTGGCAAATACCCAGAAGAGGAAACCACGGATATGAAGAGATGGAGTGCATGGAAGCTACGGTGTGAGCGAGTTCGGGTGGTTCTGATAAGGGTTGCTGATGATAGTGATGGGTGGTTGCATAGGTGAGAGTACGCCATGGAAAGTGAAGGTATTTGGTGAGAGACGGAGAGATGTGTGTACGCAAAGTAGAGATCAGTTTCATTGGTCTGTTTTGGTCATCTGAAATTGTTGCAGAGAAAAAGCTTCGATACTCTCGCCATTGTTTTCCTGTTCTGCCAAGAAAATTGCGGGTATGACTTTTGCCAAGGGTGTGAAATGGGCCGGGCTGGGCAGCTCCTTTTTACTTGGCCCATGGGCCGGGCCCATAAGGCCTTTGACCAGTCACCGTTTCAATAAGGCAATGTCGGTTGGGCCAGGCCAGGTAGTTCCTTTTTACTTGGACCATGGGCTGGGCCCATAAAGCCATTGACTAATCAACGTTTCATATTGGGTCGGGCTCCAAGAAAAAACCTCAACATCTGACCTTATTATTAATAGGCAATGTCGGTTTTGTTTTTAACTGACTAGGCTACTGAAATAGCACAAATGGGCTATCCATGGGTTTTCTTAACAGGCCTTCCTTCTTTTTCTTTTTTTAATTTTTCATTAAAAGAATTAAAGAATTTTAAACTTATTTAATTTCAATGATTTTTTGAAAATAAGGTTTAAATAGTTTTATCACTTGAGATGATTATTCATATTTATTGATAAGTTAAGAGAATTAAAAAGAGAAATGTTATGTTCACAACATTTTCACAACAAATTATAAGTGATAAGTTGTTATTGGTTGTTACTAATAAGCAAAAAAATAATTTCAATAGTGGACTTATATTAGAAC
Source organism: Quercus rubra (assembly GCA_035136125.1). Classification (NCBI taxonomy): domain Eukaryota; kingdom Viridiplantae; phylum Streptophyta; class Magnoliopsida; order Fagales; family Fagaceae; genus Quercus; species Quercus rubra. The sequence goes on along the minus strand of CM068732.1, from coordinate 56,143,851 downwards.
AAGTAATAACTTGTCATCTATAATTTATTCTAAAAGTAGTGTGAATGTAGTACTTCTTAGTTAAAAAATGTAGAATAACTTATCAATTAAAAAAGTAACAGATAATATAATTTCAATCGTAATAGAATAGAGGAAAATAATACATATGACTAACTCTAATTTATTGCAAATTCATAGTCAATCCCAAAAATTTGATATTAAAACTAATTTCAGTAGTTGTCAGCATAAAATAGATTTTTTTTTTTTTTTTTTTAAAAGTAGAAGATAGAATCTTCAAACCAAGATTAAATATTGTTAGACCAAAGATTTGTGAAAATATAATATATAAATACAATTAATTTGCTGATAAATTTCAAATAATTTTCTTAGGTATGCGAAGAACATGTGGCTGTGTGCTATACACGTACCTAAACAAATCGTATAGAGCACAATGCATGACAATATTAAATTGCTTTCGACACTCACCTACTGGCTATGATAATACCTGTATGCAATTAGTTATTACCAATTTCTCACACTTATTCTGTCAGTGTTTGTCATTGAATGATAACTTTATCGTACAATATTAATGATAACGACACCTTTGTTGCAACAGGCTATTCCAGATTTTTCTTAATCTCCTTTTTGCCAATGAATGTCTGAATGAATAATAATTGAATGTGTATTTTATTTTTATATTATATTATTCTTTTTAGAGTCATGTGATAATTTTTTTTTTCTTTGAAGACAATACTTATCCTCATTCTTTTTTTGATGAACAATACTTATCCTCATTCAAACCCTTTCAATCTTTACCTTTTTTATATTGAATTGAAAGCTATACTTTCTTTTTACAATGCTTTTTGTAAAGAGAAAAAATTGTTTGACCCAAATGTAGCTGAAAGGGAGGGGACAAAAAAAAAAAAAAAAAAGCAATAACAATGCAATACTTACTTTGCACGTCGTAAAAAAATAAATTTAATAATATCATGTGATTGGTGTATAATAAAAGTAATATTTGTAAGGACTCTTTTTACGGCCCAAACCCAAAATACACGGTGAATTGACCCAACAAGCCCAAGACAATGAATTTGTAGAGAGTGGGTTGAAAAATTGGGTCCTAATGAATTGGACAACAGCTAGTGAAGACTTAAAAGACGATTTAAATCAAACAGCAGACACGAATATAAATAAATTTACTGTCCGAGGAGGTTATTGTCCATTTAAGTCAGTTGAAATTGAATACAATTACAATTTAGATTGCTATAATGTTCTTTTTCCCTCCTTTCCTCAGGGAGGGTCTTTCCCATTATATAGTCCCTCTTGAACTCCCTTTACCTTACACTTGTTGATCATTTAGATTGCTACTTGAGTACTCATCCCATCAGACACCCCCTCTAACCTTTTGTGAGTTGTGGTTGCCGAGGCATCACTGTTCAGGGATTTTCTCCACATAAATGCGGTTAGAAAAGTAGTTATAATGTATTTAATGCAGTGGTAGTAGTTTTCCCTTAAATATTTTTCTTGGGGTTTCCTTCTTTCTTGTACGTTTCTGGGACATGTCCTTGTCACTGAACCTTGCTAAAAGATTGCCCTAATTATTAAGATTTATACTAAACCTATTCTTAGCCTATCTAAGGAGACCCTCTTCCTCGGACAACCTTCCTATTCATGTTCTATTCATGAAGTCTTTAACCCAAATCATCTTGTGCTACTTGCTCGTCTTCAGATTGCTTACCTCCTTGGCTAAGATCCAAGGCCCACTATGTGATTTGAGCTCTTAACCCCACAATATTAATATTGAATATTTTGGTGATAATATAATAATTATAAATCAAGATTTATCAAATGAAGGTCACCATCTAAAATTTCTTCATCAAATCTACCATCTGCATCCATTATCTTTTTCTACGTCGGTTAAAATGAAAGCTTAGTTTTTTTTATTTTTTAAATTATTTTTAGAGAATCAAAATGAAAGCTTAGTTGATTTATTTAGAATTCTTTATTTTGTTCAAACAAGAGTCCAGGAGGTGACCTAATTAATACAATAAAATTATTGCTTTCCTAAGAAATATACTGAGAAAAATTATATAAAATGATTTTTTATTATTTGTTTCTTGCTTCCAACACCTATACCAAAGTCAGCATTAATAATTTAATTACGAACCTAATTAGTCGTAACTTTATCTGCAAGTAAAGAATAGATTCATGAAAAATAATTAAATAAAGGTTGGCAATTCAAAGAAAACTTTCTAGGTTACAACTTACAAGTGGAGATTATCTCATGCTTGAGTTATAAAGAAGATATAGACAAGGGTGACTGACCAATGAAAATGTTTATTTTTTATGTGATTTGGTTGGGATTTACGTCCTCACTTACGTTGTTGGATCTTAGTGACTTTGAAATCAAAGTTATACTAGAACCTATATGAGGAAGTTCTTATAATCCCACCCTCTTTTTGGGCCTATTATGCATTAATTTTTACAATGCATATATATAATTTAATATGATCTCATTTAGGTAGGATTCTATAACTTGCTACCTTTATATATATATTGTAAAATAAGGTTTAAAGAAGATATATCAGAAAGCATTTCCCAAAAAAAATGAGATATATCAGAAAGATATGGGAGCTAGCTAGAGGGGAAAAATTAAAGAATTAAAGAATTACTCCTTTTTAAATTACCCCAAAATAATAATAAAAACTAGAAGTTCATTTCCCTACATCATCCTTATCTTTTTTTCAAATAAAACAAAAAAAAAATATTCTTATTAATAGGCATGAGTGAGTGGGCGTGACAACTCTAAATAAAATAAATGGTTTGGTTTAAGGAAAGATAAATGCTCATATAAAATTTCACTTTGCATAAACTTCAAAATGTATTTTAATGTTATGTTCATAGACTAAAACACACATACCATATTTTCTAGTCAAATTATAGGCAAGAATTCTCCAATGCCCAATCCACGCCATTATTGATGGTGTGTTAGGCATGTTTAAGGAATTAAAAGCATAGAATGAATCAAACAAGAGAAAAATAAAATAAGGACAGACTAGAACCTTATAATTCAATTGACACATTTTAATATTTTTCAACCAAAATGCATGGGTTTAAATCCCCTACTAGATAACTAAAAAAGAGATTAGATTTTGTAAAGATGTAGTGTAAAACCCATATTTTACCCTTCCGATTCTAATATGTCACATCATCTTATCGCATATTTAAGAATAAGCACAACCACACTAAATCAATTTTAATACCCAAATATAAATCCAATCAAATTGAGAGTTTATTGAGATATTATTAGGTGAGGTACAATATATTGAATTTTAAATAAATTGCTAATGTGTCAATCTCTTATTGAATGGTGTAAAACATGAATTTTACCTCATCCTTATCAAATTCGGACTCAATAAAAAATGGGTAAGGATTGATTTAAGTTAGCATCTTTCATCTGAGTATGATCATAATAGCATCCTATTTACCAGGGTCTAGACCTACAAGAACAGGAGATCCATATAAACCATAGCTATATACCTAACTCCATCAAAAACACTAAAAAACATGAGCCGAGGGCATAAGATATGATTGGAACCTAGAATCTACAAGAGAAATAGGAACATATAAAAGGACGATATAAGCAAAGGGGGGGCCCAAAGCAAAAAAATGAAAAATGAAAAATGAAAAGGGAAGTAACGTAATATTAGGTCCAAGAAAAGGACAGATAAGTAGAAGAAGCAGGAGCAGCACTGAAAGTGGGATGGGGTTTATATGCTTTTTTGCATGACGATAGGGAAAAGAGAGAAAAAAAAGACAAAAGAAAAAGAGGAGAGAGAGTTTAGAATGAAATGTGATTGGTTGGGAGAGTATCTAGGCGAAGAGAGGACTTGTTGAAGACCACAGTACAATTAAACAAAAAAAAAAAAACTATTAAAATCAACTCAGACACCGACACGCCGACGCATATGTTATAAATATTATATTATATAAAAAGCCGCACATACCACACACACTTGAGAAAAGATTTTCTCGTTCTATGTCGCACGGAATGTCACCCCTCCACGCGCCTTTTCATTCGCGTGCCTTCACATTCTCTCTTTCTATATGATTTTATTTTATTTTATATATATATATATATGAAGTTTATTGGTCTTGTAGTAGACAAATTTCCTTTTTTTTTTTAAAAAAAAAAGGGTTTAACTTAAACTTTCAATTTTGCTTTCTGTCTTCAATTTATATATATAAGGCAGGCTTAAGCTAAAAGAGCTTTAAGGAGGTCCTACAATTGAGAGCTTTTTTTTTTTTTTTTGGGTTTTTGGGGGTGGGGGGTGGGGGGAAGGGACCCTACAATTGACTATTATGCTCTAAAAATATACAAATACTACTATTTAGAACACTAAAGAGATTTTTAGTTAAAAACTTTATATGTGAAGTTATACTACTATTACCACTACTAATAAGACTCTAATTAAAGTTATTCTTCCTATAATAATGCCAAACATAGACATAACTTTTTAAAACTCACTTTTTATTTAAAAAAAAAAAATAGAAGTTAGAAAAATAACATACTTTAAAAGGTGTGTGCAATTTCAAATTACTGTGACAAACGAGCACTACATACAGTTATATTTTTACACAGTTCATTTAAAAAAAAATAAATCTCTTAATGGGTGTTGATGTGCATTATTTAAAGCATTTTTTTTTTTATATATTGAAATTGACCAACTATTTTTTAGGGAGTCGAGCAACATTTAGTTAAATGGTTTTTTTTTATGGGTTCTTTTTTTTTTTTTTTTTTTTTTGAGAAAAAAATATAGAAATTTATGGATCATGTTAATAAATACTCTTAGTGCAATTTTTAGTAAGCTATTTTAAGAAAGTTTTGACACTACTTTCATCATAAAAAAATTAATTACTTTTTTCTTTACCCAAAAAATAGTTTCTAAAATAGAGACTTTGCTAACTGGAACCAAAAACAGATTGCACTTGATTCCTCCTCAACAAGTGCAATAGTGCAATCAACATATTCAAATGGAGTAAACAGACAACTGAGACCCTTTTCTAAAAAGGGAGAGGTAATGGAAGTACTTAGAATCACACTAAACAATGTCTTTGTTGGTTCAACTATGCAAGTGGACCAGTTCAGCCGGAACTTTCTTATGCAAAAGGACAGACAATGAATTAAAACCGCTTTATCACCACCAAACACTATGTTAGGCAACCCATCCACAGTGTTTGGCTACATGGGCTCGTGTTACCCGTGCATATCTGCACAAACATTGTACCACTTTTTGGTTAAATCCAAAACTTTGGAATAGCTGGTCATTTATGGCAGACCTGCAAAATAGTTTCCCATTTGTTGATTTTATGGGACGAGGGAAATGAAAGTAGGAAAAAGTTAGTGGAAATCATTTCCCAACGCAGCATGTTCATTATTATTGTTTCTTTGGCAAGGAGGAATGAAAATTGGGCCAACAATGTTTTCCATTGAATGTACTATTCTCATTATGTTGGTAGCAAAGAATTCTTCAATATTAAGCGAATTGTTTATCAGAAAAGTGGAACATGATGCCATTTACAGAGTCTTGCTGGTTATAGTCAACACACTGTAAAACACTTTGCAGCACAATCATTTTAGATAAGTGAAGTTTGTTGGCCATCAATTTTGGCTTTTCATCAGATTCATGGTGACTTAAAAATCAATGTTACATGTGGAAAGCCTAGTCCATAGGACATCCATTTTCCATAAGAAATCTCTCTCCTAAACAACCCAAAAAAAAAAAAAAGACAAAAACTTTGTCCCAAAATTTTGCGATCAACTATGGATCCTCAACAAACTAATCAAGATTTGCCAACTATAGTCCCAAAAATCTCTCCTAAACCTTTTGAGGAATCCATTGTTTTTCCACATATTAGCATGCTTAAACTTGACATTCTTAGCCATACATATTTATTACAACCCTGGCAATTGGACAAGCAAATATGAAGTAGCAAAAACTAATAATGAGAAAACCACCCCTAGAACCAAGAACGGTAGCTGTGCACACACCAAGTGAAGGAATGCTATTATATATCCCGGAAGAAATTATACAACATTATTTATGATAATACAAAGTTGGTAACCACTCAAAGACAGATAATCAAGCAAGCCCAAATTTTGAGCTAAGAAATGTACAAAAGGCAGTCCCCACGGCTCAGAACAACCTCATCCCCTAAAGCCAGAGAAACAACTCCTCACTTGCCTCTATAAAATTCTAAATTAATAAATCAAAGACTCTTCCCATTGATCAGGTTAAAGGGATAGATGGAGGATTACCTGCAGGGCATCTTTGCCGGCGGGGTCGTCTAGTTGTCTTCCCCCACCCTGTTAGGCTTCTATCCTCCAGTCCCACTTCAATATTATTAAGCTGCTGTATCAGCGGAGTGCAAGCAGGGCTTGTTGGCACGGTAGGTGAGGGGCTTGCCACTGACCGCCGCCTCCCCCTTCCACACCCATTTCTAGTAGAGCTCCTCCTTGTCAATCCTGAATGCCACAAATGACCTGTTGCTCGCATCAGCCCCCCAAATGTCTGAAGATCTTCTGTTACCTCATGCCTTGACAGAGAAGCAAGGCCTGGAAGGATGTCCCTTTGGAAGTCCCTCCGCTGCCTCCCTCTCCTTGCCTGGCCCTTCCTTGGCCGATTTGGTACTAAAGTGGTTCCAGTGTCCTCCAGCTTTAGGTTTTCAGGAACCAGAGGTTTAGGCATATAATCTTCTTCCTTAGTATCCATTAGTTTTAATGTCATGGACTCAAAGTAATCACTCCCTTCAGAGGAAGATTCTTCATTATCCTCACCATCTTTGACTCTCAAAAGAGTATCGAACTTGCTCTCAATGTCATCTCCGCATGAGGAAACTATCTCCACAAACCAATTAAGACAGTCCATCATAGAAGCTTCTGATTGATTGCAAGTGGCATTTTCAATCTGACTGTGCAGAACAGATGATGAGATGGCAATCATTGCCTCAGCTGCTACCACCATAAGTTCATCCAATGGCTTCTCAGCTTTGTGTTTTGGAGATGGTAAAGGAGGATCATGCTGCTTTTCTGCAGCTTCTTCAGGAATGACATCCTCCTCAGCATCAACAACTACAGGGGCTTCTAAGTCTATCCCTGCTGAAATCTTCACATGAGCGCTTGGAGTAGAAGGTGCCAAGGATGCTTCATCATCACTTATACAGGAATTCAAATCAATGTTATGTCTGAGACTGGAAACGTTTGCATCTCTTTTCTTATCTTTAATCAGAATTTCTGTTGCTATCTGATTGCCCAAGTCAGGAACTGCAGGTTCACAAGGCAAGTTTATATCAAGGACTCTATTCTTCCCATTATTCTCCACAACTTCACCTTCTGATAGGAGAGGAACGGACACAGAAGGGGAGGTGAAAGAATAAGACTCATTCTTAGAAATATGAGACTTTTCAAAGATGGGAAACCCAAGAATTTTCTTATTACTTGGGTAGTCACCTATTTCAATCCTCTTCACTTCAACATCATTAGAACATGAAAATGATTTTACATTCTGGGTAAAAATTTGATTAGCCCCCTTTCCAATTTCATTTTTGTTGGGCAACTGGTTTGGTGAGGATTGCAAGAAACTCAGATCCTCTTTGTTTGAAATCCTCCCGGCATTGGAGGCCTCATTCTTAGGAGCAAAATTAGGTCTTAGCCATGGCAAGGCTGCAGGATGGTCTTCATGCCTTTGTCCTCCATCAAAACCTTGCTGTGGAGGTACTTTGTTGGTTGAACTGTTTGAAAGCACCACATAGTTCTCGTCTTTTACAGATTTCATGTCTGTGCAATCTGAATCTTTATAGTACTTTGCTAAACCATTATTAATCAACTGGGCAGGAGCTCTATTATTATCATTACTGCAGTTCAGGTAGCTGATTGATGAAAGGTGATTCGGTAGTTCCTTCGAGCCGGATGAGGACCCTTGGTAAAATCCACTTTTGTTAGGAACTTCGCTTCCAAAACCTGGGTTACATCTAGAATTGCTCTTTAGATGCCAGGCATCTCCCAAAAATCCATTGCTTTGAACTGATGATTGAGAACTCTTACTCAAGGTAGCAGATGAGTTCAAACATGGTTGTTTTTGAACTGACATTGACTTCTGGCTTAAGTTACTACTTGATTTTTCCCAAGATGAAACTGAGTGAGACCAAGGCTTGGACAAGTCGGATGGAGCAATAGGATATGGACTAGGTATATGAGAGGCCACAGTTGACCCCAGATGCTTATTACTGGAGATCTCATGACTTCTATCAGTCATATCCAAACCACAAACTGTTCTTTCACTCCACAATCCTGCCTTGCTTTGATCAGTTAGATAGTAAGCAGAAGGTTCATGAGCTTTGTTAAGCAAAACTTGCAAGGGTTGGGAAGATATTTCAGGTTGAAGACCTTGAGAAGTAGATTTCATGTTGCTTTTCCCATTCCCTGAAAATAAAATCACAGCCATATGAAAAACTATCTAACCCAATGGAACATTCCTACCAGAGACATGTGACTTAAAAAATATTGTTCTAAACTGATGGTTTGCTCAGGAAGTCCCTAAAACTCCTTATTTACCTAGCTCAAAATTTTTCTTGCCAACTAGATGCATGTTCTATTGTAATCTTAGAATATTATGATCCTTCCACTCCAAGAACTTCAATCTAAGTTCTTTGGCTTTATCCTAGTTTTCTCTGTTTATATTCCTGATAATTGTGTAAGCAAAATTAGTTCTAAATCATAAACAGTCAGGATAAATTAAAAACATAAAACTGCAAATACTTTCTTTAAAAACAGGATCAAGTGACTGTATCTGTAAGCTTGTGAGGTACAATGGCGAAAGCAAAAAAAAGTAGGGGAAAATGCAGATTCAAAGAGGACCAAGTTAAGGAATTCTGATGCAACTTGACGAAGAAATTATACCTGCTTCAAGCACATGGGAAAACCATCCTTTTGCATTTCCATTGTTCTCTAAGTGCCGGTTGTCTCGAGTCCCATTATTGCTTCCATGATGGGAGTTGAGTGAAATTCCCTTTGGCAAACTTAGAAGCTGTGAGTTTGGTCTGGCAGACATATCAGGGCCTCGAATCTCCTGAAGACAGGAACCACGGCCCAGATGATCAACATATCCAGGAGCATTTGTTTCTTCAAGCTGAATAGGCTCATTTAAGTCAGCCAAACCATTTCTGCTCTTTAAACGTGAATCAGATGTCAAAGCATCTCCTTGAAAGCCAGTCTTCCCACCATTGTCACGAAACAGCTTTACACCATTCTCAGGAGCAACTTTATGATTTCTATTAGAAACACTACCTGACATGACAGATACTTTTTCTTCGCTGAACTGTTCCCCTTCTTCAGTATCAATGTATTCATCAGCTGGAAGTTGGAGATCAAACATTTTTCTTCTAACCTTTGTGGGTCTAGAATCCTGCATCTCTAAATCCTTCGAAATGCCCCCATTCTGGGATGGAAAATGACCACCTTGTGCACTGTGTCCTTTCATCGAACTCATAGGAGAATGAATATCCTCAGCACCTGTAACAGATGGTCTAGCACAAGCAGAGTTCACCATAGGGAAGCTGGGGACATGCCATCTCCTAGCGTCTTCAGATGTAATTTGAGATGCTAAGGGACTTGATGATAATGATGTCTCAATAGGCATCCGGTTTTTATGTAGTTCTTTCCTCCTAAATTCATCCATCAAATCCCTCTGTATTCTGTAAAGGCGATGCAGTTCATTCACCTGGATGATGACAGAAATTCAGATATCTCTAATAATCCAAGTTTTTACAATTTGGATAGAGTAGATAAGCAAACAAGACTCGACTCAATTTTTTTTTTTTCTCGACTCAATTTTTTTTTTTTTGAAACAAGACTCAACTTAACTTTGATTAACCCATATCAAAAGAAGGTCCTCTACACAAACTAAATAGACCCAATTGATTGAACAACTAATGTGCATTTGGTTTAACTTTTAGGGGGAGTTTATTTAGCTTATTTGCTCATGTATAGTTTTTTAAAGCTCACTTTTCCTAGGTACATGTACTTTTGTCCACTTTCAGCAAATAAGCAAAAAGCTAATCCAAATGCACGTAGGTATCTGCTGGGGCCAAAAAATATTTGAATACCTGAGTTTTGAATATTTCCTCATGCTCAAGCATTGTCTTCTTCAATACATCCTTATCATTAGGTGGATATAGATCTGTGGAAGCTCTCGCCAAATAGCCATTATAATACTGCCCGTTTGCTATTGTTTTATCTCCATAATAATGGGGCCAGCTACAACTGTTAGAATTCTCATTCAGATCCCTCATTGGATAATATCCTGGCCAATAACTTTTAAACTGCACTTTTGTTCCCATTCCTGAAAATCAATGAAGAAGTATTTTTACAATGAAACATAGCATGCATAACAATCATAGAAGAAATATTTATTTTAAAAAAGAAGAAGAGAGACATAGAAGTAACAATAACTATCTTCTTTCATGTAAAGTTTCCCAATTAGCAGAACTGCTCACTGTAGTTTTTAGTAAGAAAAACAAAAAACCAACAACATTGGCTGATATCTATATACATACAAGAAAACAAGAATTTTCTTCTACAAATTTTTCATAGTAGAAAACAAATTTCATTTGATATCTTCAAAAAAGATAAACTTTTACAATCTTGGCTTATAGAAACTGCTTTTTTAGCACCCGTAAACCATCACTATTGCATGAATCATCTCCCTACCCCAATCCCAAAACAAAAGGAATCAAACACAGCACAGGCCACTATGAAGCCACTAGATGCTTTGCGGTGATTGATATGGGTATGATGATCCTCTGAATGTTTGTGCCCAAATACAGCCAAGTACTGTAACATGCACATACCACAATAGTCTGGAGAATGAATTGATGGATAAATGGCTGTGATGCTTGAATTGACTTAATTCTTCATGCAAGGGCAATCTACAACTAGAAAAGCAAGCTATGATTGCTGCAGGAACTAAATGAGCCATTAGGCATGTTTATAGGAAGTGGAAACATAAAAGGCAGCACTAGTTCAAGGGTGTGCTTGATTCAGACACCAAGATCTCATTTTGTATGAGGACAGACATCACTTTTTATTTGTCTGCCTTACCATTTCCAAATATTTTCCAAGATTTTCCCTAGTAATATTTTAACGGTTCAAGTTTCCTATTTAAGCTAGATACACATTGATCGCTTGCTTCTTTGTTCTATATCTATTTATAAATTTCATATCCTAAATCTTCTTCAATGAACAACTCCTAAATTATGTTATTCCACATTCACTAACTCCATCCCCCTACATCACAAGACCTTATAGACCTAAAATGCAAATTAATACAGCAGAAGTCATCCTAATTCCTCTTTACTCAAGAAATTCAAGAATCTCTTCCCTCCGCAAACTTCATATTAAGCATAAAGAGAATCTACAATCTGAGTACTTCAAGAAACTTAGAAGAATAATGTCACCTCTTTTAGATTGGCCTAGAAGGAATAGAGAAGATTTTTTTTTTTAAGGGGGGGGGGGGGGGGGGTTGTTGAGGATGCGAGGGGAATGAGGGAGAAAGGGAGCACTACAACATCAAACCATCTGAAGCACCCTATGCCAAAATCCAGCTACACATCATGCAAAGAAGATGTGTTATCTAAGAGCATATATAAAGGGGAAACACAGTAAAATATTAGAAGTTCTTGCACCATCAAAGGAAAAACGTAAACATACTTTCCTTAGCATGAATAAATGATGATAAAAAGTAAGCATTCTGCATATCATGAACATGCTTACAATAATTAGTGGTGCTTATAAAGCATCTATAATTACAAATACAATCATGGACCAACACTTCAACTGATATCCGATACTTTGCTTTCAGAACAACAAAAACAATAATACAAAAGTACCTTCTTCGCATGCCACATTGATATTAACCATTACACTCAGACCAAATTCAATATAATGCTCTCCAAGAATAGCAATTTATATTTCTCATTGACTTGGGGAAGTCACAAGAAACTTAAGGAACAATTCCATAATACTGTAAATACAAAGGAAATGTGCAACGGCCTAATCCAATTTAAGTGGTCGGGTTTCAAGGGTTACATATTTGACAAGACCAAACGCTCATCATAAGAAAACCTCCATGAAAACCATAATGAAATTGAACCCATAGAATTGTTTCCTTCACAAAAATTTAATCTACAATGAATGCAATACTTAATCACCATAGGCTTTTCATATCACACAGAAATCCTCAACATCGAACCAAAAAAATAAAAACCAACATACTGAAATTTAAGAAGCCTTAAGATTAAAAAGGAATCTACATCAGTAAGCAAAGTGAATAGAACAGATCCTATCTAGTTACAATCTAAAATTAGCCATTATAAGAAGATATTAACAGCACTACCTACCATAACAAGTACTATATCACCAATCGAATCTTGATACCCATCCAACCAATTCAATAAATTTTTTTTTTCAAAGGCACATAATTAAATATCAAAAAGGAAAATCGGTCAAGTGTATAAGCTGCAATGAAAAAACAATAACAAATGCACAAATACAAAGCCAAAGCCAAAGAAATAGCCAACAATTTAGCACACTCAAAAATAGCGAAACAAAGTATACAAAATAAAACAAAGTAAAACCCAATTAACCAAATCATCAAGCAAAACAAACCACAAAATCAATTTACTTAGAAAGTGAAAGAAAAATAAAGATAAAAAATTTACCTTAGACCCACATCCTCTTATCACCTATCTCCTCAAGAATCCAGCTTGGATTGAATCATTTCAACAGAAAACCTCCACATCATGGAAAATTGAAAAAAAATTATAAAAAATAAAAAAATAAAGTCCCCAAGACTCTCTCTTTCTCTCTCTCTCATCACTAAGACCAAAGCAACAACTAAAGATAAAAACAGCAACAATTACTTAGCAAAAAACAAAGTGGGTGTTTTTGCAACACCATTGAAGAAGCTTAGATCGTCAACAGATTGAAGAAAAGGTGGAGATTTCGATCTGCTGGGCCACTCTCTTTTCTCTCTCAAAGAAATGGGAGTTTAGAGAGAGAGAGAGAGACAGAAAAGAAATTTTCTTTTTCCTTTTTTTTTTTCTTTTAGAGAGAGAAAGACTGAGAAAGAGAGAGAGAGAGATCCCAGATAAGAAATCTTCACACAAACAAACGACCTTCTAAGAACAGTGACATGAAATTTGTCAACATCCGGTCTCTTTTTATTCTCTGCTTTTTCTTCACTTCTCTCTCTCTTTCTCTCTCTACAAACACACTCTATTTCTTTTTACATTTATATATATATTTATTATAAATAAATGAAATTCATTTCTGGGTTTTTGAGGCAATGAAAAGAAATGTTTATTTCTAGATTCTCTCCACCTTCCTTGCTTTTGGAACTACAGATATTTAAAAAAACCTATTTAACAATTTGAAAAATCTAACACGTATTTATCATGAATAATGCTACAAAGTAACGGACACAATATTTTCCATTTAATAATTCAGATAAACTTCACCACTATTTTTTTTATAAATTATTGAGCCGGCAAATTACACTTAATACTTATTAACTTTTATACTACAATCCTCACTACCCGTCATTTCAATAATTATGAAAAATATTACAAAATTTATTTTATTTTTCTCAACTTATTAAGTTGTTTAGTCAAAATAAGAACTTATTAATTTAGTAAGTTGTGACTAGAGTGAGGTTACTTTTACTTGGGACCAGTGCTGATTACCGTTATAGATAACATTTTTTAAGATAATACAATACTATATTTATTATGCATCAATTATCGCAACAAATCATGTTAACCGCAATAAAATGAAAATGTTTTCAAAAACCTATTGGTTTATCAAATAGTAGTCAATATTTATAAAGGCAAGCCTGCATTACTGCAACAACAACAGTCACAACAAACTTGACAAGTACCAATCTTGTAAGCTATAGTTGTTAGTGGTTTACTCTCAAATTAAAATGATTAATTAAATAATTTATGATTTTATCCACAAAAAATAGTTTTTTTTTTTTCTATTTTAAGTAGTGTTTAATTGGCTAGAGCAGTAGACAATTAAGTGGGTCCCACTTTACTACTCTACTCTGGGAAAGATGAGGTTTCTTGGGGTTTAGTATGCAACTAATTAAATGCCCTTGTGGGTACTAGATATTTACAAGAATGGGATTGGTGCTTCTGTTGGGTTTTGATTTGCTGATCCTCTGTTTCTGTGAACAGTGCCAAAAGTCTATTCGGTAAGTCATTAAAAAAGAAAGATCATGACTCTTAACACGTGGCTGCTTTTGCAGAATACAATGGGCGCGAGGTCAATTAGAATGTTAAAACTTAAAACAAACACTTTATCATTACAAGGAAAAATAAATAAATAAAATAAAAAATGCATTTCTAAAAGGAACACGGCTTGTGTTCGGTATCTAATTTTACTGGACATGTTAGAATATAGATATATATTTGTATTTTAATATGTTCAATGTAATTGAACACTAAACACAAACTATTTCATTCTAAAATAGTTTAAAAATAAATCTGTTTATTTCAATAAATGTCGAAGTACCCAATATATATATATATATATATATATATATATATATACGTAATTTTATTTCTTCCAAACTTATCTAACTTCTTGAAATTTCAAATATTATTTTAAATGATGCTAAGACTAGGATCCTCTAGTGTTTTGAGGTTTTTATTTTATTTTTTAAGAATAAATTAATTAGAGTTATTAAGGTAATTCTATCGCGACAATGTTGAAATCTAATTTCTAGTTCATGGAGGATTAGATATAGACACAAGCTTTTTCCTTCTAAAAGACAAACCTGTTTATTTCAATAAATGTCAAAGTACCCAAAATTTTTTTTTTACCTAATTGTATCTCTTCCAAACTTATCTAACTTCTTGAGATTTCAAATATTATTTTAAATGATGCTAAGACAGGATCCTCTAGAGTTTTGAGGTTTTTTTTTTTTTTTTTTTAAGAATAAATTAATTAGAGTTATTAAGGTAATTCTATCGCTGTTGAAATCTAATTCATATATATTAAAAAAAAGAGTGAATTAGACTTACCAAAAGGGTATTATCATGTTAGCTAATATTTGTTTAAATGTTAAAAATATGATAAAATCCAATTCACTCATTCTAAAATGGACGAGTAAGAACTCGACCTTACGCTTATTAAAAATATATATAAGATTCTATCATGCTATTCATTTATTGAAATTATCAATGTAATTAAGGAAATTTAAAACGCATTATTGATTGTTTACACAAAAAAAGGAATGTGGCATGGGATTTGTAGGAAAAAAACAGTTGGTCTACAAAAGGATTTTACTTGGTATCGAAATTGTAAATTTGATGGAAGCAAGTGATTCATTTCCTAGATGTGTGGATTTATTGGTAATTTAAAATGGAGATAATAAATTATATGCAATAAATATATAAAGTCGAACTGTTGGCGTAGGTCAATTTGAGCCTGCATACTTATAATTCCTTATTTAAGAATCAGATTAAAGTACTTTTTTTTTTTCTTTGAGGAAAACTAAAGAACATTAGGAATATAGAGGGAAGAATATTTTGACTGGTTATAAGCACTTAAAAACTTAGAATAGAAGGTTTATTTTTTTTCCTTTTTTTTTTCTTTTCCTTCTTTTTGCTTTTACTTTATAGCAGAATCCCTTCACAGCTTTCACTCCAATGCTGTGAGTTGTTATTTTTATCAATAGTCATTGTCAATGAGGAAAAATATAAAATGAAAAATTTTCTAACTGTGACATTAAAAATGATACCACAAAACAAAAAAAGGTGTCTGGATTTGAAATTTATTACTGCGGGGGACCTAGTTGTGTGGTTTATTAGGACCAATAGCTAAGGTCTATAACTTAATTCAAGTAATTACCATATTATATAAAATGGGGTTCACACATTTTTGAGTAGTATCGAAAGTTGGCATTACCTCTTCAGATTTTGGAAAAGAGATTTCATATGTTATTGTTCATTGTATTTCTCTTTAACTAAAAAGTGCTGCTTTTATTGATTACCTGAACAAAATTACAAATGTGAATTTAATTTTTGTGACTGCCATATCAACTCATTATGAAATTTGGGAACATCCTGTTTTCTTAGTTTGAATTTTTCATAATCTCTATAGCCAATTTTGTTTTTATAATAAAAAATTCACTAGCCCTACAAAATTGGGTTGTGCTTTTCTTCTCCCCCCAAAAAAAAAAAGGAAAAAAAAAAACTTTTGTGTCTACTCCAAGAAATTGGTTTAGTGGTTCTTAAAGTTTCATGATATTTACGAGATCTTAAGTTCAAAATCTCTTACCAACATTCTGGGACTACAATAGAATTCATCTTTGTAATAATCTGGTGTGTGTAAAATGGGAGGACTGTATACCCCTAATAGAATAATCAAATACTCGAAGAATTTTAGACACTCTTGTTTATCAAAAATAAAAAATAAAAAATTGTTGTGTTGTAACTTATAAGATATGAATATAGAGTTGAATTGTGTGGACATTTGCACGACCACAATAAAAATGTTAATGATTGAATATTTCTTCTTCAAAATGGGGAAAGCATTTGTGAGGAAACATGATTATTTGCAATAATTTATAATGCAGATGATCAATTTCAGGGTGGAAATTTGATATTTCATAAATTTAAAGATAAATACAATATCATGTGAATTTAAATCTCATTTGATTATATAATAAACAATAATTGATTTTAAATGATGCAGCAGTACAACCACTTTGAAATTTGTAAAACATCAAATCCCCACACTATAGAACAAGCTTTCTTTATTTCAAGGCAAATGGACCCCCTCTATTTGATTCTATAGACGCAACATTGGTATCAAAATCATTAGAGACTCACCTGTAAAATTTAAAAAAACCTAAGAAGAAAAGTCTAATAAAAATAAAATAGAAAAATAAATAAATAAATAAACCCCAAGAGAATATTAACTTTGTTTTCCCTTTTTGGTTGGAAAAAAATGTACCATTGAATTTATGGACAGCAATAGACAGTTCTGAAATAGGCCTGACATTGGTATATGCTGATTTAATATTCCATTAAAACTATACAACTATACAACCATATCTGATCTGATTCAGAGACATTTATCTAATCCTTGAGAAGTAAGATTGAGTACCAATAATAAAAATGTTACTTTCTAGCAATATAAAAACGTTACTTTACTTGGATACTATACATGTACACACATGTGGAATTTAATTTTGGCAACAGTCAGTACTTGATTTCATAATTGTAGCATATATATCTTGCTTTAAATTATTATGGGAGCTCATGTTCTTTGCAAGCCGTTTGGTAACGTTGTTCTAGTAATGTTATGTATATTTTTTGAAAATACGTGTTGTTGAAAAGTGTGTGAAAATACGTGTAATATTGTTTAAAAACTGAAAATATGTATTTAAACACATGTACTAAACGGTCCTGATTTTCCAGAATTTTTTATAGTTATGTTCTTTCTTTGAAATGAAGTGGTGTCTAATTTCAAGTTTAAGAGTAAGAAAGTCAAAAATTCAGGGTGGAATTAAATAAAGCATGTTAAGAATATGAATTAAATATTATACCGTGATACACATTTAATCCCTTATAGCATTCGAATGGGAAGGTTCACTAGGAAATTTGGTTTGCTTGCTGACCAAATCTAAGCCAACTTAGTCCAAATCTTGCAGCAGCCAGCAGCACCAATGTAAAGAGAAAATTTGTTATGTTTCCACGTGTGATGGTACAAATACTAAGCTCTACCCTCGTATAAGGATGAATTCGTATAATACATCGAATGTACAAACTAATTTATCGTGACATTAAGAGTGTAAAAATATATATTCTTTCTTTTCTCTAAGCAAATCTAGTATGAAAATCTTTATTTTTGGAAACATAGTAAGAAACAAATTATAAAGTGAACAAGTTACCATAATTTATGTGACATTTGTATCAAATACTTTGTTGAATTCAATGTATTTTCTTAAAGTGAGCTCTTCATTAAATTATATAGCAAAATACCAAAAATACTACAAATTTTACTACATAATGTTTATAAACTAACATGATAGTATATGTAATTTGTGTTACATCATTAACATAATAAATAAATTTTTATTTTGTATTTAAAAGTTGACGCATAAATTTTTAGAGATTGTATAATAAAATTTGTATTACCCATAACATTATTCATTTATCTAAAGAACTTCGTTATGAATCAATTTCATCTTACTATTAACAATTGTTCGTAAATCGAAATCCACTCGTACAGCCAATTGCAACTACAACTATTGTTAAAATTGTATTTATTATAATTAAGAGAAAGCCAGCATTAAGAATTGATATGAATGAATCACAATAAGTAATTCTTTAAAAGGAAAAAAAACCATTATAACTTATAAGTACATCAAAAACAGGACCACAAAAAATATGAACCAAAGGGGTTTTATTCATTGATGGTGTGGGTGATTCGGTTGTTCGATTCAATCTGGGTACAGAACCCTAATGCCTATCAATCCGGAGTCCGGACCACAACCAATACTTTGGCAAACCATGTGTTTGGTGTATCCCATACCCTGACAAGGAATAAGTATGACTTGCAATGGACAACACTATCTTTGCTATAGGTGGGATGTCTAGTTAAAATAAATAGGGGGTGTCCAAGATTAGTTTTCCATATATATCATTTCTTAAAAGACTGATAAATGTGACCCATGTCATCCTCACCTTATTAATCAGAAACATTCAGGCGAAAATACCATTTTGACCATTATACTTCGGGGTTACTTTTAATTTTGCTCTCTACATTTTGGTAACTGTAAATTGTGTTCATATTATTTTCTTTTTTAATATAAAATAGAAACTTAACTTTAACCTAAGATATGTGTATATGTATGCGAACCTTTTTCCTAGAAATTTGAATTTCGGCTCTTGTCCTCCATCCCACAAGAACTTTGTATTTATGGAATGACCTTCACGTTAAGGGTGTGCGATAGTTGTTCGTGTTATTTTCAACTTGCAATCAATTTGTAAGGATTAGTTTTCAAGTGAATTGATGGCAATGATCAAATTGATTGCTACCAAAATGTAAGGACGGAACTGAAAGTAACCCTGAAATGTAAGGGCTAAAATGATATTTTGCAAAATATTTAATAATAATTTTCAAACAAATGAAATTATGGGTTGCGAGTCAAGCAAGTTCTTAATCATCATTCTAGATATTTTTTTCCATTTCCTCTCTATTTATGTGAACGAAAGACTTGAGGGTGGTCCTTGAATTTTCCTGGGTCACTTTCATGGAAAATTTGTGAAGCTTTCCAAGTCCCAGCTGGTGGAAGATTTGGCTAAGTAGAATTTTAGGGCCCACGCAGAGGGTTATGGTGAACGAGGGTCCTACGAATTTGATTGACTTGAGCTGTTTATATCATTGGTTTTAATTTTAGCCATTTTTACAATAATGTCAATCTCACTTTTATCAAAAAGGCCTAAACAGCAATGAATAGGTCATTTTGGAACAAGGTTGTTTTCATACATTATTGTTGGGTTAATTATTATTTTTTATATATCATTAATGCATCAAGATTTACAAAATTTAGTGGGTTCTAGTTAGATCAATTAGTAAAGTCTCTGATTGTTAAATAAGAGATCTAAAGTTCAATCTCCGCCTACATAAAAAATCTATTGATATCTTTGTCTGATAATAAAAAATTATTATTAGAAGGGAACGCCATAAGTTAAAATTATCTCAATATATATATATAAAATTGGCAATACTATTTTGAAGCCAACTCAAATTTTTTATTCCTTTTTTTTTAATTGAAAAAAAAAGTTTTGTTTCTTTGAATAGTATGCAAACCAAGAAGACATCAACCTTACAGTTAATTTCCATCATAAAGAGTAGGGTACACGCGCTACACACATAGTACAAGATTAATACAACTACAGCATTCTTGTTAGTGGCCATCGTACATCGGCAACAAGAAAAAGGAATTTATGATTTGAGCCAATGCTATCTAAGGACACCATAAAGGCATAGTCCATAGTTGGGTGGATAAGTGGTTATCATGTCACTAAAATCCCAGGTTGGATCTAGGGTTCATGTCAAACTAATAAAGAAAGGTGAGAGAGATTTTGATGAAATTATTCTAACCATTTGGCTTTTATTATGGGCCCTATTAATGGGTCATTTTAGAAAAATTTTAATATCATTTTAAAAATTGTTAAAAAAGTTATTTTTTTTAATAAAAAATTTCTAAAAAAATTTCATAAATCAATATCCTTAGTGTATCTGTTATTTTTTTTTCCCTTTTTTTATTTAGTAAAAATTATTTATTAAGTCTTGTTAGTAGTTATTAAAGCCTAGTAATCTATTTATTGGGTGATGTAAAAGACTATTTAGGAAGTTGCCTAGTGTTTATTAACTCTCACTCATTGTAATCACAATATATATCAACGAGAAAGAATAAGAAGAGTGTAGAGAATATTTTAATTCATAAAATTACTATCTTACTTTGGAGTTGAGTGATTCCTCCTAACAATCAAGTGTGTGGCATAATCGCATTAAGTAACATTCACATAATTTCCCAACAGGTCACGACTTGCATCACTCCTACTTGAAGATTCCATACATGAGATCCACACTTACATAAGAGGTAAGCGTAATAAATCGAGTGGTAAGGCATAATTTCTTACTCCCTTAATTGATTTCAACCTCAATTTAAATATTAATTGATAAAATGTTTTCCCCTTCTTGCCAAGGTTAAAATAATTGGAGGGCATTAAAACTAGTCCAACACTAAAAGGAAGATAATTTTTTTTTGTTGACCATCCAATGGTTTGCCTGCAATGGATTAAAAGGAGCTTAATATTCCACTAATTAGCTTGAGGAGTCTAATCCAATTATACCATGTTTGAAGTGCCTTTTTTCCACAAATGTGAAAAACCAATAGGGACAAAGTTTGTAGTCAATGATTTATTGCTTAGCGCTTTACGTAAGAATCATATGTTTATGGACCACTTGCATTTGCATGTCTAATTTGTCTATGGAGAAACTTCCACATCATGTGTTACTTATGGTCTTGTTTGTATCATTATCGTATCTCGTAGCTTATTAGCCTGTTAGGACCGTTAAGGCCATGCATTGTTTGTGGTTGAATTTTAATCAGATCTAAGCTCATGATGATCAATGTATGATAATTGATGAGTTAGTGAACAAAACAATAGGCCAATCCTGTTCAGATTAATTTGCTTAATAAGTATATTCATTTGGGGTTTAGCAATAATTTAGTTTAAGACAAAAATTGCAGTCCTATAAGTCCTACAAATTGAGACCTTTTTTTTTTTTTTTTTAATTATTTAGTTTTTTTAGTAAATTAATGTATTCACCAATGCCTTATACTGTGTTATACATAAGTGGGATAGAAGCAATTTAGGCTAAACTCCAATGGCAATTGGCAACAAGTTGAGATCACATTAATGAATATGGTACTAGCAAAGTTAAAGATGAAAACAACAAGTTTTATTACCCCATTTATTTTGATTGAAAGAGCAACATCATGGAGGATTTGGTCAGAGGTGATGGATTAATTTCATAACAAATAATGCACGAGATAGCATTGGCAGCAAGCACTATCAAATATAAATGAGACAAGAGCTGGTCATTAGAACTATTTTGTCATGGTAGTTTAATTTTTAAAAATTTTACCTTTGTTTCAAAATCATCCTTGTACTTTCAAATGTTTTTAAAAATGTCCATATTGCCATCTGGTAAATGGAAAATGTTGATGCATCAAACGAAATTCATGAATTTGAAGCCACTACTCGCTATGATGGCGTGGAACCATGATGTGATATGAATTCTATTCACTACATTAGTATTTTTCTTCCATGAAATGACAATACAAGCCCTTTTATTAAAAAGATTTGAAAGTATAGAGACTATAACGAGACATTTTAAAAGTATAATGACTATTTTAAAAGTACTAAATATGCAATCTAACGTAATTTTTGTCGATAGTATAAATTATAGATTTGCTAAATTCTCTTAGCTTAAGCTTAATTTACAATTACAATGTGACAATTAAATTAATTAAGATTGAGTCATGTAGAAGGGGGGGATTCACAAGCTATTTATTTCAAGATTGAGTTGGATTGTTCAAGAATTGCCCAATTTGCTCATGCACAATATGTTGCACATGGATCATTTTTTCCCCGAAAATGATGTGAAACAGAGAGCCAATTTTGTGAAAGCTATGCTGCAGGCAAGAATAAAGCCGAAAGTTTCAGATAGACATTTTTTGTGGGCTTTTAATGTTTTATAGCGCATGGCCTAGGAGTTCAGGCTAGTACATAATAGATCATAGGAATTGATTTTGTGCACCAAATTTAAATTATTAGGTAGCGTTTGTTGCATGTACGGTCATCATCAACAAGTAGGGGTCTCTCAATAATTGTAAATCGATAGCTGTGTTATGTGTTGAGGGGGAGGTGAATTTTTGATAGCTGTCACCATAAGCATGCCACATTTTGGTGCTTGTCACATGGCTACATAAAACCTTTCAATTAAGGCTGTGGTAAAATAGTGGGTTGTAGTTGACATAACTTGTAAAGTTTTTTGTCATTGAATAAAAGATTTGAGATTAAGGTTGGAATTCTATTTACACGAAAAATCGATTAGTATATTAACATGATAATAAAGAGTAATCATTATAGAGCAAATACCATTAGTTAAAGTTCTATCAATTCTAATCATTTAAAATAAGCACCTAATGATCCTATATTTCCCTGAAAATGTGAAATAACTTTAAAGGAGCAAGGCAATCATGTTTGTCCTTGATCATTGAGGGTTTATTTGTTATGGACACATTTTTCTCACTTCACAATCATGGATGCAGATGCTCACCATATGTGCACAAAATATTAGCTCAAACATCTTATACAACAATTGTTGATGATTGCCAAATCTAAGGAATTTAGTTAAAAGTAAAGAGGAAAGTAAAAAAAAAATCAGCAAGAGAGTTTTACTTGGTTTAATAAAATGTCTACGTCCATGGAAGCAACACAGTTTTTTTTTTTTGGATAGAAAAGAATATGGTTTACAACATATTTATACTTCCTCGGTCAAAACCTTATCTTGTTATATTAAAATTCTAAATATACCCTTATTGAACTGCGGGGTTTTTCTTTCATTGACATAACATACTTAAATTAAGGTGCATCAGGATTACAATTTAATTTAGAACAGGAGTCATCATCTCTAAAAGTCAAAGGTATCAATCTATAGATTAACATTTTATTTAATTTGTATTCAAATAAGAACCTTTTATTGGAATATTTACCCGTGTGTAAATGATGTGATTAATTAAAAGTGTTGAAGTCTCACGTTAAATAATAACCAAAACAATCAGTGGTTTTTATAATATAAATTAACTCAAACCCACATGTTTATGTTTAAGCTTTTGAATTGAATGATACATCCATATATTATATTAACTTCCTAATTAGATCCTCCCTAGCATCTTTTTATCTCTTTTTTAAGTTCATTATGACATAGGTGTAATTGCAAGTGAACATATTGATAAGAAGGAAATCTATTTTAATCATCATATAAAGATCCCATTATCTTAATTTAGTTTTAATTTTTAAAGTAGCACACTTGTTCAAGGTTTGAATTGCTTCCCAAACTCATTGAAAAAAATGGATATATATGAATGCATATACACAACCAAGATGATTTGAGTATTCATTATGTGTCCATGTGGGTGGCCCGTCAAATAATGGCTCCCCTTTTGTTTTGCTAAGGGATGATTTCGGACCACAATGATGAACTGCAATATAGGGTAGGCTCAAGCAAAACACCAAATTAATTATATGCCTTTTTAACATCTAGCTAGCACTCTTGTCCTGTACCATCTTTTTACTCACTTGCAGGTTATAATTATACGGGGATATGTGTGTTGATTAAGTAGTTCTACAGAATGTAGCGTGAGTAAAACACGATGTTCCATTGTCATTATTTTAGCAATTTTTTTTTTTACTATTGAAATAAGGACTAAATTATTACAAGAGATAAATTTTAAGAAAACTTGTTTAAATTTAATTTTCAAAATTGTAACTAAAACAAGTAGTTTTAAATCTCAAGAAGGATTGGTGGGGTATGTAAAATCTGTCTTTGCCCTGGTCCTCTTTGGGGACAAGAGGAGATGGTCGGGTTGGGATGGAATGGACGGAAAAACTTATCATCCTTAGAAAAATTACTTCTTGACGTGTGTTTTATCAGTTCTTTTAAGACCATATTATTTACCATGACTTATTGAAGTAGTAAATTATAAATAGTTGATAATTACTTTTATAGAAACCTATCGTAATTTATTCATAATTCAAAGTCAATCACATCAAATTGCGAGGTAAAAATGATATGCTCTACACTTTCCCGAATTTTTTTTGTCTATGAAATTTGAGAAGTCTCCTAATAAGTTGGATTATTCCCCATTGTTGAAAGGTCACTTTATATTAATCACATCAAATTGCGAGGCAAAAATGATATGCTCCACACTTTCCCGAATTTTTTTTGTCTATGAAATTTGAGAAGTCTCCTAATAAGTTGGATTATTCCCCATTGTTGAAAGGTCACCTTATATTTTTAAGAATTTGACCAGAGTGGAAAAGGACCTTCGATTACAAGTAATTTTCTATTAGTTATAGGACAAAAATAAAACCTCCAACAACTATTGGACACGTATCATTATTCCATTTTAACTTTATAAGCTTTTAAAACAATCCACATATTAAGTTATTAATCTAAAAAATCATATCTCTCGAATATGTCAGTGTAAAAGAAGAATCTATAGATAATATACTATTTGGTTCCCCATCTCTCATGTTGCTTCTTGACCGTGGAGTCTCTGGTTACTGGCTCCATCGAATTGTAATTTATTCTTAGTCATCTTAGTCAGTCAACAATTCATACTTTGCATGCATTTAATTGTTATCTAGTTATAGCCTATAAGGTTAATAGTGTGTAAATACAACCATTTGTTTGACTTTTTAAATAATATAAATTTAAAAGTTTATATATTTTATTTGAAATATCATGCATTTAATTATATTTCGTTAAAAAATTTGAAATTTTTTATCATGACTATGTAAAGGAGTGTTAAAAGAGAAGTTGACATATGTAAGGAGTGTTAAAAGAAAAATTGTAGTCATCTCAAATAAAATAAAAAATTGCATTAATAAGAGAAAAATGTTCGAGGTTTTTTTTTTTTTTTTTTTTTTTTTTTTTTTTTTTTTTTTTTTACACACATCTATAATTACCAAAAGTCATAAAAATATATGTGGCCGACCTTAATTAATTTGCTGAAAATCCATAGTCGATTTTGAAATTTTAGGATTAAGACTTTGTTGTTGTTGTTGTTGTTGTTGAAAGATAGTCCAAGATATTAGAAGCGTAAAGAACTATTGGAATGAATGTTGGTTTTAATTAGCTAAAAATCATTGGTATTTTGGCATGATGATAATGAACAACTATCAAGAAGTAATATAAATTCAAATCATATCGCATAACTAAATCAATTCTTTAGGGTTAGTAAAGGATAGGTTTAGATTTGGAAAGTGATTTTATGGGTACTACAATTTCTAGTTTTCTAAGATTTTTGCTTAACAAATTAATGTATCAAATTTTAAACATAAACTGTGGTTAAAAAATTTATTTATTATATTGTTAATATCAATCTGATCCAATCTAACTCAACTCGACAACTTAGGTTTTTTTTTTTTTTTGTTGTTGTTGTTGTTGTGGGTTGATGGGTTTGATTGGATTCTAAATTTTTTTAAAGATTGGATTGGGTTGGGTTTATGCAAGCAAGATTGTCAACCCAAGTAATCTAACCCAACCACACTATTAATATTAATATTTAAATATATATATATATCTTAAATTTGTTAGTTTGATATTTTCTTCATTTGATTTTAAGACTTAGTTTAAATTAGTTAGTTTGATTTTTCGAGACTTAGTTTGGATGAAAATGGAACATTAAACCTAATTATGTAAATTTTAATAGTTTATTAAATAATGAGAATTTTTTGGAATATAGTTTAAGAAGGGATGACGAATTTGAACCTTGGACATCTCTAATGCCATTGAGTTACAAGATAAAAATAATGAGATTAAATAATTGAATGAAAACCGAATTTTTTTATAGATAAAGTTTAGCTACAAAATTGGTTGTAGCCTAAGGGTCTGTTTGGGATCCGTTTATTTTGCTAAAATTGAAATTTTTTTTTCCTGAAAGTACTGTAAATAAATGTAAAAGTTAATTGAAATAGTACAATGAAACTCATAAATAGTACCAAAAAGTGCAGTGGGACCCATAAATAGCAGCAAAAATAAGTTGAATAGTAAAATAAGCTGACAAAATTAATCATGTCAAATGGACACTAAGATTACAACTTTACTCAATATATTTTTATTAGAGGTGAATTTTTACAAATCCACTATTATATTATATTTTCTTTTTATATGTTCCATGCTTGCAAAAATTCTAGAAAATTAAAGGTAAGATATTATGTCATCAATAAATTGTTTAAATTGTAATTGTAGTTTAAAATTATGCATAAAAATAAGCTTATAAAATCATATAGTAAATAATATCTAATTGATACAAAACTTGACATGTATATTAAGATAGTAAAAAACATTTAATTTAATAGTTAGATTTTTAAAATATATAGTAATTTTTATTTTATCGAGTAAAGTTATAAGTCAATTTTGTAACTAAATTTTATCTTATTTTTTTTTATTAACTCTTGCAATAAACGTCGTCATCTGATGACTTAACTTAGCTTATAGATTGGGTTAGATTAGTTTTGGAACCTAACATAGGTTAAGTTAGGTTGGAATTTCCCCAATTGGATGTGTTGAAAAGTACTCCAAATTCAACACAATCGACTAATGCACAAACTTATTGGTAATCAAATCAACAATAGATTTTAGGGGTAATCAAATCAACAATAGATTTGGGATTAGGATTTTTCAAATATGAAAAGGATGTTATCCTCCCACAAACTTAGACAAACCATACAAACCAAAAAAAAAAAAAAAAAGGATAGAGTCGGTATCTTTCTACATTTTTTTGGGAAGGCGTACTTTAGTAAATTCAGCAACCACTTCTAGGGACGTTACCGAGATTCCAACATATTTTGTCCGTACAACGTTTTTTTTGTTTCATCACAACAAGATCTAAACCCTTGGGCTTGCGGCGTAAACTATAAAACTCTCTCTCTCTCTCTGTCTCAAATCCCTATGTCGATCTGCGTCCACGAATCTTGGGCTTCTAAACGACTTGCCTCACAAAAGCAAAGACCCCTACTTTTCAACACAATAACGACAGCGCCCTTACAAACACCTGACTGACCATATTGCCCCTTCCCTCATTTCTTGTGTTTGTCTACCTAATCTCACATGTGGCCCCCATGCAAAATCTCCCCATTCTTTCCCTTGCATTGAAACACAATAAATTATTATTAAATTCCACCATTTGTTTTTCCTCGTCTGTGAATGTTTTTGATTGATGAATTATAAAAAATTGAATAGTTTTATATCCGCACATTCTTTCTCAACTTTTTACCATAATTTTTACCTAACAAATTGTAAATAGTTGTCCATTATTTACACACGAACTTGTTATTTTTCTTATATCACTCGCACTTTGTTATATCACAGTTATAACAAAAAAGTTGAAAAATAATACGTTATTCTATGCATTTGACCCATCATCATAACCGGTTATTAGATCCAAGCTTTGTCTTATTATAAAAAATGATATTAATGATGATTATGCATCCGTTAGGAAACAACTTATTTATTTATTTTTTTGTAAAAAAAATGTTAAAGTATATTTGTACTTTTTAAATGTGAGAAAATTGAGGTTTTATAAAACTGTATATAAAATATAAAAACAAAAAAATGGCTTGTAATCCAATGCTAAATGTACATTATATAATGCAGATGTTATACAAATCACAATATACTATCTTAAATATTGTGAAAAAATACATATTTGAACTATCTTACACTAATATACTATTTGACTGATATAAATAATACACATAAATCATCTTATAGTGGTCCCTAATAAGTTATTTTTTTTATTATTTGTGAGAAAGTGTTGCCCCTAATAAGTCGGGAAAATAATCAGCTCAAACACGAATTTTCAAAGTCAAACCATGTCATGTGAAAAAAAAAAGTAGATAAAACTCATTGTATGTGTAAAACCATCTCTTTCTCCTAAAATTATTCTGTACATCCCGTGTATTAAACCCTTTTTAATTTTTCAACACAAAATGGACCCCACACATATAGATCAAATGTATATTATATAAATTTTACGCTTACATGATAGGACGGTTTAGTACAAACGGGTGTTATCGAATGATTTCCTTCTCTCTCTACAAGCATCTGACTGACCAAATTGCCCCCTTTTTTTCCATTTTGTGTGTAACCTATCCTTCTATCTCAGTGTGGTCCCCACGCAAAATCCTCATTAATTTTTATAGTTTTGTTGTCAAAATTTCTTCACACACACTTTCTCTATCTAAAAACCTCATCCATTGTCTGTCTCTTTCTATCTATCTCTCACCACTTCCAAGGATCTGAGAGAGAGAGGAGAGAGCATCTGCTTTCCCCCGACTTTTTCGAGAAAAAGTCACTCCAAAACAAACAGTGCTCCTACTACAACTACAAAGTATTTAACCATAATTGTCCTTTTAAGGTAAAAACTACTTAGCAACTTTCTGGTGTGTTAACTCCTACATTGGCAACACCATACTCCCCCACATTATTCAAAAAAAAAAAAAAAAAAAAAAAAAATATATATATATATATATATATGAATATGATCACCTTCGAATTCCATGTGCACACTCATGATTGTAAATGATGATAGAATAACATGTGATTATTATTATTATTTTTTTATCCTCTTCTTTTTATAATTTTTTTTTAAAAAAATTGGTTAAAATATCATTTATGCTAACTAAATTTGAGTGTTGTTTTTAAATTCATATCTTAGACTATGAGAACGTTGAATATTACACAAATATTATTGTTTATCAAGTCTTATAACTTATTAGTATTACTTGATCTTGTTTTATGAGGAAAATCAGTATTCAAATCTTATTCTTCAACTTTTATCAAATTTATTAAAATATTATTTTTAACTAATATAAAAAAAAAAAAATTAATGTCATTATGGACAACAAATTAGAAAAAAAAAAAGTTTTTAGGAGTGCTAATTGCAAAATTGTGATAAACCATAACGAAAGATGCACATTAACATTGTTGTGATAGTCAGTAATAAAAATTGCAAGTTTTAAAAGTGAAAATATCAATTAATAAACGATCTCGAATTTGTTTTTCTTTTTTGGCATAATGATTTTAAACTTAGAAGGTGTAAATTCATTTTAGCTAAATACAAGTGAGATTGTATAAAAAGATATATATTTTTTTTAATTTTTTTATTGGAGAGTGCAGAAAACAAGAGATGAGATTTTACATAAAATATCCTCTTTTATTTTTAATTAATTTTTGATAATTTAATAATTAGGGAAGTGAAGATTTGAACCTTAAGCTTTTCCATTGAAAGTACTAAAAAAATGTTAATGTCAATGGAGTCATTCATTAATGTAAATAGAAAGAATAGATAACCATTTTTTGTGGCAAAGAATATATGGATTATTCATTAGGCAAAAGGGGTGATGTTCTGGCCATTTCCGGATTTGAATGAATGAGACTAATTATATATAGGTTTTACCGACTGGACCCACAATCTGATTCTCGTCATTGTGTTATCAAAGCCCCAAGGGTTGAGTAGTCTTGTCCGTCATTTACACATCTTTTTATTTCTTCATCTTTTTTTTTTTTTTCCTCAATCTGAAACAAAAAAAATATATTAATAATAGGTAGTTTTACGATTATATTCCCTTGAATAGGCAATTAAGATTGTACGCAGGAGTTCTGTTCTGTGAATAACAAGGATATGATGTTCAATTTCTAGCCAATTAAGTTGACAGGAATGTCTCTAAGTGGGTCCAATGTTTGGTAAAATATGCAAATCATGGGGTACATCAAAAAAAGAGTTTCATTTGATTAGGCTTGTGGTGTGGTGTGGAAGTGATGGAATGGATTCTCTCTCCTTTTTCATTTGGGGCAGAACAAAAAAATCTTGGAAAGGGTTTTATTTTGGCCCATTTGGCCTGTAACATTTTGAGCCTAACAGTTTTGTTTGGGCCAAGCTTGGGCCGTACTGATGCTAAGCATTTAGCAGAGGGCATAAATAATGTGCCAAGAGGCCCAGAACTCAAAAGATACCGCACATTTCCGATTTCACCAAAGTTGAGTTTTTTTTTTTTTTTTTTTTTAATCAACCGTACTCCTACCTCTTCATTTACAATTATGATGGAGAATTTGAATCCTAAATGTCTTTATTAGCAATATCAGGAAATGCTTGCTAGTGAGTTACAACGTTCTTGACAAAAAACTGACTGGGTACTTGAATAGTTAACATATACATGCATACCTATATAAGGAAAACAATAAATAAGTTGAAATATATGCACCAAGTTAATTATTTTTGATTTTTCATTCAGAACAGCTTGAAGTTTGACCAAATAGTTTAGTGTGTTGGACCAAGTTATGGTATTAATAATCTTTTTATTCGATAGGCCAAGACTAGGTTTATTGACCCTATTTTTAGCTCCCTGCAAGGACCGCAGGGAATTCATTCCTAGAATTTATTTATTTTGACTAACATTACATGTCCTTGTACCATGAAAAATTTGCTTATATTTTGTTTTCTTGCTAAAACAGTACAAGGCCATTCAAACGGGTGTTAATTGTGACTTCTAAAGCATCATGAAACATTTATTAACAATCAATTCATTAATTGATTGTATAGTCGTCTTGCCATAGGTAGCCCAAGCCCCATAGCATTCCTAATGGTTAACTAGACTTGGTCAAAAATAGTACAAGGCCAATTCATTTTTCCTTTTGACTTCCAAACTACGGGCCTATAACTTTAGTGAAGATAGGTTTACAGTTTTTTACTATGCCAAAAGTTCTTATCATATATTCAGCCAAAAAAAAAAAAAGTTCTTATTATATAAAGTATAACATAGATTCATCATTCTGTTCATCTCTAAATTAAATATACTAATGAAAAATTCAGTTAAGTACTATATAATATGGATAGCAAATTCATGATATGAACAAGGTAATATTTTTACTATAGTTATACATGTGTCGTCTTTGCAGCATAGTTTTTGTCCAATACGGAAAGAGTATTTTTTAGCTCACCTACAATTACAAAACATATAACATTAACCAAAAAAAAAGAAAAAAAGAAAAGAAAAAAGGGAAAAAAAACCTTACAAGTACCACTATATATATTAAATTGATACAAGGTATTTTAGAGCATTCAGTCATAACTACAAGGGTTTGAAGGTGGGGAAAATAAGTCAGTTAGTCCAATGGTAAAAACCCAGGTTGTTATGTGATATCCAATGGAGTGTGAAGTGTTGGTATCAACCTTGATTTGTGATGCAATCCTTATATGTTTAAGACCCAAAAAAGAAAAAAAAAAGAAGAAGACCGGAAATTGGAGAGATAGTTCAAGCTCTTTCTCAAATGGCATCTCTTTTCATTATGATAGTAAGGTGGAGGATGAGGTCATGGGTTCAAGACCCACTAGATTTGTGTGTAATCACTTTAAAACAAAACTATCAAAATATCAAAAACTCAAACTCAATCCCTAAGAAGAAGGGAGATAAAAAGCCACAAAAATTGGCTAAGATATGACAAAGAGAATTTTGCCCTAACAAAGAAGTAATCACTCACAACCACTAAAGGTTCACAATGTTCAATATTATCTAAATCTCACCACTCAGGACAGCTATCTTTTTTCATTCCAGGGACAAATAGCATGGTTAGGTTTCGATTTGTCAATTGATTGCATGTCAAGAAAAGTGCAGTTCCACATAAAGAGTGGTAATTTAAGTCCGGTCCCAACCACCTAATTGCTAGCCACAACTACAAAAAGACACTTACTGTCAGATTAAGAACTCCATGTTGATGTAATCTCAAATTAGCACATAAACCCCCCCTAAAAAAAAATCGAATTACATGAAAAACATTTTAAGCTAATGTATTCTAGCAAGCCTCTAACTATAATTTGTATTTAGGAAAGTTACTTATGAAATAAGTAAAATGGTATATGCGGTGGCGGGCTACTATTGACATCACAAAGTACTTTCTCTGTGATAGATAATAAATCTTGATATCCAAGATAGTGGTTAGTGAAGACTACTTCATCTAATTGCCTGAACTTCTTTGGATCATGTAATTTCTTGTGTCGTATGATTGCTTTTTTTGTGTGTATCATTATTTTTTATTTCTGTTTTTTGCATCTAGCAGATCTTGAAATTTGTGTATATTTGGATACTCCCAACACTTCCCTGGATCATCTCCCTTCTGATATTTTTTTTTGGTGGGTAGAAGTCTCCCTTCTGCATTGATTTCAAAGGAGTATTGCTTACAGTAAAATTAAAGAAAAACTAACTAATTAAAACAAAAAAGTTGGCACTCAAACCCGATACAAAACCTAGAAGGTATTACACTGACAAATCAGAACTAGGAAAAAAATAAACACATAGATCTAATAGCCAAGAACAACCGAACAAGTCTAAGGACAGGATTTTTCAATAGGAAACATGGGAGTATAAATAGTTAAAGCAGTGAGGTATCAAAGACATAAACTAAACTGTTACTCCAGTTTTCAGGTGCAAATGGTATTATCATGATTGATTTGAAAGTAAATAGATATTTTTGGAACAATTAAAATGGGAAAAATCAGAATAGGATTTTTGTTTCTGATCTAAACCACCATAAATTTTAATTGTACCTTCATTCTCGCTTCCTTAAAAATGGGCAGAAAAATAAAAACATGATCAAGTTGGAGTTTCGGAATATAGGCTGCCATATATGTAATGGAAAAAAAAAGCTATATATAATTAGAATTTCTGGAAAGACAAACAAATAGAATTCAAATCAAATAGAGTCATATTAGTTGCCTAGATTGTACTGTGTGAATGGAGGATATTTCGTCTCACATATGCGCTGTAATTCAAGCCAGTATAGTAAGTATGGTTTAATAAAGTCTGATGTTTTTCTTCTCAAAAAAAAAAAAAGAAAAAAAAAAAAAGAGTCATCAGAGGTTTCAAGATGACCCAGGACAAAACAGAACTATGATAAGAGAACTAGCACAAACATGAGAACGATAGAATTAAAAAACAATCAAATTAACTAGAACCAACATTTTTGTTTCCCCTGGAACTAAAATGATACAGCCAAAAGCATTAGAATACTCAAATTGATGAAAGGAAGTTAAACTGCTTAAAAAAATATAAAACAAACAAAAGTCAAGAATCACAAAAATGAGAGAGATTAAAAGTACTCCATTACACAAAAAAAAAAAAAAAAAAAAAGATTTAATTTTCAAAGAAAACTTCTCAACACCTTAGAAACAGATTTAATATCCACAATTGTTTTCTTTAAGATTAAAATACTTAAAGAGAAGATTAAACCCGTTAGTAATTAGTTTAACTATTTACAGAAGGCCATCAAAATTCGTTCTTGATTATTAATAATTTTCTACTGAATTATAAATTTTTTGGATTATTTTATTGAATTATTTAATTTAAAAAAAATTATTTTATCAGGCTCCTAAAATCCTAATTAGGATTCATATCGCAAATTTGACCTTCGAACATCGATTATTATAGAATCACCCCATCTTTAATTTTCCTACTCTTTCTTGTTTGTTTGTGAACATGTAAAGAGAAATATTGTTTTTATGTCTGTAATGTTTTTGTGGTACTTCTTGTTTATGGTTGGAATCTGACCACCCATTCCCTTACTATCCATCTATCTTAAAAGAAAAGAAAAAAAAGAAAAAGAAAAAAGAAAAAGGAGGTTTTAAAAAACTATATGCTCCTTTTTAGTATGAAAATAATCAATCTCTCTCTTTTTCTCTCTCTATATATATGTGTGTTGTCTTTCATGACCAAAACATGATACATATATGAGATACAATCAAACAAATAAAATGAAATAAGCATAGATTTCAATAGATATCATGAATATTCAAATCCCTCAACATATTCATTAGGGTTCCATCTAAAGATCCCTCAACATATTCATTTTCATCCAAACAATTTGAAAAGCCAAAATATAGAAACTGAAAAGTGTTGTGGGATCATTTTGTGATAGGAGTATAGGACCAAATTAATCAAAAAGAGGTAAGTTGTGATTGAAGCTTGCCTACTAATTAAAACAAGATACAAAATCTATTAATTTCGATAGAATCATAATGATTTTATTTTAATCCAAACTTTAATTGCACTATAGGCAAATGGGAAGTGATGAGCAATGTGATTTGTAGCCTCCAACTCAAATCTATGGTTCATGCCCTGTGGGAGTGTACCTGCTAGCTAGAGCTTTTTAGATGGAGGGAAGTGCTGTCATACAAAAGTGGAGGAATAAGCAAGGTAGCGATCCAACCCTAGTTTAAGCAATGTGCAATAAAGTATCTTGTGAGAAGTTTTAAGTTTTAACTACTCTTCTTGACAATGGCAAAGGAGATATCTTGTTAATATGTAATGCTCGTTTGTTTTAATAGAAAACCTTTTGTGTAAATAGGTTTTTTATATTTAGTAGTATCAAAAAAAATATATTAAAGGAAAATATTTTTGGTTAATGGAAAATCCTATTAAAAATATAACTTATATTTGCTTTTCCCTAAAATTTCCCCCCCCCCCCCCCCCAAAAAAAAAAAAAAACTCTAGTTCATACCATGCTAAATAAAAAAAGTTAAGAGGAAATATGGAAACTATTGAAAACAACTCTATTTCATTTTTAAGGACACACCAAATATAGGAAAATAAGATAGTTTTTCTAAGAATACTACCAATTATAGGAAAATTAAATGAGATAGTTATCCAAAATATACATTTTGAAAAATGATTTATTTTTTAGAAAATAATAATGTCTAAACAAATGAACCGTTAACAAGAGGCAAGCCAACCCCTTTTTTTTATTTTTATTTTTTTTATTTATGTTCTTTTCATTTTTTTATTAAAAGAAAGTAAACAAAATTTTCAACTTTTATTTTTATCTTTTAAAAAAAAAAATTAAAAAATTTGAACATGTCAAAAAGATGTTGTTTTGGGACATTAAATGGAAATTGCTCTACTGGATGTGGATGAAATGATTGAATTGAATAAGATTAAAAGTTAAAGGACTAAATTGATGAACAAAATTAAAATTACATGATTGAATTGAATTTTAGGCTCAATTATATGGTATAATTTGTCATTTAACTTTTTTTTTTCTTTCTTTAAAAAAAAAAAAAAAAATCTTTCTGCCCCATATGATAACCTAACATCATGAGTCATTACTCAAACTTCATCTTCGGACTTAGATACTTATGATACCTAATAAGGACTTAGAACAGCTAGTGATGCACCTGTTATTTTCAAACCAATCCACTCCACGGACCCCAAGTTCACCCAACACTCTTTTGTCACTTTATAGATAAGTGTGAAAAAGAGTGAAATTTTTATTTGTTTTATTTTATTTATCCCTTGTTTTTATTGTTTTTTTAACATATAAGATAGAATTTTAAACCTATGATGTTTATTCCATGATGATTTATCTTTATCATTTAGTTACGACTCTAATTAAATTTTGGTTTAGTTAGGTAGAGATCAAATTGGGATTTAAACCCCAAATTTTTCATTCGATGATAAAAATCTTTACTAGTTGAGTTAACTAAAACTGCCCGATAATTCTTTTTCTTAATGATAATTTTATATAATTTAAACAAGAGAGAGTAAGACTTGAGCGGCTGCTGTCTGCTGTCAAGTGTCAACCCTAACCCATGCATGATTTTTTTTTTTTTGATAACAACTAACTAAGAACTAATCCATGCATGATTTACCTTACACTATAAATGGAAAATCATTTTTGACTTTTCAAAAACATATGATTCATCAAGAAAACTTTTATTTGGTAGGTGTGCTTTCTTTACTTAAATAGTTAAATGCATTTCAAATATTTTTTAGCTGTCTCTATTGAATCACATCCCAATGTCCATAGAAAGTTTTCATTCAAGAAATAAGAGAGAGCCAAAGATCTAACAATTGCATAGAGTTATTCTTTGCTCTTCACATTCCTGAAATTTTTAATCAGGTTCAGATTTTTTTCTTAGTTCTATTGCGTATGATTCCAATCTATATATTATTGTCTCATATCTCTAATTATTTCATAGGTAATTTTGTTTATAGATATGATAGAATTGAAATCTATAATGTTTGCTCTATTTTGTTGTAGAGGTGAGATGTGATTATAAATCTCATTTTTATAATACGAAAGTTTATCAGTTGAGTTAATTAGTGCATAGTTAATATATGTCTACTCTATTTTTTGTGTACTCACCATTCGTCACTTCAGTTGAGTGGAATCCATTATATTCAGATTGAAGATCATCAACTATCAACTATAGGAGCTTTGAAACCAGCAAGGTGGGGTTTGCTCATTCTTGATAGCCAGAAAAATATGAATAAACAGAAAACCTTGAATATTAGAGTCTGAGTCGTTTTTTGGTATATATGAAGGTTCAAATTATATACCAATAAGGCTTGGAATAGAGATATGAAGAATAGAGATTCAGCATGCCTCTCAATGTTAGTGATATTCTTGGTGTTTCAGTTTTATTTAAGGCCCATGTTGAGAATGGGCATTTCTCATTCAACCAAGATTAGTCAAGGTATGCGTTACAAAATCCTTCTTTGTTCTCTTCGTTTTTTTTTTTTTTTTTTTTAGAATGATTTTGTTTTTCCTTTTATAGATAGGATAGGATTGAAATTTATAAACTTTAATACACTGACTTAATTTGCTTATGACTGAGACTGTTGTTGGTCCACATGAGCAATAGCTAGATAATTTGATAGACAATAAATTTATAAGAATTTCCTTTCTGGAGAGGGACCTTCACTGTGATTTACTCTTCTGAGTTCTAAAACATTTTTTTTTTCCCTTCTAACACTTTCTAATTCTTTTGTATATTATGAGGAATTATTCGATAGGTGCACTCTCCCACTTACATAAGGGTGTGTCTTATGAATAAGTTCCACTCTCTTAGCTAAGGCATGAGCATTAGTAATTGCCACTGTGTTTTACATGATTAAAACGAGTCCATGAAAAAACCCTTATGTGAAAGTAAGACATAATAAATTAGGTACTTTGAATAATATTTGACGTATATTATCAAGTTAAGACACTAATAGATTTTTGGTATAACCAAGATTCGAACCTAAATCTCTTGTTATTATTTGAAGAACCAATCTATATATATATATATATATACATTATTAGGCAAAGTTAAGAGAAAATCCAATTAGATTTCAAATTGGAATTCAATTAGATTATATTTTTGCGTCATGTGTCTCATCTAATCTAAGCTATTGTATATG
Organism: Quercus rubra; assembly: GCA_035136125.1. Lineage (NCBI taxonomy): Eukaryota > Viridiplantae > Streptophyta > Magnoliopsida > Fagales > Fagaceae > Quercus > Quercus rubra. Next base: position 56,106,198 of record CM068732.1, on the reverse strand, counting down.
TAGTGTCCAATAATGATTTTGAAAGTTATATACATAACTGCAGTGCAATGAGAAACTTGGCGTAACCGATATTATTAAAATTGTAAGAGAAAATCATTTTAGTACTTCCAAATGTCTTGGTCGAACTAATGTTCTATATATTTAGTGTGCATTTGACATTGATTATTTTTGCTAACTTATTTTATATTCAGCTTATTTTTGCTATTATTCATAGGTTCCATTGCACTTTTTTAACTATTTATGGGTCTCATTGTACTGTTTTAGCTACCTTTTACTTTTATTTACAGTACTTTCAGTAAAAAGTTTTCAATTTCAGCTAAATAAGCTGTTCCAAAACGGACACTTAATAACCTAAACTAACATCAATTTCATCATTATAATTCATCATTCCCATGTATAAGTAAGGATTACATACTAGTAACTACTAATTCAAAGTAATGATTTATTATATGATGATAGTTGGCACTGTTCTACCAATGCCTTTGCTACATTTTGTTCTCATCTATAGAATATTGTCATTAAGTGTCTGTTTGGTAAAGTTTATTTTTGCCAACTTATTTTACTATTCAGTTTATTTTTGCTATTATTCATGGGTCTTACTGCACTTTTTGATACTATTCATGGGTCCCATTGTATTGTTTCAGCTAACTTTTACCTTTATCTACAGTACTTTCAACAAAAAGTTTTCAATTTCAACAAAATAAGCGAATCCCAAACGGACCCTAAATACGTACCTTCTTCGCAAAAACGCCCAAATAAAAAAAGAGAAAGCATTTTGGATTTATTTATTAAACCATTAATTCTTAAACTTTATATTGTTAGGAAGTGAATTAACCGTGTATATTGAGCATAGGGCATATTACTAACAAACTTAATTGTTAAAGCTTGATTCCAAAGTCAGAAGGAACAAAATGTTTATGAAGCCATAGCTGCCTTTATACTACTAAATAGCAATTTTTATTTTTCTTGTAGCAAAAAATCCAAGAAACTAATTCTTTTTAGTGTAGAAATAATTTATATAAAGCAAACAATCATCAATACTACTCTTATTTTTTTTCTATGTAATTAATTTTGTTAAAATTTCCAATACCCAAAAAATAAAATTGTTCAATTTGGAATAATCTTGAAGCTTCAAGCTTATTGGTGAGGTTAAATTTCTTTCAAATTCTTTATGGTTGCAGATATGAAAAGTTTAGTATCCAAATCAATTAGGAAGCCAGAAGCAAAAGATATCAGCTGTGACCGTTCACACAAAAACTATGACTTCTGTACAATCAGTGGCCAACAGTACTGGACCCTACTAGCTCAACATTCTTTGTAATGGACCCCAAAACCTTGACCCCAAAAAAGCCCACGGTAGAAAAAGTCAGGCCCTATCCACGAAAAAGGGAGACTCACACAATGTCCAGAATCAAAGAGGTCACCATCATTTCAAGCCCAATAATCCCAAACTGTGAAATCCAACACAAGGCACCAGCCATAGTATTCAGTGCTGCTGGACTCACTGGAAACATCTTCCATGACTTCAATGATGGCTTCATCCCCCTATTCATCACCGCCAATTCAATCTTCCCTGATCAAGATGTTGTACTTGTGATATCGAAGGCTCGTGATTGGTGGGTTCGTAAGTACACTGAAATATTACGTACTTTCCCTAAATACCCTATCATAAACCTTGATAATGATACTAATACCTATTGTTTCCCTTCTGCCAATGTGGGTATTATATTACATGATTTGGTCATTATAAACCCAAAATTAATACCAAACTCAAAAACTTTCACCCATTTTCATGCCTTAATTGACAAAGCCTATGGCCAAAACCAAAACCAAAACCATCCTTTTAAATTTAATCCTTCTAAATCTAGGCCAATTCTTGCGTTGATTAGTCGTAATGGTGGTGTTGGTCGTGTCCTCTTGAACCAAAATGAAGTAAAATTTGAAGCTGAGAAGATTGGTTTTAGTGTGATTATTTTTGAGCCAACACCTATGACATCTATGCACAATGCTTATGAATTGATACATTCTGGTCATGCAATGATCGGTATACATGGTGCAGCCCTTACACATACAATTTTTCTCAGGCCTGGCTCTGTGTTCATGCAAGTGGTGCCACTTGGGACTGAATGGGCGGCGGAGGTTTGCTATGCGAGATTGGCTAGGAATGTGGGGTCAGAGTACATGGAGTATAGGATCGAACCTGGGGAGAGTAGCTTGCTAGAGAAGTATAGCAAGGATGACTTGGTAATAAGAGATCCAGTTGCTTTTAGAGGAACAGATTGGTCTCTTATGAATGTGTACTTGAAGGAACAAAATGTTACATTGGATTTGGACAGGTTTAGGGAGTACTTGAAAGAAATGTACAAGAAGGCCAAGAAATTCATGAACAAGGAGGGACAGTGATGGTAGTCATAAATATTGAAAGAAAATTAGATGATTCAATAACTATTTTATTTTGTTGATTATTATTAATTTGTGAAAAAAAAAAAAAAAAAAAAAAAAAAAACCCTTTCAGTGAAGCATAACGCAAAAAATAACATTCAGGGCTGGCTAAAATATACATTGCCAAGCCAAAATCACTTATTGACATGTTATGTTGTTTTATAAGAGTAGCATATTATTCGTCTTAGTAGGTTCTGTAGCAGTAACAAAATTAAGTTTGATCAGAGAGTATCAAATCTTAGAATTTACTATATTCAAATATGAGTGAGCACTTCTTGAATTTACTAGATATTCAGATGGTGTTAGCTCTAACGCTCTAGTGAACATTTAATTAGTTGAAGATCGACAGCCACCAAATGGATGTCTTCATGAAGATAAACAATTTCAGCTTGATTTTCATTTTAAAAGAGGGTCTTTTTAAAGAGTGCTAAAGTTATTTGTCAAAAATATTATTAAATATTCAATTATAAGTTGCAATGCACATTTATGAAAGAAAAAAAAAAGTAAAAAAAACACACACTTGTCAATAATTTATTGATTTACAGGTACCAATTTAGTGTGATTGTGTGATAAATTGTACATAATTTGACTTTATTTGAAAAGAGTATAAAAAATATTATTCAATAATTGTCAAGGAAAACAATAAATTACTAAAATAATATGCTCATCCAAACACACATAACTAGTTGATTTGCTAATTTAATATGAGAGAAGCTCATGAATATGTTGCAGGGAATGGCTTATTAAAAAGGAAAAAAGAAAATTAAATTTTAAGCCTGCTATCAATATGATGGATGTTGGGATAGTCTTAATCGAGGAAGTAAATATTGTGTATGTTTAGCCGTATTGGCAGTATATACCATACACAACGTTAAATTGATACTAATACTCCTCTAAAATGTACAAAATAAAATACCGGGCTATACTAGGTTGTAGCAACTATCCTAGAGATGTTTCGGGTTTTTCAGCTGGTATTAATGTTTTGGCTAATACTATTAAAAAAAAAGTTTAAATTTAATTGAAAAATGATTTAAAAAAACAAAACAATTAAGCTAATATATTGGTTTAATGTACCTTGGCCAATATTTAAGCTTATAAGATATATAGATTATAAATTATATTTTGATAAATATAAGAATAAATAAATACATACATATGTAAATAAACACACACATACATATATATATATATATATATATATATATAAGTATATATAAAAGTAAAACAAATAATAAAAAAAAGAAGCCATAAAAGAAAACAAATATATTGAAGGGGGGTAGAGTTTTGGTAGGGGGACAATTACCCCCAACACCCTAGCTCCATCCTTGGTGGAGGAATGGGAGGTTGGATCCAAATCATAGACATAAGACGACTTAAAAGATGTCATTGTTGCAATTTATAGCTTTAAAATTTGGGTGATTTTGATTTTATCCCTTAGAATTTCAAAAATTTTGTTCGTTCCCTTAATGTTACATATTATTTGGATTTAAGTCCTACTGTCTATGCACCATGACGAAGTTTTAATTAAGTGTCACCTCAATTCAAAAAGATGTAATTTTATTGATCCACAATTTGAAATTTAAGAGGGAAAACCAAATGAACAAAGTTTGATTACACACTTTTTTTCTAGTTATAATTAATAATAGAAAGATAACATGTGTCCTTGCCATATGCAATGCACATGACTCACTAAACCACACTTAAGTTTGTTTGTTTGTTTGTTTGTTTGTTTTTTTTTTTTTTTTTTTTGAGAAACACTAAACCACATTTAAGTGATTGTATACAATCATTTTAAGTGAGCATCTTCCTATTGTTGGTTTAGCCAAAGTTTGTCAAATCAAAATTATCCCCCACTTTGAGGGATGTAAATTGCAATGTATTACCTTACATGACTTTAATGGGGTTTACAACGACTAATTTTGAATGAACAAGCTTTTTTTTGAGCTTAGCTAACACTTAACAAACACCTCACAACAACGTATTAACAAAATGACTTAAATCCAAACAATAATTACATATCCAAAATTTGAAACTGAAGGGGTAAAATCAAAATCACCCTAGACATTAATTGTACAAATTGCAATTTAATCTTCAATGTATTATTTATAAAAATATATTAACTTATTGTAGGGTCACGGTTCGTAGCTCAAGCCCAGAAGAGTTGGGGTATGAGCCCAATGAGCCCAATACAATTAATTTGTAGAGAGTGGGTGAGAGAACTGGGCTCTTAGCGGATTGAACAACGGTTAACTAAGATTTCAAGTGTCACAAAGCATGAAACCACATGTAACTATGGATGAAATGTAGGTCCAAGGAGATGGATTAACAATCAAATCACTATTTCTAAAAGATAGTTCAACGTTTAGTGCTACAGTAGTTCTTTTTCTATTCTCCTCTACTGTATTCCCCCCCCCCCCTCTCTCCTTATGGAGGGTCTTTCACATTATATACACTTTTTTAGGTTATCTCCATCGTACACTTGTTCATCATCTAAACTTATACTCGAGTATATGTCTTATCAAGCATCTTCCCTAGCTCTCTGTGAACGGTAGTGGTTGAGACTACACTGTTCAGAGGTCTTCTCCACATAAATGCGGCCAAAAAAGTTGCTACAGTACATTTAATGCGGTGTTAGCAGCTTTTCCTTTAAATATTTCTGTATTCTTATCCTTTCCGTATGTGCTTGAAGTTTATCCTCATCGTTGGAGACTCCTAGAAGGTCACCTAAGTCACCCGGGTGCTTGATCGACTGATATTCATCCGGTCCGAGGAGGGTAACCTCCTCAGACTTCAGCCCTCCACCCTTTCCTTACGTGATTATCTATTCCGGGGCTTCTTCAATCCTTTACTCCTCCTCGGACGTATCCACATTAGCAAATAGGGCTTAAGGCCCAATGTACAAATTTGAGCTTTTGCCCTCACAATAGCCCCTCAAAATTTTAATTTTTCCCTTTTATCCGAGGAGAAAAAATAGAATTTTGACTTGCCAAAGCAATTGTGGTTAAAACTGTAAAAATATCCAAATTTATGCATGTAGGAATGTGATTTTAATCATTTCACCATTGCTTTTGATGCTTTGTAATTCGCGAAGCGTCATTAATTACCTTGGGCGGCGTTGTGTCTTTGGCATCCAACGGAGGGGTTTTGATCCAACGAACCACATTTTCCTTCAAGATTTAGGCGGGATAAATCCTACTCATTTTCAGTCCCTTATATAAAGCTTGATAAGAGAGTTATCTTTTCTTTTCTTCACCATAGTTCAGAATCTCCAGCGCACTCAAACATTTAAACTCATACCGATTATCAAATCATCCGTCCTATTTCCTCAAAAATTTCCAAAAATCCTCTTAAGGACTTCAAAGATCAGTTCCTAATTTAGTTTACATAAGTTCTAACTTCTTCGAATTTTTCTTTATTTCCTCAGACAGGCTCCTTGGCCCATCATTCCTCATTACCTCGTTGTCACCCCTAGCATTTTCTCTTTTCTACTTATTCGAAATGGGTAGATTTAAGTATTTAGTGGATAGCCTTGCTTTGATAGAAATATTGAAAGACAAATGTCACATACCCTAGGAGGTATCATTGCGATACTGTTCCCCGGAAGGATTAGCATTTAACTAAGAGGTGGGAGAAGTCATAATCCCCATGATAGCCTTCATAGAGGGAGGAATGACTCTCCCTATGGGTAGGATTACAAGAGACTACTTGCGTAACCATAGGTTTTGCCCTCAACAGTGTGCACCTAATCTCTTTAGGATTTTAGGAGCAGTTGACACTCTGAATCGACACCTAGGGTTGGGGCTAACCTGGTATGACGTAGTTCACCTGTACGAGAGTCATAAACAAAAAGGGGCGGGATTTTACCTTAAATCCCGGTTTGACGTTGTCAAGCTCATTTCATGTTTTCCCAAGTCTAACAAGGGGATGAAGGATGACTACCTAATTGCATCAGGCCCCTGGCACGACGGTCTTCCTTGCCCAACCTAGCTAGGAGAGCTAGGTGGGGTACCTTAGATTTAGGTTTTCTAACATTAGATTTAAGTTATTCATCCTTGGCTTTGCTTTGCTATGTCAAAAAGATTTTATTTTTTACGCCAATATATATTTTACAATGCGCTCAATTATGTATTGAGATCCTAGATTTTTGTGAACGACGACGGAAAACTTCGAGCTGCCCATCTAGGTTTGGACTACGAACCCCTTTCGAGATCCTTCCAAGACATCGGCAACGCTATCAGGGCAAACGATTATCATCTAGCTCGTATAGACGTGTCTTGGCCTCACTTTTTAGCCCCACACGACCTTCCGCCAGTTGATCATTCAATCCCACAGGGTGTTCCCTTGGCCGCCCAGCTAATTCAACAAATGCCTCTTGGACAAGCTGCAGCCGAGGAAGGAATTGCATCTTCCTCTTCGCTCGAGGAAGAAATTGATAGGTTCCAATTTGAAGAAGAAACACAGGGAGTAGAAGCTATTGTTATATCAAATGCCGAGGAAGAGATAGACGAATACTCGTGCATTCAAACCCCTGCTCCTATAATTACTTACGTGGAGGACTCTTCAGACGACGAAGCAGAAGAGATGGCTCCAAAAACTAGCCAAAGTTTGAGGGAACTCATGAAGGCGAGGAACAAGCCACCTACCCCCCAAGAGGCCAATAAGCCCAAGCCCTCAATGAACCTTCCTCCTCTTTCTCCTCCGCTCCCTGCTGATCTTGGGCTGAAGCCCAATCTTGAACTAAGGAGAAAGAGGCAACATGAGACTCTTGAGGAGGGCGAGATAGGCCTTCCAAAAGGAAACAAACAACAGAAGGTATCTCAGGACCAAAGAGGTAGGAGGTCCAACTCTGTTGAAAGCCGAGAAGATCCTCTCGCGGCTCAAGTGCGCCATCCATTGCGCATATGGTCTCCTAAATTGGAGGTGGACGGTGTCCCCATTGCCTGGAATACCTCTATTAGACATTACCAAGGGGGGCATGCAAGTCATGTTGCAGAGGCTTTGGAGCATCCCCTCCTCCTTCCAAAAGACATGGAGGCTTACAGGTGCTTCAATCAATAGGAACTCTTCCTATCCCTTAAGAGGGATTTGGCCATGATAAGTAGTTTGATCTATTGTCCTACCTAAACACTTGGCTATTTTCATAAGTTTTTGCTCTGTGTTTTATACTAAAAATAAAACTTTTATCTCGTCACGTAGATTACTTAACAGATTTATGTGGCCGAGGATTGGGTTAAAGATGCCTGCAGCGAGGCCAGGGCGGCCTTCGATGCTTTGTTCGAGGTCGAGGTAGAGCTGGGTGCCCTAAAAGAAAACCAATCCAAACTGGCCGAGCAGTTAGGGCGAAGGACAGCTCTGAAGCAGACCTTAAGACTACTGAGAAACAAGCTGAAGATCTACGTAAACAGTTGCACTATACCGAAATCAATCTGGCAATAGAAAAGCAACTGGTGATAGAGCTTCGCGAAGAGCTTCGAAAAGCCAGGGAAGCTGTTCAACTGGTTAAGGAGGCAACCGAGGCCAAGAAGCAGGCTGCTTACACACTTGGGGTGAGGAGACTCAAGCCAGACTCACAGAGGAACTCTCCACTGTATGCAAGGAGTACTGTGGTATCTCTTGGGGTAAAGCCCTTGATGCTGCTGGGGTCCCTGTGGGCTTTGACTTGAGGCGACCTGAGAACATTTACTACGATCCTAAAATTCATGAACTCCTAGGTCCTAGCTCCTTTCACCCTGAACCGACCACCCAAGCATCTGAGTAGTCAATGGCTGACCAAGCCCTTCCTACTCCCTTGGAAGTTCCTAAGGACTCCAACCAAGGTGGTGGCCAAGGAAAGAAGGCTGAAGACCTTAAAGGTATGAATAAATGTCAAGATAAGAAGAAAAATTCTTCTGACCCAAAAGAAAAAGCCTCAGATATTGTTGCCTCTCAGCTCGGCCAAACTGTTGGCCTAGTAACCTCCAAAACACCAGTTTAAAATAGGAGATTTTAGCTATTTTTATTTGTTTCCAGTTGTTTTGTTGTTTTGTTTTTTTAAAAGAAAGTATCATATTTTCTTTATTATCAATGAAGACATTTTTTTTTTGTTTTATACATCCTTATAGTGTGTGTTATAAGATTCATTGTCATAGCATGATGATCTTTTGCCACTTTAATTTGAACATAATTAACTACCGCATCCTATAAACAGGCAAGTAACTTTAGGCAAGTCATTGAGCAATTTACCTTAGTCTTATCAAGGGTAATATTTACAACTTAATTGAAATCTAATAAGTGGCCCAAGGTATCCAAGCACAATTTAAAAATTATTTAAATATCTATAAGCATGGCATTGTCACGTTAACCTATTGAAATCACTAAGTCTGAGGACTTCAGGCATGATTGAATTTAAGTTTAAACACTTATGAGAATTGCAAATGAGTGTTAACTAACCCAAATCATCTAATCCGAGGATTTCAGGCATGCTTGAATTTAAGTTTAAACATTTATGAGAATTGCGAATGAGTGTTAACTAACCCAAATCATCTAGTCCGAGGACTTCGGGCATGATTGAATTTAAGTTTAAACACTTATGAGAATTGAATGGTAAAAAACATAGACATCTTATATAACGAACAAATTTATGGATCACGAAAATATTTATTAATAGAAATACCTTTTTAGATTGTTTACATTCCAAGGACGAGGTACTAAATGCTCGTCTAAATCTTCCAGAAAGTACACTCCGATGCTAGCTTCTGAAGTAACACGGTAGGGCCCTTCCCAATTTGGTCCCAACTTTCCCCAAGCTGGATTTTTTGCAGTGTCCACAACTCTCTGTAACACCAGATCACCAGGAGTTAGAGGTCTTAATTTTACATTGGAATCGTACCCTTGCTTCAGCTTTTGTTGATAGTAGGCCAACTGGACCATCACATTTTCCCTCTTCTCTTCAATCAAGTCCAGACTCTTTTTTAGTTGCTCATCATTGTCACTTGGATTGAATGAACTGGTTCTCGACGTTGGGAAGCCCGTTTCCAAAGGAATAATAGCCTCAGCTCCATAAGTCATCGAAAAAGGGGTCTCTCCAATAGACCTACGAGGTGTAGTTCTATACGTCCAGAGCACATGTGGTAATTCTTCCACCCATTTTCCTTTTGCATCATCTAGCCTTTTCTTCAGCCCATTTACTATGACTTTATTAACAGCTTTTGCTTATCCGTTCCCTTGGGGATATGCAGGGGTAAAATACCTATTCGTAATCCCCAACTTGCCACAGTATCTTCTAAACATTTTGCTGTCGAACTGAAGGCCGTTGTTCGAGATGAGCACATGAGGAACCCCAAACCGAGTGACAATGCTTTTCGAAATGAATCTTTTCGCATCCACGTCCCTAATGTTAGCTAGAGGTTCCGCTTCAAGCCACTTCGTAAAATAATCTGTGCTGACCAGGGGATATTTCTTGTTCCCACTACTTTGGGGAGTGGTCCTACAATATCTAAGCCCCATTGAGCAAATGGCCATGGGCTGGATAGTGGATTAAGAATTCCCCCTAGTTGGTGTATGCTTGGCGCAAACCGCTGGCACTGGTCTCACTTTTTGACATATTCTTGAGCTTCCTTTTGCATATTTGGCCACCAATAACCTTGAGTAATAGCTCTATGTGCTAGGGATCTACCACCAGTATGACTTCCGTAAATTCCTTTATGCAACTCTTCTAAAAGCGACTCAGTCATCTCCGGGTGAATACATAACAAATAGGGTCCTGAAAAAGACCGCTTGTATAATTTTTGATTCTTGGATAGCTAGAACCTTGTGGCATTCTTTCGTATTTTGTCAGCTTCTATCCTTTCTTCAGGCAAAGTATCCTCCCTCAAGAATTGAATTATAGAGTCCATCCAACTCGGCCCTACTCTAATTTGATGAATTCAGGCTGTCTCTCTTCTTGTTTCTGCGAGCTTGTACAAATCCTCAACAAGGATAACTCAAGGCAAATCTTGTGCCGAGGAGGTTGCAAGCATAGCTAAAGAATCAGCATACGCATTACCATTTCTAGGGATATGCAGCAAGTCGAAAGAATCGAACTCTGACTGTAGACATTTAACTTGACTTAGGTACATCTGCATTCTCTCATCTTTTTCTTCGAATTCCCCTTTTACTTGGCCGACGACGAGCCTTGAGTTCGAGAAAACTTTTACTAATTTTCCACCCATTCTTTGAACCATGGCCATTCCCATCAACAAGGTTTCATACTCGGCCTCATTTTTCGTAGCTGAAAAATCCAATCTCAAAGATTTTTCAACAATGACCTTCTCGAGAGATATCAGTACTAGCCTGATCCCTGAGCCCTTCTGATTCGATGCCCCATCAACATATACTTCCCAGGTTGGAAGGCCATGTTGGGAGATCGTGCCAACCAATTTTTCATCCATGTTCTCTGCTGATTCCAACTCTTCCATTGGGGGTTCAGTGAATTCAGCCACCAAATTTGCGAGAACTTGTTCTTTTATGGAGGTACGAGGCATGTATTTGATGTCAAACCTTAGAATTGTACCCCATTTGGCTACCCTTCCTGTGTAATCGACACTTCGGAGTATGGTTTTAAATGGGAGCTGAGTAAGAACGACAACTGTATGTGCTTGGAAGTAATGAGGCAGCTTACGTGTGCCAAGCACTACTGCCAGGATAGCTTTCTCCAATGGTAGATAATGCACCTCGACTTCATGCAGTGATTTACTCACATAATAAACCGGCCGTTGTACGCCATAATCAACTCGTATCAGTACCAAACTTACAGTATAAGGGGCCACAGCAATGTAGGCAAACAGAACCTCATCTGGCTCGAAACTAGACATGATTAATGGCCGAGCTAGATAGTCTTTAAGTTGCTGGAAAGTTATGGCACATTCTTTAGTCCACTCAAAACCTTTCCATTTGTTGATCAACAAGAAGAAGGGTCTGCACCTATCTGCTGATCGAGATATGAATCTATTCAAAGTGGCGGCCATTCCGGTCAATTTCTGCACTTCCTTGGGATTTTGAGGAGATTGCAAGTTGTTATAGCTTTAATCTAATCGGGGTTAACTTCAATCCCTCTGTGAGTGACCATATAGTTTAAGAATTTGCCTGACCCCACGCCGAATGAGCACTTGGAAGCATTTAAGCGCAACTTGTACTTTCTAAGGATTTCAAAGATAGTTTGAAGGTCTCCCAAATGCTTCGAAACCATCTTACTTTTCACCACCATATCATCTATGTAGATTTCGATGTTCTTCCCCAATTGCGACTCAAACATCCTCGTCATCATTCTCTAATATGTGGATCCTGCATTCTTCAAACCAAATGGCATTACTTTGTAATGGTAGTTCCCGACAGGGGTAACAAAAGCAGTCTTCTCTTGATCGTCCAAGGTCAGAGGTATCTGATGATAACCTTGGAAAGCATCCAAGAAGCTCATCTGGGGATGGCCAACAATGGCATCTATTAACTGGTCTATTTTGGGTATAGGGAACGGATCCTTGGGGCAAGTTTTATTCAAGTCCGTAAAATCTACGCACACTCGCCACTTCCCACTCTTCTTCTTTACCACTACAGTATTTGCTAACCATTCAGGATAAAAAAACCTCCTTAATAGCCCTGACTTGCTTAAGTTTAATCACTTCCTCTTACATTGCTTCAGCATGCTCTTTGGATGGGCACTGAGGGGCTGCTTTCTAGGTGTGATTAACGGATTAACTTTCAAGTGATGACAGATGAATTCTGGATCTACTCCTAGGGCTTCATAAGCATTCCAGGCAAAGACATCAATGTTCCTCTTAAGAAATTTTATCAGCCCTTCTCTCATTTGATGAGGTAGTTGGCATCCAATCTGAAAGAACTTTTCCAGGTCGTCCCCTATAACAACCTTTGATAAACCTTCATACTTCGCATCCTCGGTTGGCTTATTGATGGATAACGCCGGGGATTTTAACTGCTACAAGCCCTTTTCTCCATGAGCCGAGGACTCAGCTTCGAGTTTATGTTGGATGGCAGCCACCAAGTATTGTCTTGTCAAAGACTGATCTTCTGGTGCAGAGTTGAAGAAACTGCTCCCAAGGTATGAAGCTAAGGTCTGATAACAATTGTTGTGTAGGGAGAGTATGCATCCACGAGGATGAAATCTACCTCCACCACTTCTGAACTAATCTGCATAGGTAATCTGACTTAACCTTTCGGAATAATAATCTTCCCCTTAAAACTCACTAATGGAGAACTGTAGGGCGTTAGATCCTCAGCTTTTAAGTTCAGCCCTTTATAAAGGTCGGGATACATTATCTCAGCAGCGCTACCTTAATCCACCATTACCCTCTTCACATCGTATCCCTCAATTCGGAGGGTGATCACTAAGGCATTATTGTGGGGTTGAATGGTTCCAATCTTTTCTTCATCCGAGAAGCCCATGACCAATGGCAGTTCCACTCTAGCCCTTTTCCGATCCTGATTAACGTCTCCTAAGGATAGCCGAGTTATAGACATTATCCTAGACGGGCATGATCCTATTCTGCCTGGTGCAGCAAAGATAACATTGATAGTTCCCAAGAGGGGTCTTGAAGGAATATCTCTTTGAGACCCAGAGTTGGCTTGACTCCCCAGACCACTGGAATGATGTAGTATCTGCTTCAATTTGCCCTCTTGGTCGAGTTGGTCCAAGTAATCCCACAAACTCCTGCAATCCTCTGTGGTATGCCCATGATCCTAATGATATTGGCAATAAAGGTTATGGTTACGCTTTCCGGGGTTTCCCATAATCTTATTTGATCATTTAAAGAATGGTTCATTTTTAATCTTCTCCAATACTTGATGCACTAGCTCTCGGAACACCGCATCGACGACCTGAGTACTGTTAGACCTTGATTGATCTACATAATCCTTTCTCGGCCGGTTATTACTGTATCGGTCTTACCTGAAATCCCTTCTTTACTGAGGGATAACCTTAGCTTTCCCTTTTCCTTGTTGTTGATCGTCTTCGATCCTCTTGTACTTATTAACTCGGTCCATTAGCTGGCGTAGACTAGTAACAGGCTTACCTGTCAGAGATTTCCTCAAACCGTGCTCGGATGGGAGACCAACCTTGAAAGTTTTAATAGCAACTTCATCAAAATCGCCATCAATTTCGTTGAACATCTCTCAGTACCTTTCAGAATACGCCTTCACGGACTCTCCCTCCCTCATTGACATGGACAATAAGGAGTCCAGAGGTTGAGGAACCCTATTGCATGTAATGAATCTGGAACAGAATGATTGAGTGAGTTTTTTGAAGGAATTGATAGAATTTGTCCTTAGCCCATCAAACCATCTCATCGGTATCAGTCTCAAACTGGATGGAAATACCCTACACATCAAAGCCCCATCCTGAGAATGGACAGCCATCTTCTGTTTGAATTGACTTACGTGCTCCATAGGATCCGCTCGACCATTATACATGGCAAACGTTGGTTGATGAAAACGCCTAGGAAGCTTTGCCTTTTCTATCTCTCGTGCAAAGGGTGATTTAGAAATTTGGCTTAAGGCCTTCTTCATAACATCAATTCCTACTCCCTTACGAGAAGGACTCCTGCGTTTCCTTTTGTGAAGTTGCTCTTCCTTACAAGAGAAAGACTCGCTTGGTGGAGTTCTAGACCGTTGTCTGTAGATAGTATCTTCTTCGTCATTAGAAGAAACATCAGAGCTGAAAGGGGATCGCTTCTGTTGTGCTCGACGGAATTGCCTCTTTAAATCATCAATTTCTTGTTGCATGGCTTTTTCATCACCTTGCTCATGAGCTGCATGACCTTTTCTTCGATACCCGCTTCCACTGGTATGGACTGTGTGTAGATTGCCCTCTTGATAATTTTCCAGACCCTTTTCACGCTCAAGATTGAGGAATTCATCTTGTTGACGAACGTTGGCAGATTCCGCCTGGTGCGGACTTGTTTGATGTGGACCTGACCCTGCCATAACCGTTATACTAAACTGGAGCACAAGTTCTCCCCTCAGATGGTGCCAATTGTAGGGTTACAGTTCGTAGCCCAAGCCTAGAAGAGTTAGGGTATGAGCCAAATACAATTAATTTGTAGAGAGTGGGTGAGAGAACTGGGCTCTTAGCAGATTGAACAACGGTTAGCTAAGATTTCAAGTGTAACCAAGCATGAAACCACATGTAACTATGGATGAAATGTAGGTCCAAGGAGATGGATAAATAATCAAATCACTATTTCTAAAAGATAGTTCAACGTTTAGTGCTATAGTAGTTCTTTTTCTATTCTCCTCCACTGTATTCCCCCCCCCCTCCTTATGGAGGGTCTTTCACATTATATACACTTTTTTAGGTTATCTCCATTGTACACTTGTTCATCATCTAAACTTATACTCGAGTATATGTCTTATCAAGCATCTTCCCTAACTCTCTGTGAACGGTAGTGGTTGGGACTACATTGTTCAGAGGTCTTCTCCACATAAATGCGGCCAGAAAAGTTGCTACAGTGCATTTAATGTGGTGGTAGCAGCTTTTCCCTTAGATATTTCTGTATTCTTATCCTTTCCGTATGTGCTTGAAGTCTATCCTCATCGTTGGAGACTCCTAGAAGGTCACCTAAGTCACCCGGGTGCTTGATCGACTGATATTCATCCAGTTCGAGGAGGGTAACCTCCTCGAACTTCAGCCCTCCATCCTTTCCTTACGCGATTATCTATTCTGGGGCTTCTTTAGTCATTTACTCCTCCTCGGACGTATTCACATTAGCAAATAGGGCTTAAGGCCCAATGTACAAATTTGAGCTTTTGCCTCCACACTTATTATTTATAAAAATATATTAATTTTATATGTAGATAAGTGGAAATACGCTTGTACCAACTTATTAATAATGGAGACATGGTGGTACTAACTCATTAATCATAAAATGTATTGATATGGTCCTCTTCTCTCGCTAATAGTAGTTGTGTTTCCATTACAAATGGTCTTGCGGGTCAATTAATCCATGGGATATATAAATAATTAAATTACAAGTAATTGCCTTCAATGACTCTACACCATTGATTTATTTATTCATATTGTCCTATGAGGTGGTTCCTACATCGCTTGGAATTTTCAATAAAGAAGTTGAAAGTGGATTAGCCAACGAGAAAAATTGAAAAAGGCTTTTTTGCCATTGATTAGAATTGGTTAATGGGACTTGTTTTTCTTGATAATCAGGTTATTGGGAGTTGATTTGGACGGACTTAACAGTAAAATGTCATCATTATTGCATTATCACTGTATTCACTAGTTTTATTTAAGTAGATTATTTTAATTCAGAGCAATAATGAGCTATACTATATATAAGGGGTTTTACTAACTTATGCAATTAGGGCATACATTAATAAACCATTTAGAAAATTTTTTATGGAAAAAAAAAAATGGACTAACTTTTTTTTTCCAACTTTTTCAATTTTTCATAATTTTTTTTTTCTAAAATAGGTGATTAATAACAGAGTATTAGTATCTGTAATTGTAAAGTTGTGATTTACAACTTTGTCTTATGTTGGCTTTATTCCATACCAAAAAGTGTTGTAATTACTGTAATTTTGTTCCTTGTATTTTGTAGAATTTTATTGTATTGGGTTTAGTATTAAGTCGGTGAAGAATCGAGCATGTATTGAATGAATAAGTGGATTTTGCGAGTGTCTCGCAAGAAGCCTACCCGTGAAAGAGCTACGTGAGAAGAACATGCCGAAAGCTGAAGAGTTGTGCCAGGCTATCAGTTTCGCGAGTGTCTCGCGAGAAGGGCTAACCTGCAGGATACCAGCGAAACTCTTAGTCTGAATGGTTTTTAAGTGTGACTTTCTTACACTTCACCCATACTATATATACCCCAATTACCCACAAAAGTATGATAGACTATTCAGAGAGAAGAACCTTAGATAGGTTTTCTACAACACACACACCCATCTTTTAGAGAGAGAGCTACTCATCCTTAATGAGAAATCATTGTAATCTCTTCTCCTTTCCTCTTCCATTGTCATACCTTGAGAGGAGATTCATACCCAAACATAACCCACACATTTTCAGAGTGTAGAGAGTGTTTTGGAGCTTGGGAAGCTTTGAGGATTTGCCAAAAGAAGCCGGTGAGGCTTGGTGGATGCAATTGGGCATATTGCGGGATCTGAAAAGTTAAAGAAGACATGACTCTGAGAACTCCGTTGGTAGCAGGAGCTTGGAGGGCTCAAGTACATTGGGTAGACTAGGCTTGGAGGGTTTTTTGTTATTCGTGTACTCCAACTTTATTTTCTAGTGGATCGATTTCGACTTGGAGGATCGCAAAGAGGTTTTTTGCTGAGTTCTTTGGTTCCCTCTTTGGTAACACGTCTTTGTGTTATCTTGTGTTTGCATCTCTCTTCCCTTACTCTTGTGCTTTACTTTTATTGTTTGTTGTTTATGTTTATGCACTAGAGTAGTTATCAGTTTATTGCACTTCATTTACTCTTATTCCGCACTTAGAAAAGTTAGAGTAAAAGCAATCTAGCTGTAATTTTTATTTTGGGGTCTAAACAAGCTTTTGTTTATTCACACAAATCCGAGCTTTCAAATGGTATCAGAGCCAAAGTCAAGGGTTCGAGTCATGGCAGTGTCATTGTGAGGGAGGGAATGTTGGGGGGACCACAATTTTACTCCCTACAACCACTCTAAAAATAGGCTTGTATAGTGTGACGTTGAATACCATAAAAGATTTGAGTGTGTCTAATCACCAATTGGTTTTGAAGTAGAATGGCACAGCTCACAGTCCGACAGTAATCATTTGATTTAGACGGACTTAACACTAAAATGTCATAATGATCTCCGTATTCATTGGTTTTTATTTAAGTAGGCTATTATAATTCAGAGCAAAAACTTTGGTTTACCAAACTTTCTAGAAAAGTAAGTCAATGGTAGAGTGTTTAACATCCTTATTAATCACTTAAAATTCTAAAAGAAGAGTTCGATTCCAATTAGTTTAACTAGTAAACTCTTTCGTGATTGTCGTTAAATAAGATATCACTCAAAAAAAAAAAAAAAAAAGATCTCAAAGAAGAGTTTTATTTATCGATTTTAAAAGAAATATATTACAAATATAAATAAGTAATTGACTATTATCATTTTGATTTCTATTTAAATTATAATACAGTTACAACAACAACAAAGATTTAGTCCCAAAATTTTGGTAGGTTTTAAATTTTCAACAGATTTGTTAAGATCAGCTACATGTATTATTTTCTTCCATTTTATTTAAATTATAATGATTTGGAAAAGTTTATTTCACTTGCTTAACTAAATCTGGTGAGATCTAGACCAGATCTGATGAAATCTCAACCAAATTAATGTGAGATTCATCAAATCTCCATCGGAAGTAATAGCTCCACCATGATCAACAATATCTCGACCATATCTAGTGGTTTTGACCAATCCAACCATCGGACTAGTGAAACCGTCGCGGTCAAAGATATATATACCCATTTTTGGTGGCAGGTGGTGCAATTCCAAACTAAAATTGATAGGATCGAGTGGTGGTTTGACCTAAACCCAACCCCAACCAACCCATGGACACCCCTACTTATTTTATAATGTATAAATAAAATTTTAAAAATTATATTTGAAGTCACTTTTAAAAACTCTAAAGAATCTTAATCCAACTACTAAAAGCGTGTTACATTTGAGAAGTGTTATTCACGTTGCAATTTTGCTTTAGATATTGCTATTGGAATCACCTATTCTCTTTTGCATCTTTGGTGGGGTAAGAATTTTTATGACTTACTTTAAACACTTAGAATTGATGGTAGAATGTGTTGATAGACATGCATAGTCTATGCTTTCTCTGAAAATCACTCTAAACGTCGCAGATTGGACTAATCAGTATTTAGCACTAACAGATCATATAATCATCCCAAAATCCTATTAGATAATTTTTCAAGAATGTTCCGTCTTGCAGACAAATGGCAACAAAAAATAAAAATAATGAAAGAAAGAAATTGTATTTTGCAAAAGTTAACTTGTATGTATATTCTTTTCAGATCCATTTTCCTGTAATTGTGTCCACTCACTATATATATATATATATATAAAATTGGAGTTAGCATGAGCCTCCTCAAATCAAGTCAACCTGTACTCATCTTCACACTCAATTCGAAGCAACCTCTTTCTTCCATCAACCTTAAGGGCAAGGTGGAGTTGAACATTTTATTTGAGCTTAAAGAGCTTCGCATTCTTGATCTTTCAGGTAACAAAGTATGGGTTTCAATATCAAATATCAATTCAACCGTCCCCAAATTTTCATTTTTGTGGTTGTCTTCTTGCAATTTGCTTGAATTTCCTGATTTTCTAAAATACCAAAAAGAATTACGATTTTTAGACCTTTCCAACAACAACATTAAAGGTAAAATACCTAAATGGTTTTGGAATGTTGGAAAAGAGACATTGAGACGCCTAAATCTTTCTTTTAACATTTTAAGCAAATTTGAGTAAACACCAATAGTTCTTCCATGGAAAAATATGAACATTTTAGACTTAAGTTCCAATATGTTGCAAGAGTCAGTTCCAATTCCCCCATTGTCTACAGTTTATTTTTTGGCCTCAAAAAATAAATTGACAAGAAGTATTCCTCCAATGATTTGTAAGGTGAATTCTCTGAAAATTCTTGATGTGTCAAATAACCAACTGATTGGTTAGATTCCACAATGTTTGCTTAACTCAAGCAATTCTCTTGTAGTATTGGCTATGAGAAATAACCACTTTCAAGGAAACTTGCCTGAAACATTCATAAATGGATGTAGTTTGAGGACACTGGACTTGAACCACAACCAAATACAGGGGAAGATTTCACGATCATTAGTCAAATGTAGAATGATAGAAGTTCTAAATCTTGGAAATAACAAATTGAATGATACATTCCCCTTTTGGTTGAAGTCTTTACTAGAGTTATAGATTCTTGTCTTGCGAGCAAATGGATTCCATGGTCCTATATGGGATCCTCATATAAATTTTGGCTTATCCAAACTGCATGTCATTGACCTCTCTCACAACAATTTCACTAACAAGTTACCATCGGAGTACTTTCAAAATTTGAGTGCAATCTCAAGTGTCACTGGCAATGACAAATCACAACCAAGATACATGGGAGACACCTCCATTTATTATAAAGATTCAATGACTATAGTGAATAAGGGAGTTGAATTGAAATTGGTAAAAATCTTGATCATGTTTACAGCTATTGATCTCTCGAACAATAGGTTTTATGGAGAAATTCCAAATAGTGTGGGGAACCTCAAGGCACTAATTGTACTCAATTTATCAAGCAATTACTTTATGAGCCATATCCCATCATTGTTGGGACACCTAATTAATGTGCATTGATAATAGCTTAATTTTGCATATTTATATCATTATTAGAAAGCATTATCATACTTATTTTGAGTTAATTTATGCATTTTATATTTGGTTTTAGAATAATGCTAAATAATTAATTTTGTGCTTAATTGAATTTTATTGCGTGAATTTGTCTTTTGTAGGAAAACGGAATTAAATAAGTTGATTTATGCAAAGAAAAAAGCTAGTGGACTTTACTTTTACAAGGGCCATGATGAAGTTAAATAAGGCCAACCCAATTAAATTTAAGTCCAATTGGAGCGAGTAATCAAAGGAAATTTGCACCAAATCCAAGTCCAATTCGGATTAGAATTCCAGACTGCGCATCGGTTAGTATTTTTGACATAACTTTCGACTTAAATGTCGTGATGATTCAAGTTGGGCTGGAAATTTAACTTAAAGGGCTACAACTTTTTAATTTAACAAAAGTCTGAATTCTGATGTTAAATGGGCCAAAATCGTCGGTTAAGTGATGCCTAAAAATCTGAGATTTTCTCCAAACAGGAATTCAACTTATAATAGGATTTCTTGACCTATTTAAAGGCTCTTTAGGGTAAAATTTAGTGGAGGCTAGTGCTAGGGTTGGAACACAAAACATAGACTAGGAGCAAGAGGCTGCCGCATGTGGCTTCTCTGTAGCTTTCTCCATGATAGCATTGAGACTATTTCTTTCTCTATTTTATTTGTTTAGTTTAATGTTTAGTATTTTATTTTTGTGTTTTTTTTTTTTCAATTACCATGAGTAGTTAAATTTATAATTAGGGTTGAGGATGAAACCTTGTTAAGGATTATTAGTAATATTTATATGATTTGATTTTTCCCACAATAGTTGTTCTTACTTCATATCAATTGACTAAAATGGGATTCTAGATATGAGTTCAATCATGTTTTTCTCATGATTTAGGATTTTTCTTAATTAATTGAATGCTTGGTTTATTATTTCTTGATTTTAAAATTGGATATCTCTTGTGATTTGTTTGGCTACTGATACAATTGATGATTTGATTTTATACATAGGAAGTGAAGAAGAGCATGCTTTAGATATTTAAATAGAAGTTTTAATGATAATATTTTCCATGATAGCAAGATTGATTTCTAGATTATCATGCAGTAATTGGGAAAAATAAATGATCGTAAATATATGCTAATATGAATTAATAAGGTGGATTCCAAAACCTTAATTCCTTTCTCTAGATTGTTTACATCTCTTTATTGCTTTATATTATATCTTTGCTTAGTTTAATTATTTGTTTAGCTTATTTAATTTCAAAAAAAACCAATTTTTATTGAACTAGATTAGGACTAATTTGGTTAAGATTTGATTAGTTTTCCTACATTCATACAAGTGCCTGTGAGTTTGACCTCGTTCTTGTTAAACTATACTTTGGTACAGTTTGCACACTTACGAGTACTTTAAAATTTCACAACACTAATTGCACTTGAATCTTTGGATCTTTCTCGAAATCTCCTCTTTGGTAAAATCCCTCAACAGCTAACAAGTCTCACATTTTTGGAGTATTTAAATCTCTCTCAATATCAATTTATTGATCCAATTTCACAGGGTGGACAGTTTTGGACATTTCAAAGTTCATCTTTTGAGGGAAACTTTGGATTGTGTGGCTTTCAGTTGTTAAAGAAATGTGAAAATAATGAGATACCAACTTTTAAAATAAGACATGAATCATTATTGGGTGAAGGATTTGGTTGAGAGTGGTAGTGATAGGATATGCTTGCAGATTGGTAATTGGATTGGTTATCGAACATCTTGTCAACTCAAGAAGCACATATTGGCTTATGAGAAATTTTGGAGTGAACTTATGTAGGTGAAGATTAAGGCTAGCAGAACTTGCATAGGTCAATATTAAGGCCATAGATTTGCAATTATTGTAATAATTATATTCAGGTGTGCAATAAGATAAGCTGTATTTAAGTGTGCAATAAGATAAGCCTTGTTGAGTGTAATGAAATATTTATATTTATAGTGACTATTACAATTATATTTTAGAGAGTTTTAACCTATGGCGTCCACTCCTGAAAATTTCACAACACTAATTGCACTTGAATCTTTGGATCTTTCTCGAAATCTCCTCTTTGGTAAAATCCCTCAACAGCTAACAAGTCTCACATTTTTGGAGTATTTAAATCTCTCTCAATATCAATTTATTGATCCAATTTCACAGGGTGGACAGTTTTGGACATTTCAAAGTTCATCTTTTGAGGGAAACTTTGGATTGTGTGGCTTTCAGTTGTTAAAGAAATGTGAAAATAATGAGATACCAACTTTTAAAATAAGACATGAATCATTATTGGGTGAAGGATTTGGTTGAGAGTGGTAGTGATAGGATATGCTTGCAGATTGGTAATTGGATTGGTTATCGAACATCTTGTCAACTCAAGAAGCACATATTGGCTTATGAGAAATTTTGGAGTGAACTTATGTAGGTGAAGATTAAGGCTAGCAGAACTTGCATAGGTCAATATTAAGGCCATAGATTTGCAATTATTGTAATAATTATATTCAGGTGTGCAATAAGATAAGCTGTATTTAAGTGTGCAATAAGATAAGCCTTGTTGAGTGTAATGAAATATTTATATTTATAGTGACTATTACAATTATATTTTAGAGAGTTTTAACCTATGGCGTCCACTCCTGATGATAAAGAGCTATGAAAAGATTAATAAGAAGAAAACTTCATATTTTAATTATATTTTTTTGGCTAAAATATTATTTAGTCCCTAAATTTCACGTGAAAACTTACGTGAAATGATAATTGAGTGTAAGAGTATGACTTACAAAATTTTAGGCTTCATTAGTGCTAAAACTCTCGACTCTAACTACAGCAAACCACTTTAATTACTAAATATGCAAATTCATTACTAAAAAGGTTTTGTTGATATGCTGTATGTCACCTGAAGAAAAAGAAAAAAAAAAAAAAAGCCACCACTAATATCACTTCAAATAAAAATGAGATTGTTTAAGTCTTTTGTAAAAACATTTATTTGGCATTCTTAATACTCACCTTCGTTGTCAAAGGTATTGTAACTTAGTGGCATAACTTTTTCTTCTTTGTTAGGAGAACTAGAGTTCAAATCTCTCTTCCCCAATTTTTATAACTATTGAATTATTAAAAAGAACAAAGAAAAGAAAAAAAGAGAGTCTGAATTTGTTACTTTGATTTACCAAATGATAATGACCTTCAATGTGGTATCAAATTTTGCATTGTCTTGAATGTCTAATTGCGAATACAATGACATTCATTGATTCATGACTAGGTCCTCTCATAGAATATGAGGAACCATCTTCGTTTCATTATTCTTCTCGTGTGATTATTTGCTAACAAGAATTAGAGTCTACATTCATTGAAAAGAAAACAAGAAGTGAGTCTACATTCGTTACATTGATTTACCAAATAATAATGACCTTTAATGCGGTATCAAATTTTGCATTGTCTCAAATGTCTAATTGCGAATACAATGACATTCATTAATTCACGACTAGGTCCTCTCACAGAATATGAGGAAACATCTTCTGTTTGAATAGTCTTCTCTTTTAATTATTTGCTAACAAGAATTCAGAAAGGTCCACTAATTCTGATGTAACTATTTCCTAACAGGAATTTGGAAAATTGGTGCGGGAGTTTATATCAAATTAAAGGCCTTAGGACTCAAATTTCTGTCTTCTACACTTCAAGATGACACATTCCAGCCCATCCATTGGTCCCTCCAAATGCAAAGTATGATCTATGGATAAGGACAAAGAGAGAGGAAGAAGATTGACAAGGGAGGAACTTACCAAGAAATTAAGCAAGATTACAACATCCTCAAAATTTTTGTCTTTACTAAAACCTAGTCAATATATTGTTTGCCAAGATTATTAAGGCCCTGAAATTTGTAGATAGAAATATAGCATCTGACTCATTTTGTCTATGATTGATGACTAAAAATTGTATTATTTTTGTGTGGTGTCTTCCACTTTACTTTATTGTCTCGTAAGCAAGTTTTGGTCCAAGGGAGAGGGGAAGAGGAGATTAATCCTTATGTTACATCTAATATTATCTTCTTACGGTCATTATTTATTCTTTTAAAATGAAATTAATGATGGGATTATGAAAAGATTAATAAGAAGAAAACTTCCTATTGTATTAAATTTTTTTTGGCTAAAATGTTATTTTTATCCCTAAATTAGTCACTTTACTCTATTATGATTCGATCCTACGATCCACGATCCCACCTACCTTCTACAATTTTACATAGAATCCCAATTTTGACAATCTTGGTGGCACCAATTTTGTTTTTGTTTTTTTTTTGGTTTTAATTATTCATAAAATGTTTTTTTAAATAGAAGAATTCATAAAATCCAGCAAGATTAATCAAATCTCCATAGGAAGTAATAGATTTTCCATGATCAATGATATCTCAACTAGATCTAATGGTTTCAAGTTCAGACTAATTTGATTGCCAAAATAGTGTAGTCGTGGCACAATCCTAAACCCGAGTTGATCACGTTAAGTGGTGGTTTGACCCTAAACTTGACTCTAACTGACCCATGGACACCCCTACTTATTTTATTGTGGGTAAAGAAAATTTTAGAAATTACATTTGGGAATCACTTTTTAAAACTTTGGAGAATCTTAATTCAACTACCAAAGCGTGTTAAATTTGGTAAGTGTTATTCACGTACAATTTTTCTTTTGATATATTTATTCTCTTTCGCTAGAGGTGGGGCAAGAATTTTTATGATTTAGTTTAAACACTTATAATTGATAGTAGAATGTATTGACTCTTAGAGTCTTAATCTAACTACCAAAGCGTGTTACAGTTGATAAGTGTTATTCACGTTGCAATTTTCCTTTTGATATGTCATATTCTCTTTTGCTTCTTTAATGGGGTAAGAATGTTTATGATTTAATTTAAACACTTGGAATTATGGTAGAATGTGTTGATAGACATGCATAGTCTATGCTTTCTCGGAATTGCTACTCACTCTAAAGTCTAAACGTCGCAGATTGGACTACTCGGTATTTAGTTTAAACACTTAGAATTGATGGTAGAATGTGTTGATAGTTGATAACTGTTCTAAATTCTCCTTGTTTCTGTGATTTTGTACCATTGGAACAAAAATTATTCGCAAATTAGTACAACATTGTTTTGATTAGGTCCTCTCATTAAATATGGAGGCCTATTTTCCTTTGAAAGCTCTGTTTCTCATGTAATTATCTGCTATCAGTAATTTGGAAATTGGTTACCAATTTAAGAACCCATGACTCAATTTTCCATCTCTAATACTCAACAAATTTCTGCTCATTCACGGTCACTGATTAGGGAAAGGAGCTTGTCATTTATGGTATGGATATAAGGCAGAGAGGGAAAATGAAACTTACCAAGAAAAGCTAGTTAATACGGTCTTTAGCTGGGTGGAAAATTGAGGATTTCAAATTTTAAATACTTTTAGTAATCGATTACATTCAACCTGGTCAAACAAAATGGGTGGAAAATTTAACTGCTCTTTATTATGATCTTGACAAAGTGAGCAAATTTCCAAAGTGGAACTTACATGAAATGATAATTGAGTGTGAAATTATGGCTTAAAAACAAATTTCAGTCCTTTCATTGATCCTTCAAACCCTACCAACTACGACAACGGAAGAATCTCCTCAAGTGCAAATTGACTTAAGGCCGAGAGGATGAAAATTGACAGGGAGACTTACCAAGAAAATTGAGCAGAAGTTACAGTGCATTCACCAACTTTTGTCAAGAGGACATGTAGAAAAGCTAGTTAATACAGTCATTAGCTGGGTGGGAAATTGAGTGTGAAAGTATGGCTTAAAAAGGCTTCATTAGTGCAAAACATCTCAACTGTAACTGCAGCAAAAACCTTTAATTACTAAATATGCAAATTCATTACTAAAAGGGTTTGTTCATATGGAGTTTGTCACCTACCAAAAAAAATCCGCTACTAATATCACTTCGAATGGAAATGAGATTGTTTCAAGTCTTTTGCAAAAACATATTATTTGACATTCTTGCTTTTGTTTTCAAAGGTCTTGTAACACAATGGCATAACTTTTTCTTCTTTGTTAGGAGAACTAGAGTTCAAATCTTGATTTTCCTATTATTGTAACTATTGAATTATTAAAAAAAAAAAAAAAAAGAGTCTAGATTCATTACTTCGATTTAGCAAATGATAATAAGTTTTATTGTGGTGTCAAAGGCCTCAGGACTCTAATTTCTATCTCCTACACCAAGATGACAAATTCCAACCTGAAGAGGGTAAATTGTGTAAGTTGTGAAATAAGGCCCAACAGGCCCAATAGGCCCATTGGCGAGTCCAGGACGTCCACATCCACATGCCCAACAAAGGTAGGGCCCATCCTTTCGCATGGGCCCCCAGTCGGGACGAAGGCCCAGACTTGCCCATCACGCTTCAAGAAACTTGTTCTACAAGCAAGAGAGGCTTGTCCAGCAAGCCTGAGAGGCTTGTTCAGCATGTCTGGGTGACTTCCTCAGCAAGCTTGTGAGGCTTGCTCTGCAAGGAAAGGAGGCAAGACCTCACTACTATAAAAAGGCCCCAACACCCTCAAAAAAGGTACGCATGACTAATCCCTCTCTAGCACTCTAGAGTTGTAAGAGCGTTTTCTGACATAACCTTCGGAGGGTATTTGGCCGGCTCCACACCGGACCCCCCTTAGAAGGCGTTTCTTTGTACTTTCTTATTTTCAGGCACCGGTTGTTCGAGCGTAAGGATCGTGTACCTCACTGGTGAGTATTTTGGCATCATCACAACCCATCCATTGGTCCCTCCAAATGTGAAGTATGATCTATGAACAAGGACAAAGAAAGAGGAAGAAGATTAACAAGGGAAGAACTTACCAGGAAAATTAATCAAGGTTACAACATCCTCAAAACTTTTGTCTTTACTTAAACCTAGTCAATATATTGTCTGCCAAGATTATTAAGGCACTGAAAATTGTAAATAAAGATATAGCATTTGACTCATTTTGTCTATGATTGATGACTAAAAATTGTATTATTTTTGTGTAGTGTTTTCACTTTACTCCATTGTCTCATAAGTAAGTTTTGGTCGAAGGGAGATGGAAAATGAGATTAATCCTCTAGTGGACCCATAACCTCGACCCCACAAAAGCCCATGGTGGAAAAATTTCGGCCCTATCCATGAAAATAGGAGACACAAACCATAACCCGAATCAAAGAGATAACCCTCATCTCATGCCTATCAGGCCCAAAATGTGAAATCCAACACATAGGCCCCAGTAATACTATTCAGTGCGGGCGGGCTCACAGGAAATATCTTCCATAACTTCAATGATGGCTTCATCCCCTTCTTCATCACCGTAATTGCAATGTAGTCAAAATAATATGTTACATGGATTTAATAAGGTTCAAAACGACGCAATTTTGAATGAACAAATGTCACTTGACTAACACTTAAAAAAAGATACCTCATCACAACACAATAACAAAATGACTTATATCCAATCGTTATGGGATAAAATCAAAACTACCCTAAACATTAACCATTCAAATATTGCAATATAATCTCCAATTTATTTATTTATAAAAATATATTAATTTATATGTTGATGAGTGGAAATATGCTTGCCAACTTATTAATATTGGAGATATGGTGGTACCAACTTATTATTCATAAAATGGTTTTTTTTTTTTTTCAATAGAAGAATTCATAAAATGTGTTGATATAGTTTTGTTTTCCCACGAATTGTGTTGTCCTAACAGATGGTCTTGCGGGTCAATTAATCCATAGTATGTTACATGATTGATTTATTGTCCAAAGTGGTGGGTCCTAGCCCCCTTGGAATCTTCGTACGATGGTGAAAGTGGATTAGCCAACGAAAAAAAAGGTTTTTTTTTTTTTTTTTTTCTCATTGATTGTAAATGGTTAATGGAGTTGTTGAGAGTTGATTTTGAAGGACTTAACACTGACTTGGAAATTTTCCAAGAAAATTGTGTAGGGGTTTCATTACATTCACAAAAACTTTTGTCAAGAGAACTTGCAAAAAAGCTAGGTAATACTGTCTTTAAAGTCTATATATTATCTGTCAAGATTAAGGCATTGAAATTTGTAGATAGAGATAGAATTTGAATCATTCTTTCTATTATTGTTTGTTGACTCAAATTTGTATTTTTTTTTTGGTAGTGTTGTTCACGTTCCTCCAATATCATCTTCTTATAGTTTACCATTTATTATTTTTAGATGAAATGATAATACTGCTGAAAGATTAGTAAGACTAAATTGTCTAAGCTGGTCTTCTTTTTTAATACGCTGTTTGTTTTTGTTGGATTGAGATTTTCATAAATAATAGCTTACATATGATGTTCCTCAACATTTTTAACCTGCCTTAGATGGGAATTTGGTAGATAAGGTGTTTACTGGGATATAAAACATACCAAATTACTTGGCAAACCATCAGCAGCAGAATTTTTTAAAAATAAAAAATCTTAAAGATGGTTGCAGGCTTTTAGCTTAATAGGTTGGCATGTATCTACTGGTATGTCCATAACATTCATGATTCTAATCCCTTCTACCTCTCCCCCGCTGTAACTATCAAATTACTAGGAAAAAAAAATCATAAAGATGGTTGTATTATAAGATTTTGTAATGCATCTTCATATATCATGTATAATATATAAGTTAAAACCCTAAAAATATCATAAAATCTAAAACAAAAAATTCTAGAATAATTATATATTTGTCACATGTAGCAAAAGTATTTTCCATTAGCTAGCTATGTTTTAAAATTTTAAAAAAATTTATTAATTAAGCAATTACATTCAACCTAGTCAAACAAATTTAGGTGTTTTGTATTCTATCATATGATCTTGACAAAGTGAGCAAATTGCAAAAGTAGAACCTATGTGAAATGATAATTGTGTGTAAAAGTATGGCTTTTAATCTATTTAGGTTTCATTAGTGCAAAAAATCTCAACTCTAACTACAGCAAGCCCTTTTGAATTACTAAATTTTCAAAAAATCATTACTAGGAGAACTACTATCATTTTATTTGAGAAAACATTTTATTTGATATTTCTAATGCCTATTGTCATTGTTAAGAGTTTTGTAACTCAATGGTATAACTTTTTCTTCTTTACTAGTAGAACTATAGTTCAAATCTCTCACCTCTGATTGTTGTAACTTTCAAATTATTTATAATAAAAAAAAGGAGTTTACATTCATTACTTCGATTTACCAAATGTAATGATCTTTAATGTGGTAATTTTGCCAAATTTTCACCAATTTTTTTGCATTGTCTCGAATTTCAAATTGCAAATGCAACTACATTCATTGATTCACGACTTGGTCCTCTTGTAAAATATGAGGAACTATCTTCGATTGAATATTCTTCTCTTGTAATTATTTGCTAACAAAAATTTGGAAAGGTCCTCTAATAGAATACAAGGGACCATCTCCATTTTAATGTTCGGATTCTCATGTAATTATTTCCTAACGGTTACGTTTTAAAACTTTAATTTGGATAAGATTTTTTTTTTGAGTTCCAACTTATGATGTCCGACTAAGACACACTAAATGATTTTTGGTGTAGGTAGGAATCAAAGTCCAGATCTCTTATTCAATTACAATAGACTTTACTAATTAAGTTAAATAAAGCCCACATTTTGAGCCAATTAGAACCTAGTAGCTAAAAATAAATAAATAATAACCGAATAAGTTACTTTATGGCAGACGATGATATAGGTCAACTTTTGACTACAATTCAGTCATAAATAGTGGTAATAAAAAAGGGCATTCTATCTCTCACAAACATTGAAGCACCTTACCTCCAAGCAAGTTCCACAATGTGTCCGAGTTTCTATGATTTTGTGCCATTGGAACCAAAACTATTTTGTAAATTAATACAACATTGTTTTAAATCTTTTGATTAGGTCCTCTCATTATATATGAGGGCCCCTTTTCCGTTGAAAGCTCTGTGTCTCATGTAATTATCTCCTATCAACAATTTGGAAATTGGTTTCCAATTTTAACTACCCCTGACTCAATTTTCCATCTCCTACACCTGACAAATTTCTGTCCATTCATAGTCCCTCTAAACCGATTACGACAATGGAAGAATCTCCTAAAGTGCAAGGAGGTCGTCATTGAAGGTATGGAAATTAGTGGGGAAACTTACCAAGAAAAATGAGGATTTCTAGAGGAGTTGTAGAAAAGTTGATTGATACGGTCTTTAGCTTGATGGAAAATTGTGGATTTCAAATTTTAAATACTTTTCTTAATCAATGACATTCAATCTGGTCAAACAAAATGGGAGGAAAATTTAGCTGCTCTCTAAATTGATCTTGACAAAGTGAGCAAATTGCAAAAGTAAAACTTACGTGAAATGATAATTGAGTGTAAGAGTATGGCTTAAAAATTACGTTTTAGGCTTCATTAGTGCTAAAAATCTCAACTCTAACTACAGCAAACCCCTTTAATTACTAAATATGCAAATTCATTACTAAAAAAGTTTGTTGGTATGGTGTTTGTCACCTGGAAAAAAAAAATCGCCACTAATATCACTTCGAATAAAAATGAGATTGTTTAAGTCTTTTCTAAAAAAATTTTATTTGGCATTTCTAATACTCACCTTCATTGTCAAAGGTATTATAACTCAGTGGCATAACTTTTTCTTCTTTATTAGGAGAACTAGAGTTTAAATCTCTCTTCCCCAATTTTTGTAACCATTGAATTGTTAAAAAGAAAAAGGGGGGAAAAAAAAAAGAGTCTACATATGTTACTTTGATTTACCAAATGATAATGACCTTCAACACGATATCAAATATTGCATTGTCTCAAATATCTAATTGCGAATATGACATTCATTGATTCACGACTAAGTCCTCTCATAGAATATGAGGAACCATCTTTGTTTGAATATTCTTCTTGTGAGATTATTTGCTAACAAGAATTAGAGTCTACATTTGTCCCAAAAAAAAAATAAAAAAAGTCTACATTCGTTACTTTGATTTACCAAATGATAATGACCTTTAACGCGGTATCAAATTTTGCATTTTCTCAAATGTCTAATTGTGAATACAATGACATTCATTGATTCACAACTATGTCCTCTCACAGAATATGAGGAACCATCTTCGTTTGAATATTCTTCTCTTCAAATTATTTGCTAACAAGAATTCAGAAGTGTCCTTTGATTCTCATGTAATAATTTTCTAACAAGAATTTGGAAAATTGGTGCGGGAGTTTATATCAAATTAAAGGCCTTAGGACTCAAATTTCCATCTTCTACACTTCAAGATGACAAATTCCAGCCCATCCATTGGTCCTTCCAAACGCAAAGTATGATCTATGGATAAGGACAAAGAGAGAGGAAGAAGATTGAGGGAGGAACTTACCAAGAAATTAAGCAAGGTTGCAACATCCTCAAAACTTTTGTCTTTACTTAAACCTAGTCAATTTATTTTCTGCCAAGATTATTAAGGTACTGAAATTGTAGATAGAGATATAGCATTTGACTCATTTTGTCTATGGTTGATGATTAAAAATTGTATTATTTTTGTGTAGTGTTTTTCACTTTATTGTCTCGTAAGCAAGTTTTGGTCCAAGCTAGGGAGAGGAGAAGAGGAGATTAATCCTCATGTTACTTCTAATATTATCTTCTTACAATCACTATTTATTCTTTTAAAATGAAATTAATGATGGGATTATGAAAAGATTAATAAGAAGAAAACTTCCTATTCTATTAAATTTTTTTGGCTAAAATATTATTTTTATCTCTAAATTTTACGTGGATTTTTTTTCTTCTCTAAACTTTAAACAATTCATTTCTCACTCCTCCTAAACTATTAAAAATATTATACTTGTCAATTTTCAGTTTTAGAAGTTCATTTTTAATTCAAAAACTATTGTAAAAAGTTTTTTTTTCCTCCCTAAACTATTGATTTTTTAAAATTTATACGAAATTTAGGTTCAAAAACAATATTTTAGCCATTTTATTTATATATGAACAAAGTTTAGCTACAAAATTATTTGTAGCTTAAAGTTACAACTTTACTCAATAAAATAAACATTACTACATATTTTTAAAATCTAATCGTTGAATTATATGTTCTTTATGCTCTTAGTACACATGTCAAATTTTGTATCAATCGGATATTATTTATTATATGATCTACAAACTTATAGTTTATGAATAATTTAAACTACAAAACTTACAATTTAAACAATTTATTGATGACAAAACTATTGATATTTAATTTTCAAGAAATTTTGTAAGCATGAAAAACATGAGAAGAAGATGTAATCCAATGGTAAATTGATTTTTTATTTATTCATTTTCTATCATTGCTGAAGTGAGGTTTCCGTAAGTTGTTCTCATAAATGATGTTCCTCAAATTTCTTTTTTTTTGGAAGCCAAGCGAGTTTGAATAGCGGTTGGTAGAATGTGATTTATGAATTTTAGTTACACCAGATATCCTCCACTTTGTTGATAAGATATTCGTTACCTCAACAACCAAAAAATATCTTCCTCCCAAAAAAAAAAAAAAAAAAAAAAAAACCAAAAAATATCACTGCTAAATTATTTTTCAATAAAAATTTCCTTTTGAGAAAACATTTATTCGGCATTCCTAATGTTATTAGGTCCTCTATTATTCTTCCTCCAAAAAAAAGAAAAAAAAGAAAAAAAAGAAGGTCTTCTATTATTATTTTTAATATTTATATATATATATATATATAGATGCTTGGGTCCATTACTTCGATTTAGCAAGTGATTGGCAATTATCTCAAAAAAGAAAAAGAAAAAGTGATTGGCCATTACATCTGGAATATGTGTTAATATTAGTAACATTTTATTAATATTTATCACCCAAACATCTGTTACAGATAATCATTGTTTGTAAATATGAAATTAGTAAAAGAGGCCCAAACCCATAACAAATAAAACAGTTACACAACGGGGTATGGAAAGATGAGCACCTTCACTATCACAACTGCGTATCATGGAAAGAAAATTCCAGTCAATACTGATAGCTCTGAAGATTCTAATTATATCAGACGGTCCTTTCAAATCAATATGGTAAAATCCAATTCGATTTAGACCACAAAAAATAATAAATAAAAATAAAGATAAATATCTAGTTACTTTAGTCCTTTCAACTTGGCTCCCATTCCCATTATCTGCATTATTGTGTGTATAAATACCACTTATATCATCGGTTCTTTATCGCTTCTAACACCTGCCACCCAATTCTCCATTTACTTCCTCTATTGTAAAGATGTTCAGTATGGGGAAAATGAATCATCAGTACCTGCCTTTATTCCTTGCCTCTTGTTTCTTCTTCATTTCTCTTTCTCAAACTTCCTCTAATACTTCCTCTCATCATCATTGCCTCCCTGACCAAAGTGCACATTTGCTGCAACTAAGGCAAGAATTTGTTGAATGGAATTATTCTGGTTACTATGATTACTATAATGGTTCTTATCCAAAGATGAAGTCTTGGAAGGCAGATAGTGATTGTTGTTCCTGGGATGGGGTCACATGCGATACAGAGAATGGTGAGGTGATTGGCTTAGACCTGAGCAACAGTTGGCTTTATGGCCCTCTCAACTCTAACAGCAGTCTCTTCAGTTTGCGTCACCTTCGGAAACTCAATCTTGCCCTCAACAACTTCACTTTCTCCACAATCCCATCTGAATTTGGCCAGCTTGTAAGGTTGACCCATCTCAACCTCTCTCGTTCCTTCTTACATGGCCGAATCCCATCGGAAATTTCATGGCTATCCAATTTGGTTTCACTTGATCTCTCTTCCAATTTTTTTTATTACTATGTTGGTGGTGATTATTATGAGAAATTGTTGGATCTCAGAAGAATTGATCTTGAAGCACTTGTCAAAAACATGACATATTTGAGAGAACTTCATCTAGACGACGTGAGCATTTCATCGTCACTACCTCAATCACTGGCAAATTTGTCTTCCTTGACTTCTCTTTCTCTGTCTTGGTGCTATTTGCAGGGTAAATTTCCCTTAGATATTTTTCTGTTGCCCAAGATACAAGACATTGATCTGTCAGATAACATAGATCTTGTTGGTTTTGTTCCCAAATTCCAATCCAGTAGTTCCCTAAAGGAATTGCATCTCTCTTTTACAAAATTTTCTGGGGAATTGCCCAATTCGATTAGCAACCTCAAGTCCTTGAATTATTTGGATCTTGGTTCAAGTAATTTTTCAGGGACAATTCCCCCATCTATTGGAAACCTATCACAGCTTACTCATCTTTTCCTCTCATATAACAATTTCCATGGTCAGCTTCCCTCTATATTAGGAAACCTCAAGTCCTTGAATTATTTGGATCTTGGTTCAAGTAATTTTTCAGGGGCAATTCCCCCGTCTATTGGAAACCTATCACAGCTTACTTATCTTTCCCTCTCATATAACAATTTTCATGGTCAACTTCCATCTACGATGGGAAAACTTGCAAAACTCACTTCTCTGGGACTTGTCAATATCCTTTACTATCGAGAAGTACCATTTTTCTTGGGAAATCTTACACAACTAGAAGACTTAAGCCTTTCGCAGAACAATTTTGATTGTGGCTTCCCAATTTGGCTAACAAATATTACTACCCTCCGTTCGATAGATTTCTCCCTAAATCAGTTAAAAGGGCCAATCCCATTCGAAATAGGCACACTTCCTAATTTGTCTTACCTTGACTTGTCATATAACTCACTCACAGAGGCCATTCCCTCGGTTTTGTTTACAATCCCTTCATTGTCTATACTATATCTAGATCAAAATCAGCTCATTGTCCCTCTCAAATTCCAAAATAACTCTTTATCACCATTACATGCCCTTGGATTGAGTGAAAACAAAATGAATGAATCGATTCTAAGGTTAATTGTCAATTTCACTAAGCTACAAAGGTTGTCTCTTTCTACAATCAACCTAAAGGGCAAGGTGGAGTTAAAACACTTTCTTCAAGCTTAAAGAGCTTGAAGAGCTCGATCTTTCAGGTAACAAAGTATTGGTTTCAAAAGCAAACATCAATTCAACCCTCCCCAAATTTTCATATTTGCGGTTGTCTTCATGCAATCTGTCTAAATTTCCAGCTTTTCTAGAAGCACAAAATGAATTGCAACATTTAGACCTTTCCAACAACAACATTGAAGGTAACATACCTAAATGGTTTTGGAATGTTGGAGAAGATTCATTGCAATACCTAAATCTTTCTTATAACCTTTTAAGCAAATTTGAGCAACCTCCAGTAGTTTTTCCTTGGAAAAATATGTACCTTTTAGACTTGAGTTTCAACATGTTGCAAGGGTCATTTCCTATTCCCCCATTGTCTACACAATATTTTTTGGCCTCAAAAAATAAATTGACCGGAAGTTTCCCCCCAATGATATGTAAGATGCATGCTCTAAAAGTCCTTGATGTGTCTAATAACCAATTGACCGGTCAGATTCCAAAATGTTTGCTGAACTTAAGCAATTCTCTTGAAGTATTGGCTATGAAAAATAACAACTTTCAAGGAAACTTGCCTGAAACATTCAAAAATGGATGTAGTTTGGTGACACTAGACTTGAATCACAACCAAATACATGGGAAGATTCCACGATCACTAGTTAAATGTCGAATGCTAGAAGTTTTGAATCTCTGAAATAATAAATTGAATGATACATTCCCTTTTTGGTTGGAGTCTTTATCAGAGTTAAAGATTCTTGTCTTGCAAGCAAATGGATTCTATGGTCCTATATGGGATCCTCATATAAATTTTGGCTTGTCCAAGTTGCATGTCATTGACCTCTCTTACAACAATTTCTCTGGCAAGTTACCATCCAATTACTTTCAAAACTGGAGTGCAATCCAAGGGGTCACTGACAAAGACAAATCACAAACAAGGTACATGGGAGATAGCTCTAATTATTACAAAGACTCGATGACTATAGTGAATAAAGGAGTAGAATTGGAATTGGTAAAAATCTTGACCATCTTCACAGCTATTGATCTCTCTAACAATCAGTTTTATGGAGAAATTCCAGATAGCATGGGGAACCTCAAGGCACTAATTGTACTCAATTTATCAAGCAATAACTTTACGAGCCATATCCCATCATCTTTGGGAAACCTAATTGAGCTTGAATCTTTGGATCTTTCTCGAAATAGCCTCTTTGGTGGAATCCCTTAGCAGCTAACAAGTCTCACATTTCTTGAGTATTTAAACTTCTCTCAAAATCAACTATTTGGTCCAATTCCACAAGGTGGGCAATTCTTGACATTTCAAAGTTCCTCTTTCGAGGGAAACTTTGGATTGTGTGGCTTTCAATTGTCCAAGAAATGTGGAAATAATGAGATACCAACTTCTGAAATGAGACATGAATCATCATTGGGAGAAGGATTTGGTTGGAAAGTGGTAGTGATTGGATATGCTTGTGGATTGGTAATTGGATTGGTTACCGGACATGTTGTCACCTCAAGAAGGATGGATTGGCTAGTGAGAAATTTTGGAGTGAACTTACGTAGGTGAAGATTAAGACTAGCAAAGGCACTTGCTATAGATTTACAACGATTGTAATAGTTGTATTTAAGTGTGTAATAAGAAAAGCCTAGTTGAGTGTAATGAAATAATTATTGTGACTCTTATGTCTTACCACTATATTTAAGTATATATAAAAATATAAAAAAGTAAAAAAAAAAAAAAAAAATGTGCACACTAGTATCATATAAGTATGTCACCAACTCATCATAAGCTTAATACAAATCACTAAATCACTTCAAGAAAAAAAAGAAAAAAAGAAAAAAAGAAAAAAAGGCGCAAGGAACAATATAGAGTCATGATTTGTGGTTAGAACAAACTTTTGAATTTTGTTCCATAGACAGTTTCAAATTCGCTACTAAAACAGAATATTTCGGTATTAGTATGTTGCAAAGTACCATTTCAAAATTACCATTATATATATATATATAGATGAGTTCAAGTTACACCTGGTGTAACTCTTATAAAATTACACCTTTTTTACATTGTAGATTCATAAGAGATCTAACGGCTAAAAAAATATCATTAAATGCTATTGGTTTCCACCTCATTCATAATTAATACTAACATTTTCTCTCTCTTCTTATTTATTGTTTTTCACTTGATTAAATGGCATACTGCCATTTTTAACAGCTTGCATTTCTATACTTGAAAAAAAAAATAATAAAATAAAAACTATAAAAAAAAACAGATGTTATCAATTGGACCAAAGTTCATTGGCATTTTTTTGTTTTTTGTTTTTGTTTTTGTTTTTGTTTTCTGCTTTGGTTACTGTGGGGGAGTAAAACCAAGGCCCGTGATCGAGGCCCAGGGACACCGTTTCATTAAAAGCACGCCCGAGGACGAGAAATCGTTGAGGCCTGTTGTAGGTAACAGTGGGGCGCGTAAGTGTCCGAGGAGGTTGGTCCGAGATGAATACCCTCCTCGGATGTGACGTCTATTGGAGAGAGGAACTTCGGCTCTCCTTTAGTCCACTTTCCAGCGAGTCCCAGAATAAAAGATAGACTACCGACGTGTATGGAAGGGATAAGGATGCAGAAATATCTCAAGGAAAAGCTGCTACCACCGCATTAAATGCGTTGCAGCTGATTTCCTGGCCGCATTTATGTGGAGAAGACCCCTGAACAGTGTGGAAAGTCTTCTTTATCCCCAGAAAATCAGAAAGCTGGAGAAAAAGGAGTGGAAACTCAAGTACCGTGCTAGATGACAGACAAGTGGACGATGGGATCGAGCAGTGAAGGACTATATAATGGAACAAACCCTTCATAAAATGAGGGGAGTGGAAAAAGAAAAAAAAAAAAAAAAAGAAAAAAGAAAGAGAAAGATACAACTACTGTAGCACCGGGAAATACAACCTAAAGGAGTTCATCTTATCCAAGATCAACCCCCTCGGATTTGATTATAACCCACTAAAACTACCCAAACCTCACTCCTCGGACGTAAAATCTTAACTCGCCTGTGTGATTAGCCTCCTCAGCCAAATACCCAATCCCCAATAACTGTTGTAAAAATCGCTGCTAGCCCAATTCTTTAACCCACACTCTCACAAATTTATTGTATTGGGCTTGCTGGGCCCATTTCCTGTCTCTGTTCAGGTGTGGGCTACAATTTGTGACCCTACAGTTACGTTTAGATTTTTCATAGAAATTATATATGCCTCCAGTTATCAAATTCCCCCGGATCCAATATAAGGATATGAAGCTTGGTGGTCCTCCGCATATTTTATTTTGTGCTTGTGTTAACTGTTATGATCCCACTTATGTGCATTTTGCGTGGATGTAACTCTGTGTCTGCAAGAGAGGGAGAGATTTTTCTTGATCCAGCAATTATTACTTTGAAGAAGAAGAAGAAACTTTAAAGAAAACAGTGATGCTTCCCCATTTTTAACCCCACGTTTGAAATTGATTCAAATTAATACTATAAGGAGAGAGAGAAAATGCTAGTAGTATTAATTATAAATGAGGAGGAAATCAATAGCATTTAATGATATTTTTTAGCCGTTAGATCTCTTATGAATCTACTGTATAAAAAATGTGTAACTTTATAAGAGTTACACTAGGTGTAACTTGAACCCATCTCATATATATATATAATCATAATTAATACCATTTTATTAACCAACATAAATTCATAAAAGCTAGAACATTTAAAATATATACAAAGGATCATAAAATATCATACATAATAAAACATACCAAAAACTAAAAATCTTTTATGTAATTAATTAAACTATAGTCTCAAACGTAATTATTTTTTTAAAATACATCTCATACATAATTAAAGTAACCAAAAAGTTCACAAAATCTCGATTCTGATCAAGCCAAACCCATGTGAATGGGTTATTTACATAATTATTTATTTTACATAATATTGAAATTTCTTTCTCTCTTTTTTTTTTTTTTTTTTTTTTTTTTTTTTTTTTTTTTTTTTGAGAAAAAGGTAATTGGGTGATAAAGAACATTTCTTTTTATATAAAATGGGGGTGATATAAAACCTACTGGTTCTTATCTGTAGTCCCAAAAATTAATAATTCTTAAAGTAATAATTTAAAAAAATAATGATCGTTGGTCTATGCCAATCACGGTTTAATTAGTATCCTATATTTTTCTTCCATATTTTGCCAATGTCATTGCTGCATTCTATTCTCATATAAAGAATAATGTCATTCAGTACTTCCTAGAATGGGCTATTCACTTTGCAAAGACGCCAATGGGCTATTCAGTCTTCAAATCGTTGAAGACTCATACAACATCTAGAATCAAAAAGGGTAACCTCATTTAGGCCCACCAGGCCCAAAATGTGATATCTAACACAAGGCCCAGGAATAGTATTCAAGCAGAAATGGTTCTTTGATTGTACCTTTGGTTATTTCCATCCCCGACGTAGGTTTTGGTTCACTTTTGGATGGCAAAGATGGATAAAAGCCCACTCATTCTAATAATGAGCATTGCTAGAGATGTAACGCAATTAATATAAACAAAGTAAGGGAGAAATTAATATTTTTTTCCCCTCAACCACAGATTTTTTATTCAACGAGAACGAGAGGATAGATTATAGTGTCTACAAAGTTCAATCATGTTCCTCCTCTATGCTGCACAGAAACATCCTTCAACTTCAAGTTTATTTTAACTCAACCTAGATAACCCTGTCTTTCATGGGATGTGCTTAAAATATGTTGGGTTTTTTTTTTTTTTTTGGGTGCATAAAATATGTAGTTATGTACACAAAAAGTGTACAAATAAAACATTTGTCATACTAATAATATTGCCCAACTCCGTGTCATCATCTGGATGCATTGGATGTTATGTTGGTTGACTTATGTGATGTTAGCGTGGGTATTTGGTTCATATCTTTGACGAGCTTTAAATAATACTACAATCATTCTCTAATTATGCACAAAGGTAAACTTTCAAGTTATGTCAATAACATTTTATTTCGACCAAGTGTTGTTCAATTTCTTCTCAAAAAAAAGTGTCGTTCAATTATGTGAAGAAAAAATTATTAATCATTATTGAAATTTGATTGGGTAATTTAGGCATTTAGCTGTATCTTTTTAATCAAACATGCACTTACATTTGTTGTCTCAATAGTCTGCCTGTCAGGTAGACTCTACATGATCAATATTTGTCACAATAAGGGAAAGAGACTCATGGTTAAGTGATTTTAGACCATCATTTGAAGTGAGTTGTGTGTATTGCACATGATAGAGACTCATGATGTCTTTATATTATTGGTTTAGTCTAAGTTTGCACCCAAAATTTGTTGAATTAAAATTATCCCAAACTTTTTAAGGATGTAAATTGCAATGTTGTCAAAATAATATCTTACATGGATTTAATAATGCTCAAAAATACATAATTTGAGCTTGGCTAAAACTTAACAGACACCTCATCACAATATATTAACAAAATAACTTAATTCCAAACAATAATTATGCATACAAAATTTGAAACTTAAAGGGGTAAAATCAAAATTACCCCAAAACATTAATTGTGCAAATTGCAATTTAGTACCCGTTTGAATACGGCGTTTTTGATCAACTTTTGTGTTTGGCGTTTGCATTCTGTAGGCCCCATGGCTACAGTAGCCCTCCATTAAACGCCCAAAATGCGTAGCTTTTTTTCCTCAACACACCTGTAAGGTTGAATTTAATCAACCATCTTGTTGGCTTTATTCAGTGTCAAATTTGCTTATATTTTAGCAATTAGAAACCCTGTATTTATGTGTGAATCATATAAGGGTGGTGTGTGAAGAATTGCTCAAGTGTGTGCAAAGAAGCAAGGACTCGCGGCTGGATCTCGTGGGTGGCTCGCGACTGCAAGACGCCAGATTGAAGCACACGTGCCAAGCATGCCAGAAGCTGAAGCATCGCATCAGCTGTTCACTACAGGACAAAAGTCCTAGGCTGGCCAGGCCATTTGCTCGTAGCTTGAACTCGCGACTCAACCTAGTCGCGAGGTCAAGCCGTCAGAACACCTTGTTTGGCAAAATATGACTTTTCACATTCCTTCTCACCCTATTATATATATACCCTTATACCAATGATTCAAAGAGAGCTTCCAGAGAGAATTTTGAGAGAGAAACCCTAGAGAAAACAAGATTGACTCATCCACAATCTTTACCTAAGAGACTCTTGAAATTCCTTTACTCTCTTCCTCTCCATTGTCAAACCCTTGAGAGGCTCATTACCAAAACCTTTTCTCACCATATCCATTTCTGTGAGAGGGCTGTTTGGTGTTTTGGGAAGCAGTTAGGAAGGAACCAATTTCATATTGGTTGATACTATGGTCAAGTGGCGGAATCCGGGAAGCTAGAAAAGAAATAGGTTCAGCACAACTTTGTTGGAGCAAGAAGCTTGGAGGGCTTAGGTACATTGGGTAGATTAGGCTTAGAGGGTCTATTGTTGTTCATGTATTTCAACTACATTTTCTAGTGGATTGCTTACCGCTTAGAGGGCGGTAGAGAGATTTTACGCTGAGGGCTTCGGTTTCCTCTTCGATAACACATCGTTGTGTTGTCCTTGTGTTTGCATCTTTCTTCTCTTATCTTTGCCTTTTATTTTCTGCTGTGGATGTGATTTTAATTGGCTTAGATTGTTTATCAATTCTGTTTATAGCTTGTGTTCATTTTCCGCACACTTTGTGTTTGTCATAAAGCTTGAATTTGTTATTTTTTATTTGGGGGTCTAAACGTTCATAGTGTATTTTATATTATTTGAATTTTCAACACCATTTCAATAATCCTCCATGCATGTACTGTTCTCATGACCCACTTTTGAACGCACCGTTTTGGTATTACACCCATATCATCACCTACGAAACACACAGAGAGAAGCAGAGGATCACATATGAGCTCTTCGCTGGCATTGGACTGGGTTCTCTTTGTTGAAAGGAAGAGTACACCAAAGGGAACCCGATCTTCACTAGAGGGAACTCGATCTTCGTAGGCGTCGGACTGGGTTCTCTTCCTCGTGGATTTCTTTGGTGGGTGTGGACTTCTCTTCTCGGAGACAGGTGCTAAGGTGGGAGAGGAGTGAATAAAAAAAATTAAAAAAAAAGAAGCAAAACCGCGACCCTTAAATGCTTTCAGCTGAGCTACAAAATTCGGCCCCAACAATAATTAGTTGGCATTTAAAATTATTTACTGTTTTCAGCAAAATCAGCGATATCCAAACGAACCCTTAATCTTCTAACTAATTATTTACGAAAACATTTTAATTTATATCTAGATCAGTGGGAATATGCTTGTGCCAACTTACTAATAATTTAATAGGCCGCTTGGAATTTTCGGTACGAAGTTGAAAGTGGATTGTCCAAATAATACAATCATTGAGCTTTGATTGGGTATTTTGGATTCTCTTTTTTACTTATTTTTTTAGGAGGGTTAAGCTAGCATGTCTTTCTCTACTTAAATGATTTTCTAATGCTTCCCACGTCTCTTCTATGAGGTTGCACCCTCTCTCTCTAAAACTTCTTCCATACAGAGTTTTAAGTCAAGAAAACATTTACAAATTTCTTAGGCTTCTTTGCTCTTCATATTTATGACATTTCTAGTCAGGTAATACACTCTCTTCGTTCTCATCATGTACGTCTCCAACTATCTTAATTGATATATATATATATATATATGTGTGTGTGTGTGTGCCTTTTGACACTTTTTATTTTGCTTGAAGTTTTAGATTGAAGAGCTTCAATTAGATGAGCTTTAAGCAAGGTGGAGATATATGTTGATTGTTTATAGTTTATGCCCAGAAAAGGATGAATAAATAGGAAAGCTTCAATCTTGGTATCAAAATCGAAATAATCTACAGAATAGCTTGGATGGTATAGGGATATGAAGAAGAGAGATTCAACATGCCTAGCAATAATATTAATTTTTTGGTATTTCAACTTTACTTCTATTTATCACCTGTATCGAGAATAAATATGTCACATTCAACTAAGAGTCTAAGATTATTCAGGGTATGTGTTGCAAAATCCTTTTCCATTTTCTCTATTTATTGTATGAAAGCACTTACATTTGCTATCTCAATAATCTATGATGTCATGTAGACAGTACACTCTTTGTGATCAAATTCAGTCACAATAAAGGGAAGAGTGTCGTTGTTAAATGATTTTATACAATCATTTTAAGTGAGTTATGGATGTTGCACACGATAGAAATGACCAGAATGGAACTAAATTTAGAACATTGAGTTATGTGAGGAACTGCGACCTTGGCTTGCCAATCTTGCTTCCAATTGGGCTAAAACTACGGAAATAAGATACTTACATAATTATTCATTTTAAATAATATAGATTTTTTTTGAGAAAAAGGAAAATGGGCGATAAAAAGAACCAACCGGTACTTGTTTGTTGTCCAAAATATTACTAGACATGGGACATAGTCAAGGAATTACCCAAACGCCAGAATTTAAGCCCCAATGTAATTAAAAATGAGATACATCATCTGCTAAAACAGAGGAAAGAACATCTAGTAAATCCTCTAGCCAAAGCAATCTCAATGAGGTAGCGGAGCAATTTAACACAAGACTGGAAATTATGCGGCAATTGCTACATTCAATTCTCATATAAAGAATATTTTCATTAAGTAATTCCTAGAACATGCTACTATGCTAGAATCACTTTGCGAAAACACCACCACCAAAAAAAAAAAAAAGAAAAAAAAAAGAAAAAGAAAAAAAGATGATTTATCTATTGAATATAGCTGGTGAACCATTAAATACTTTTCTTTTTAGAATTAAACATCAAATACTTGAAATCGTTAGGCAGTAAACCAACCATGTATTTTAGGCATATTACTGAAAAACATAATTGTTAAAGCATGATTCCCCAGGCAGTAGGAACAAATTATTTATGCTGTTAGAGATATATTAGCCCATTAACATAGGCCCAAACCTAATTCTACTTTGTATGCAAGCCAAGTCTCTTACTTGTACTAGAAGTCTATTAGTTTAGGGTTTAATCTACTATATATACACATGTTATGATTCATTATAACACAGGATTTATACTACACTCTAATATATTATTGATGTAGCCCTTTAGGGTTTCCTTCGTGGATGTAGGCCGTTTGGCTGAATCACGTAACTCTCGTGTATTACTGTGTTCTATACTTTATGCTTTCGCTTCCACATCTATACTGGCATATTCAACATGGTGTATCAATGCTAATATTTAACATGATATCAGAGCCAAACTTCGTTCTTGGCATCAAACAAACATCTCTAGCAAACAAAGAAGATTATCATTAGTCCACGTCATCAGCCACGCAAGCACATCCACGTCAGCAAGAGCCACGTCAGCCCTAGTCCACGTCAGCGACACGTCATAGGATGACGTCAGCGACTCCACTATTCGACCCGTGACCCGACACGGAAACCCGGAACCGACCCGGACTAGTATCCGTTGACTTTGACCCTGGACCAGTTGCGCTGCCTTAGATTCCTGACTTCCAGATCGTTTTCATGTACACGCGTCGCCATGACGGCCTCGCCGACCACCGATCTGCCTACTGAAAAAATATGGCTTTCAAACGATGTCGCACGCGCCTCCACGCGCCACCTGGACTTCTGGCTGCTCCTCCAC
The DNA here is from genome assembly GCA_035136125.1 of Quercus rubra. Taxonomy (NCBI): domain Eukaryota; kingdom Viridiplantae; phylum Streptophyta; class Magnoliopsida; order Fagales; family Fagaceae; genus Quercus; species Quercus rubra. The sequence goes on along the minus strand of CM068732.1, from coordinate 56,061,776 downwards.
GCGCCGGTGGACTGAGCACGCCCTGACACGCGCCGAACTCAGCTGCTGATGTCATATGACGTCATTGGATGACGTCATCAGTCCACGTCAACAGCCACGCAAGCACGTCCACGTCAGCAAGAGCCACGTCAGCCCTAGTCCACGTCATCGACATGTCATAGGATGACGTCAGCGACTCCACTGTTCAACCCGTGACCCGACCCGAAAACCCGGAACCGACCCGGACCAGTATCTGTTGACTCTGACCCTGGACCAGTTGACTTTGACTTTGACTTTTTGCGTTGACCTTTGACCAAAAGTCAAAATTTCCGACAGGGCCTATCTTGCTCAGTTTTTCGCGTAGATTCCAATTTTGAGCTCCGTTTCTTCATTTGAAGCTCCAAAATTGGTCAATTGGCACATTCTTCATTGTGGTTTCTTCAAAGGCTTTATTCATGGCATCTTCAAGAGATCTTCTCATGCTTATCCAACCTCAAGCCTTCATTGAGCTTCTGCCTTGAATTTGAGGGAGGGTGTTAGAGATATATATTAGACATATTAGCCCAATGTAATAGGCCCAAGCCCAATCTTACTTGTACCAGTATTCTAGGGTTTAGTCGCCTATATATACTCATGTTATGGCTCATTGTAACACAGGTTATTGTACTACACTCTTATACATAATAAATATGTAGCCCTTAAGGGATTCCTCCGTGGATGTAGACCGACAAGGCTGAACCACGTAACCCTCGTGTTCACAGTGTTCCTATTCTATGCTTCCTCTTCCGCATCCACTCTAACATACACAACATGGTATAACACATCCCGTTGCTAATATTTAACATGGTATCAGAGCCATCTTCTTGTGGTCATGGTTTTCTGTCCTTGCGGTATATTTAAGAGCAATCTTTGTCTTTCTCGGTGTTTTTTCGCTGCGTCCATCTTCTTTGGCTTCCTATTGCTGCCGTTAAAACTCTCCGGTATAGACAAGCCACCATTAGAAGTCGCATCAACACTGCAAGACCATTGCCTTCCTCAAACTACCGTCACAGAGCCAAACTTCATTCAAGGGATCTTCTCAACCTTATCAAATCTCAAGATTTCATCAAGCTTCCATCTTGAGTTTGAGAGGGGGTGTTAGAGATATATTAGCCCATTAACATAGGCCCAAACCTAATTCTACTTTGTGTGCAAGTCAAGTCTCCTACTTGTATTAGAAGTCTATTAGTTTAGGGTTTAATCTACTATATATACACATGTTATGATTCATTATAACACAGGATTTGTACTACACTCTAATATATTATTGATGTAGCCCTTTAGGGTTTCCTCCGTGGATGTAGGCCGTTTGGCTGAATCACGTAACTCTCGTGTGTTACTGTGTTCTATACTTTATGCTTTCGCTTCCGCATCTATACTGGCATATTCAACATGGTGTATCAATGCTAATATTTAACATATGCTAACCATTTTTTTTTTAAAGGAACAAGTTATTTATGAAGTCATAGTTGCTTTATACTAAATAACAATTTATACTTTTGTTGTTCTTTCAAGCAAAAAATCTAATGAACTGGTTTTTATGTCCTAATAATTTATATAAAACAAATAATCATCAATATTACTTTTTTTCACTCAAGCCAAAGTTTATGTAATTAATTTTACCATAATGGGAAGTGCTTAGGGAAAACTTCATACTCTTGGCTCAAGGCTCACTAGTATCCTTATAGGATTGAGATAACGGCTATAGCTTACCAGCTCCCCTACTTGCAAGTTTGGACTAGGAATTTACTATGATAATGCCTAGGTAGAAAAGACACTCCAATCATTGTTGTCTACTTTTTTTTTTTTTTTTATTGAAAAAAATGTTATGTTTATAATATTTTCACAAGACTTTTACAACAAATTTTAAGTGGTAGATTGTTATTGGATATTATAAATGGGCAAAAAAGTAATTTAAGTTGTAGATTCAAATTAGAACCAATAACAACTTGATATATATAATTTGTTGTAAAAGTGTTGTAAAAATGTTATGGATATAACACTTCTCTAAAAAAAAAAAAAAAAGTTTTTTATGTAATAAATTTGGTTGACAAGTTGAAATAATGTTTTAGTTTGAAGCTTATTTTTGTGGTTTTGTTGTCAAATTCTTCATGGTTGCAAATAGGAAGCACTTGGCACTTGGTTGTCTTCCAAGTATTAACAGTGTTAATACGTTGGCTAGTTGGGTTTTCTTCAAGGGAATTGGGAAACAATATTTTATTTATTTTTACGCTCGCTTTGAAATTTTTTTTTTCTTGTGTTCACAATGGAAGAATTGTCTCAAAGTTGGATGAAACTGTCACTTTCTGAGAGGGAAGGTCCGGGCTGCTGCTTAGAGAATGAGTTTAGCACGCAAGAACATATTATAGCAGCAAAATTTCTTACGAAACGAGCTCTTAATATTGAGGCAATTGCAAAAACTTTCACTCCTTTGTGGCGGTCAAAAAGCGGATTCAAGGTCAGAAACTTTGGTGATCATGTAATTCTGTTCATTTTTGACAATGCAAGTGAAGTAGACAAAGTCCTACGTGCAGAACCATGGAGTTTCGATAAACATTTAGTGATAATGTAGAAGTATGACAGAAGCAAGGCCGTAGAAGAACTGAAATTTGAGCGGACTTTCTTTTGGGTGCAAGTCCATGGGCTTCCCTACAAGTACCTAAATGTCAAGGCCGCTGAGAAAATTTGTGAAGTTGTAGGACAAGTTACTCAATCGGATAATCCAGCGGAAAATGAGGGTGGTAATTTCATGAGACTCCGAGTTGGGCTGGATGTCACGATACCGCTATGCCGTGGTAGAGTCGTATCCTTGGAGGAAGGAAAAAAAACTTGGATTACGTTCAAATATGAGCGTCTTCCAAATATATGTTACTGGTGCGGCATACTAGATCACAATGATCGGGATTGTGATATTTGGCTGGACAGCGAAGGGAGTTTAGTAGAAAGCCAGAAGCAGTTTGGTCCATACTTGCGGGCTCCTCCGTTTTCTCCAGTCAGGCAAACCGTTGTGGCTGTCCCAAGTTTTTACACCTCAAACCGCAAGACAACAACTCCAGTTGCCAGGGAGAACAGGCCTGACGATGTAGGACCAACCAGCAACGGTCCACCACCAAGGGAGGCACAGACGGTGGCACACACTCTGTCAACGTCCGTTACCAATTTAAATGAGCCATTAATTCAGGAAACCGCTACCTTAAAGGAGCCAATCCAGTCCAATAACGGAAAGAATGATGGTGAAGATCACGTTCCTAAAAATCCTCCACACAATCCGGACTCATTTACTACAATGGTTGATGACACAATTATGTCCGAAATTAAGGGCGCTAGCTGTGATTCTCCTTCAACGGAAACAGGGGATAATTTTCTCATTAATAATTTGGATCAAACCCAACGGACCAATCAAAGCCAAGGAACGGCTGAACTGGAATTTGCCCATTCAACTTATTCACATGAGCCTGTGTCATGTGAGATGCATGTAATTATTAGGGCTCACAAAAAACCTAGCACGTGGACAAGGTTTGACAGAGCTGCCGCAGCCCAGAAAACATGTCTTGCTGCTGTTACAAGTGCATGCAAACGGACCTTTTCAGATGTGGATGACCATTCGGATTTACCTAGTAACAAAAGACAGGTTTTGAAGGATGGTGGTGACTTCTCTTTCAAAGTGGTGGAGGCTGTTGAGCAGCCCCGCCAACAGTCATGAATCTCTTAGTATGGAACTGTCGTGGGCTTGGGAACCTACGTACAGAGAAGGAGCTTGGAAATATCATCCGGGCAAAAGATCCCTCTGTTGTGTTTTTAGCCGAAACATGGGCAGACGAAGCTAGGCTAGACCGAGTTCTTCATAACATAAATTTTGATCACAAGTGGGAGGTCCCCAGAGGGAGGAGAGGGGGCGGATTGGCACTTTTCTGGAAGCGAGACGTCAAAGTAACCATTGAGGAGTTCCATAGGTATTTTATTGATGTAACATTTGATAAAAATATGGAAGGGGAATGGAGACTCACTGGATTTTATGGAGAGCCTGAGACTCATCGGAGAATGGAAGCTTGGAATAAATTAAGGGGTCTAAACACTAGACCATCTATCCCATGGCTCTGTGCGGGAGATTTCAATGAAATCTATAGACAAGATGAAAAAATGGGGGGATCCTTGAGGGGCCACAATCAAATGCAGATTTTCAGAGATGTAATTGATGAATGCGGGTTCATTGACTTGGGTTTTGAGGGACCCAAATTTACGTGGATAAAACACTTCTCGGATGGTCATTCCATATGGGAACGGTTGGATAGAGGTTTGGTGAACAGTGGATTCCTTCTAAAATATCCAAGTACAAAGGTGTCTCATCTGAGATGTCTGTCATCAGACCATGTACCAATTCTTATAAACTTGTCAGGTTTGGAGGCTCCACCTAGGAGAAAGGTGTTCCGATTTGAGGAGATGTGGCTCTCAGATTCAAGCAGTGGAGAAACAGTGGAGGCGGCATGGAGGAGTGGAGAGGAGGGTGACATTTTAAAGAAAGTAGAAAAATGCAGTAAAGAGTTGGAGTGGTGGGAAAAGAATTGTTTTGGGAATGTTAGAAGAGAGTTGGAAGAGAAAAAAAAGTTGTTAACAAAAGCTGAAGCCGAAGCATTGAGAACAGGAGAAAACACTCGGCTTAGGGAACTAAAAGCTGAAATTCATGTACTCATGGATAGGGAAACCCGATTATGGAGTCAAAGGTCAAGAGTTTTATGGTTGAAAAATGGTGATTGCAATTCTAAGTTCTTCCATACTAAAGCAACCCAACACTTTAGGAAAAATTCTATTCTTGGAATTAAAGATAGAAATGGAAATTGGCAAGATAAACCGGACTTGATTGGAGATATTATTGTTGATTTTTTTGGGGAATTGTTTACCACTTGCAAACCGGCCTTGGTTGATGACTCTCTAGCCTTCATTCCCCAACTTGTTACAAATGAGATAAATGAGCAGCTAACAGGTGAATTCATGGGATGGGAAGTCCAGGAAGCATTACAACAAATGGCGCCTATAAAAGCACCAGGACCTGATGGGATGCCTCCTCTTTTCTACCAACATTTTTGGGGGACAATGAACCAAGAGGTAACATCTACAATTCTCAATAGGCTAAATTCAAGTAAATTGCCGCACCCAATCAACCACACCTTCATCACCTTAATCCCAAAAGTGAAAAATCCTATATTAGTTTCTGAATATCGCCCTATAAGTCTATGTAATGTGCTGTACAAAATTTTTTCCAAAGTCCTTGCAAATAGATTGAAAAAATTCATGCCAGAACTTATAACTGAGCATTAATCTGCTTTTGCAAAAAATAGGCTTATTTCAGATAATGTTTTAGTTGCTTTCGAGACTTTACATTGTATGAAAAATCATAATTAAGGAAAAACAGGTTTATGGCTGTCAAGCTTGACATGAGCAAAGCATATGATAGGGTGGAGTGGGATTATTTACAGAAACTCATGGAGACTATGGGATTTTGCACAAGGTGGATTGAGTTAGTTATGGAGTGTGTTCGTACTGTCTCATATTCCATCTTAGTGAATGGAGAACCGAAAGGGTTAATTAATCCAACAAGAGGCATACGACAAGGGGAACCCCTCTCCCCTTTCCTTTTCCTTTTGTGCTCAGAAGGTTTACATGGCCTAATCTCAAAAGCTGCAAGGGCAAAGGAAATCCACGGCTTCTCTATCTGTAAGAGAGGCCCCAAACTAACCCATTTATTTTTTGCAGATGATAGCTTACTTTTTTGCAAGGCCAACTCTCAAGAATGTGGAAATGTACTTAAAATATTGTCGGATTATGAAGCGGTTTCGGGTCAAAAAATCAATAGGGAAAAGACTTCTCTTTTCTTTAGCAAGTCCACAGAAGAGGAGACTAGGCAAGAGATACAAGGAGTATTGGGAGTGCAAGAGATAAAATTTTATGAGAAATATTTGGGGCTGCCTTTGTTGGTGGGAAGGGGAAAAAAAGCGAGCTTTAGTTATAGGGATAATTACAGATAACCCTCCTGTGGTTTGAGCGAAAATCACTTTGCCTACCCGTGGTTTGAAAAGTGTCACTTAACCCACCTAAGGTATGTTTCCGTCACCCTCCGTAACCCACCTCGGTCTCTGCCGTTACAAAAACACCTTTTAACCCCAAAACAGAACATAACGCGAATCAAAACACCCAAAACTCAAACACTTTTCGAGAGAGAGACCCGAGGTGCGATCAGGCTGTTCGTCGTGGTTTGGAGCGATTGGAGGGAGAGAAAGCACTTGTTTTCCATCATCGAAGCTAGGCAAGGTATGTGTGACTGCTGCATTTGTGTTCTTGATGTCAATTTTTTATCGCGACCCACATTGTTAGGTTTTGCTGTTCATTTGCATGTTTATTTTTATTTTTTGTAGGTTAAGTTAAATGTGCATTTTGCTATTTATATGTAGAATCGCTTAGGATGTAGCTAATGTGCAAGTACTTTGGTTGGAAGTACACATTTTAGCAAAATATTAACAAACAAACAAAATCTGTGTTCAACTTCGACTTGAATTATTTAGAAATCAACACAATGTTGGACTATGAACAATCAGGCAAACTTATTTGGTGGTACGTTGATTATAAAAAACATTAAAAAAAATGATATATCAAATATCAAATGAAATTGCTCTTTATATGGGTAAGACAAATAAATCACAATGCACAACCAGACAATTATATGGCTTTCAATTTTTACCTCTGGAAGTCTCAGAAAACAAAATAAACTAGAGGCTATATATGTAGAAAACAAAAAAAACAAAAAACAAAAAACACCCTGAACAGATTGCATATATATGTAGAATCAAGTTTATTTGTCAATGAGTACACTTGTTGTATCTTTTTGCTTCTTGTCATTTTCTGCATGTCAGTGTGTAAACAAACTACTTTCTTTAATTGCAGATGGTTGACTTCACCTTTGACATTGAAATTCATGTTGGGGGATGTTTTGTGGAGGAGCCAACCATTGAATATGTGGGTGGGTCTGTACATTTACTGACAGATATTGACCCTGACAAGTTGAGTTACTTTGAAATTCGGGATTTATGCATCTAGTTGGTGCTCCTAAAGAACACAGTAGATATAAGTACTTACTTCCTGAAGGTAATCTTCAAGTTGATTTAAGAGACATAGCAACAGATGCAGATGTTGTAAACATGACTACCCTTCATAGGGCATGGCCAGCTGAAAAAATCATAATCTATACTGACATAGATGTGGAGCCACTGGTAGTTGAGTATCCTGATGGAGGGGGAGTGGCACATGGTGGTGTAGGTGGTGTAGGTGGTGTAGGTGGTGATGGTGGTGTAGGTGGTGATGGAGGGGGAGTGGCAACTAGTGTAGGTGGTGATAGAGGGGGAGTGGCAGCTAGTGTAGGTGGTGATAAAGGGGGAGTGGCAGCTGGTGCAGGTGTTGATGTAGGTGGTTTAGGTGGTGATTCATTAAGGGATGAAATAGATTTGGATAGTGATTATGATGAGGATGATGATGAGAATGATGAAGAAGAAGATGTTAAGGATGTTGAAGATGAAGATGATGATGATTGGCTAAATGAAGGCCTAGAGGGGGCTGAATTTGGTGATGATGTATTTGCTGCTCAAAACTCAGCACCACAAGGTTCTACTCCCAATACAGCCCCAGAATCAAGCAATGCACCCCACACAGCCCCAGAATTAAGCAATGCACCCCACCCAGCCCCAGAATCAAGCAATGCACCCCACACAGCCCCAGAATCAAGCAATGCAGTCCATGCAGACCCTGAGTGGGCTGAGCCAGCCCTTGAGGATGACCTGGTAAGCATGGATGGGTCTGATGATGAGCAGGTACCTGAGCAGGTAGAGTTTAATGCCAAGAGTGACATGAGAAATGTTGTACTGAAGAAGGAGATGAAGTTTCCCAATGCAAATGTGTTCAGAGCTGCTTTGAGGGAGTATGCAATCAAGAAACCTGTTGACATCAAATTCAAACTTAATGAGAGGACCAAGATATCAGTTCACTGCAAGAATGGGTGTGGGTGGAGATGTTATGCATCTCAAATAAGTGGAGAGCTAACATTTCAAATTAAGACCTTGACTGATGACTGTACTTGCCCCAAGTCGTTTAAAAACAGTCAAGCAACATCAGCTTATGTTGCTAAGAGGTTCATTGAGGATTTTAGCAAAAATCCAAATTGGGAGTTGAGTGGTGTACACAACCATGTGATGCAAAATTTATCTGTTGACCTAAGTGTAAACCAAGTGTATAGGTCAAAGAGGAAGGCAAAGGATCTCATCAATGGAGATGAGCAACTGCAGTATGGTGTCCTTAGGGACTATGCACACATGATACACACTGTAGACAAGGGGAGCAGGGTTATACTGCAAACCGAAATGGCTGATGAGACTTCTCAGCCAAAATTTAAGAGGATGTATGTTAGGTTCAATGCTCAAAAGGTAGGATTTTTAGGTGGATGCAGGCCATTTATAGGTTTAGATGGTTGTCACATAAAGCACAGATTTGGTGGGCAAATCTTATCTGCCACTGCCAAGGATGCAAATGACAACATTTTTCCAGTAGCAATGGCTGTTGTGGAACAAGAAACTAGGGACTCTTGGATATGGTTTTTAGAAATTTTTGCTGAGGATATAGGAAGGCCAGAGGAGCTGAAGTTGGTCTTTATTTCTGATAGGCAAAAGGTATGCAAGTTTTTGCTTTGTTCAGTTACATTTGACCAATACTTTGTTTGCTGAACTAACTTGTTTGTTTGTTTGCTTTTTTGCAGGGGCTTATACCTGCAATAGAGACACTATTCCCTACTGTGGAGCATAGATACTGTGTGAAACATATCTACAACAATTTCAAAGTTGATCACAAGGGATTGGAGCTAAAGGATGCACTGTGGAGGTGTGCTGCTGCCACAACAGTAAGGGAGTTTGAGAGATGCATGCAGTACATAAGGGATTTGGATGAAAAGGCATATGAATATCTTGCAAAGATTGCACCTGCACAATGGACAAGGTCACACTTCACTCCTAGGGCCTTAACAGACTGTTTGGTAAATAATTTAAGTGAGTCTTTTAATGCAATGATATTGAAGTCTAGGGACAAGCCAATCTTGGCAATGTTGGAGTGGATTAGGGTTAGACTTATGACTAGGCTTTACACAAAAAAGGAAGGGATACAGAAGTATGCTGGAAAGTTGTGTCCAAGCATACAAGATAGGTTGGAAAAATTAAAAGTTGAAAGTAAGCCATTTAGTGCTACCCCAGCTGGCAGTTTTCTTTATGAGGTAGGCAGTCAGTATGAGAGGCATGTAGTTGATTTGGTCAATAAGACATGTAGCTGTAGGTCTTGGGAGTTAAATGGCATTCCCTGCAAACATGCCATAACAGCCATTTATACAAACATTGAGACACCAGAAGACTATACCCACCCTTGCTACTTAAAAGAAACTTATATGCAGATATACAAGGAGGTACTTCCTCCCATGCCTGGCCAGTCAGAATGGGCTGAGACTGGACAGCCTGCTCCCCTAGCACCTAACATATACAAACCACCAGGCAGACCACCCAAGCAAAGAAAGAGGGCTTCTGATGAGCCTAGAAACCCTTACAAAGCAAGTAGGCTGAACAAACCTGTCAGATGTGGGAAATGCAAAAAGGAAGGGCATAACTCAAGAGGGTGCAAGGCTGGCATCACTGGGGAGACACCATGGCAGAGGAGACAGAGACTTGAAAGAGAAAAAACTGTAAGTAATTAGGATTTAAATGGCAAAAAAAAAAAAACTTGTTTTTAAACTTACAATAAACACTGTCTTGAAACTTGGTTTTGTTGCAGGCAAGGGGAGGGGTGCCTGCACCTAGATCTGCACCTCAGCCTGCACCCCAGCCACCATCCCAGCAGCCTACCCAGACCTACAACATGATGTCTGCCACTCAGCCTTCATCCTCACAGCAAGGAAATCAACCTAGGTCATCTCATAGGAGAGCAGGATGGTTCTCTTCCTCACAGCCAGAGTTTCACACACCTAGGGAGACTTGGGATACCTTACAAAGTTCTTCACAGGTAACTTAGTTCAGTAATCTCTTTCCTGGATGGTTGTGTTTTTGCTGAGATACTTTTTAACATGTGGATCTAATTTTTAATTTGTAGCCTACCAATACAAATAAGAGCACTGGTAGTGTGAGGACTAGAGGACAGCTTGCTGCACAGAGGCCACCAAAAATGAATTCAGTGGGAGGAAAGAGAAAAGAGGAAAGAGGAAAGAAGAAAGATTAAAGGCAAGAAAGATTAAAGGCTAGTGGGTGCACATGCCAGCTTGGGAGTGGCAGCTAGGGAACATGTGGGCCTTTTGTTTTTTTGTGAAGGCCACTGTTGGCTTTTTGTAAACTTCACTCCTAGTGTAAAAAACAGTCACCTTATTTTGAGCAATTATATGTATGTGTATATATATATATGTAGCTAGCCTTGGAATGTGCTTTTTTGTAATTAAGGTACAATACACTCTAGTTGTAATTAAGGTACAGTCACCTTATTTTGAGCAATTATTTATTGTTTCTACAAATTGTGTCCAACTAGATTTGTCCAATATAGACTGAATGGAAGTTGTTATTATTGTGGAATGGTTTTTATAGTATGCACAGGTAACTGTATGGAACATTATTTGTGTAAATCAAATTAGTGTATTTTTCCAAGTATATTATGTGTCTAAACCAAATTATGTGTCCAAGTATATTTTTCCAATATAGTGTATGGAAGTTTTTATTGTGGAATGGTTGGTATGGTATGCCCAATATTTGGTATGCACAAAATACTTAATAATTGAATTGAATGGTTGGTATGCACAAAATACTTAATAATTGAATGGTTGGTATGCACAAAATACTTCTTCCATTGAATGGTTGTTATGGTATGCATAAAATACTTCTTCCATTGACACATCAAAACATTACATAAGTAGATGAAGTTTCCCATTACAATGCAAATCCATTAACACCATTGCCATAACTATCTTACTAACCTTCATAAAAAAAAAAAAAAAACCTACTTACTAACCAATTAACTACTTCAGGGCAACAATCTAGGTCTATTCACTCCAGAAAACTCAATTGAGCCAAAACACAAAAACATAACAATAACAAAAAAGATCCATGACAAAATGCATGTGGACTTCCACATTCTCTGCTTCTCTTCAGCAAACATGGCTTTTTCCTTAGCTTTTGCACAGACAGCTCGAGCCTTTCTCTCCTTCTCCTTCGCTTTGGCTTCCTCTTCAAGAGCCTTTTCTGCCATTTGCCTAGCCTCTTCTGCCATTTCCAGAGCTGTCCTTTCCCTCTCATTGGCAAGTTGGAGAGCACTCTGAAACCTAGACATCTTCTCTATGGCCAAAGGGGCAGTTTCATTCCCACGAGGACAGGTTGGGTTATCAACCCAAACAAAGAAAGGACACTTAGGACCAACCTTATAACGGCTACAACCCAAGAACCTCCTCCCAAAATTGTTCAAACTCAAACTTGTTCTCAAAACACAAGTCTGCTCATTGCACATGTGTCCACATGAACCCGAGAAATTACCACTTGATGAAGACATATCAACATACTACAATTCCTGGGAAGTACAAATATTCACTTTCACACAGTAAGTTTGCACTTGAACAAACTCTGAAAACCTAAATCAAGAACAAACACAAATACGTGGGTGGGAACACAAATGCAGCAGTCACACATACCTTGCCTAGCTTCGATGATGGAAAACAAGTGCTTTCTCTCCCTCCAATCGCTCCAAACCACGACGAACAGCCTGATCGCACCTCAGGTCTCTCTCTCGAAAAGTGTTTGAGTTTTGGGTGTTTTGATTCGCGTTATGTTTTGTTTTGGGGTTAAAAGGTGTTTTTGTAACGGCAGAGACCGAGGTGGGTTACGGAGGGTGACGGAAACATACCTCAGGTGGGTTAAGTGACACTTTTCAAACCACGGGTAGGCAAAGTGATTTTCGCTCAAACCACAGGAGGGTTATCTGTAATTATCCCTTAGTTATATAAAGGAGAGGGTTTGGAGAAAATTACAAGGGTGGGAAGGAAAGCTTTTGTCTCAAGCGGGTAGAGAAGTTCTAATCAAAGCAATTGTTCAAGCCATTCCGACATATATCATGGGATGTTTCAAAATACCCTTGGGTCTATGTCATGACATTGAAGCAATGGTTAAAAAATTTTTTTGGGGGCAACGGGGTGACAAAAGAAAAATACATTGGATTAAATGGTCGGAGTTGACGAAATCGAAGCTAGATGGAGGAATGGGATTTAGGGACCTTGCATTGTTCAATGACTTGCTTCTAGCCAAGCAAGCATGGAGACTCATACATAATAGAGACTCACTTTTCTACAAAATTTTCAAGGCAAGATTTTTCCCTAATTGTTCTTTCATGGAAGCCAAAGAATCGACAACCGGCTCATACGCTTGGAAAAGCATTTTGAAGGGTAGGGATGTCATAAAATTGGGCTCAAGATTTTGAGTTGGGAATGGAAAAACCATTAAAATATGGCAACACCATTGGCTGCCCATTAAGCACGCAACCTTAGTAACTTCTCTAATCATTGAGTCTATGGAGGATGCCACGGTTGATTGCCTAATCGATGAGAATACTGGGACATGGGATGTAGCAACGTTGGAGGGAGTTCTTATTCCAGTTGAAGTTGAACTTGCACTGAAAATTCCTCTTGCCCGAAGCCAACCTGATGACTCTCTGATCTGGCCTTACATCGCAAATGGTCAATACAATTGCAAATCCGGATATTTCTTTCTTAAGGAACTAGAGACAGGAGCTTAATGAGACATACAACCGGAGCTGGATAAAACACTCTGGAAAAATATCTGGTCTTTACAGATCCCAAACAAATACAAGAATTTTTTGTGGCGTGCATGTACAAACTCTCTCCCAACGAAGTCCAACCTGACCAGAAAAATGATCGTTTAGACCCCAACATGTGACAGATGTGCGTCAATGGCAGAGGATACGATCCATGCTCTTTGTGGTTGTCCTGCTTTGGACGACGTTTGGGATGATGCTAGATGGAGCTTTCGGTTTTGGGAAGTCTTCTCTGATTTCAAACAACTAGTGGGATGGTTATTGGAGAAAGGAAAGCCACTAAAGTTTTTTGCTATCTAGGTTTGGTGTATTTGGCACTAGAGAAATCAGTCCCGGCTGCAACAGCCTTGCTGCCTCACGAAGGATCTGAAACTCACTGCACAAGACCGCTGGGATGAGATCAGATCATGTTATCCTCTGCCTATTTCGACCAGACCTCAACCAAAACCAAAATGGTCAGTCCCACCATCGAACAAATATAAGATAAATTATGATGGTGCAATCTCAGAGGTAGACAACATTTCTGGGATCGGTGTGGTTGTTCGTAATTGTAACGGTGAGGTAATAGCATCTCTAGTGCAGCAGGTGGAGCAAGCTTTTCAGCCTCTGGAAGTTGAAGCCATTGCTGCGTGCAGAGCAGTGGAGTTTGGCAGCGAGATTGGAGTGGACTGTGCCATTGTGGAGGGTGATTCAGAAGTGTTGGTAAAGGCTTTGAGGAACACGGATAATGGCTTGAATCCAATTGCACCACTGATAAATGACGTCTCTTTATTTTTGAATTTGTATTCAGAATTGTCATACTCTCACATTAAGAGAGATGGCAACAAAGTCGCTCATAGTTTAGCTAGGCTAGCTTTGATCACACTGGGTTGTATAGTGTGGATGGAAGATATCCCATCTCGTACCTTACCCTTTATTCAGGCTGATTTGGCCGCGCTTTGATTTTATTCAATAAAAGTCTTCTTTCTCAAAAAAAAAGTAGCAAGCCAGGATCAAAAGAAATCAGCTATGACCGTTCTCACAAACACTATGACATTTTGACCATCAATAGCCCAACAGTACTGGACCCAACATTTGTACCGCTCTAGTGGACCTTATAACCTCGACCCCACAAAAGCCCATGGTGGATAAAGTTCGGCCCTATCCTGTGAGAGACTGCGCCCCCGACCCGTTTTTTATATGATGTTGGGCCAAACCCACGTGAATGGGTGGAGTCGTGTTGTTGCCTCTCAAAATGGAGATTCGACTGATTATATTTTCCCCCTTATATTAGGGGTTTTACAATGGAGTCGCCACTTATTTAATTATTGGAAAAATAAGAAAACCATAATTGAAAAAAGAATTCCTCATTTTATTAATTTGAAATTTAATTTACATTGATCATATGAAAATTACATGGCTTTGGTCCTAGATACAATCTAAGATAAAAGTACATGGCTTTGTTTCCTAGTTACAATCTAGAAATTGTAAAATTACATGGATAAGCATTGATCTACTAACCCTTGATCTAAGTTCGGAGGCTATGTTACAAGGTGGGAAGGTGTTAGGCACCCACCTTGCCCGGTGAAACCGGTCTTCTAGACTATGGTGGCCAACATTCATATCACATCATCCAATATGTTATCAATCAATTTGCATGTTGAATTTAATGTGTGTGCATATGATAGACCCTAATTCAATTAATTAAGCATTGCATTTGGATTGAAAAATAAATTCTAGTGAATGTGTGTGGATGGTGATAACCTAGATTTAAGGATTTGAAAGAATTATTAAACAAACATGTTTTTCATATTTTTGATGTGAATTTAAGATTAAAACTAGTGATATGCATGAACATATGATGAACAATCAAGAACATGTGAAGAACGTATAAGAACATTCAAACATATTCAAGAGAATTTGAATAATTACTATCATGCTTTAATCCTAAATTCTCATCATGGCAACACAAAAAACAAGTAAAGGAAAGGGATTATACCTTCATGCAATATCCATACGGTGGAGGAGGAGACTCTTAGTAGAGGTCCTAAGGGTGGAGGAAAAGAAGAGTTAGGAGAGGAAGAGTGAGCCTCACTCAATACCTTGAGTCTCAGGAAGACCAAGATATGACAAGACTACTCAACTTCACTAGAACTCAAGAGAGGAGAAGAGAGGGGGTTTTTGTGTGCTTTGGAATGAAGGAGAGGGGGGGTTTATATAGCAGTGGTGGAGAGAATATGAATGGAAGGCCATTTAATGAGGGTTGACAAAGAATCATAAACCTAGTCCTCATTTTAGCCTTGGGGGAAATCTGGTGCATTAAATGAAAAGATTGGTGGGAGTAAGGAGCAAGCCAAATTCGGTTTTCCCGCAACTGCTGTAACAGTTTGTAGAGCTAACTTCAAAAAATCATATTTAACTCAATTCTGATCGGAATTATCTCATTCTTGTGCTCAAATTGAAGCCCCGAATGTCTAGTTTCTGGGAAAATTAACCTCATTCACAAATTCAAAATATTTTGAGAGATATGGATGAAATGGTGAGCAGAGGTCATTTGTTTGAAAATGGTTTAAGCACAATTAACATTAATAGGTCCCAAATTAGCTCTCAATTAACATTAAATGGCTTCAATCACTCCCATTTCAGACTTAATTGGTTCTAAATTTACTCTAATTAAAAGATAATTGCACAAATTACTCATTGAATAATTAATGTTTAACTATCTAATTAATTAGGTGTATGCAACCTCACCATAAAATGTAGTCCTAACCAATCAAATTATGACACATCATTGATCTCAAATTGATTACATTTATAACCAATTGAAATCAATTGTTCATAATCACATATAGTCGGACTCAATTTGTGATAGTGCATCTCAGCCATTAAAACTTGATTTGATGATAACTTTCAATCTGGTGGTCTGATTAGGGCTTATGACCAGTCGATTTGATCGTTACAACATCAAGATCATTTTGGCGAAATAAGATTAAGGATCTAATGGCCAGAATCAAGATGCATATTTCCAAGGCAAAATTACCCTTTTACCCTCCATATGAGGTTAAATACAGGTTGCAAAATGGGGTATCAACATATCCATGAAAATAGGTGACACAGACAATGATCCGAATCAAAGAGATAACCCTCTTCTCATGCCCATCAGGCCCAAAATGTGAAATCCAACACATAGGCCCTAGCAACAGTATTCAGTGCGGGCGGGCTCACTGGAAATATCTTCCATAACTTCAATGATGGCTTCACCCCCTCTTCATCACCGTAAATTGCAAGGTAGTCAAAATAATATCTTACATGAATTTAAGAAGGTTCAAAATGACGTAATTTTGAATGAACAACTGACACTTGGCTAACACTTAAAAAATACCTCATCACAACATAATAACAAAATGACTTAAATCCAAATATTATGGGGTAAAATCAAAATTACCCCAAACATTAATCATTCAAATATTGCAATATAATCTCCAGTCTATTTATTTATTAAAATATGTTAATTTATATGTAGATCAGTAGAAATATGCTTGCCAACTCATTAATACTAGAGATATGGTGGTACCAATTTATTATTATAAAATGATTTTTTTTTCTTTTTTTAATAGAAGAATTCATAAAATATATTGATATAGTATTTTTCTCTCACGAATTGTATTGCCTTAACAAATGGTCTTGTGAGTCAATTAATTCCTAATAGGTTACATGGTTGATTTATTTTCCAAAGTTGTGGGTCCTAGTTCCCTTGGAATTTTCAGTATGATGGTGAAAGTGGATTAAAGGTCTTTTCCCATTGATTGTAAATGGTTAATGGAGTTGTTGGGAGTTGATTTGAAAGGACTTAAAACTGACGTGTAAACTTACCAAGAAAATTGAGCCGGGGTTTCATTACATTCACAAAAATTTTTGTCAACGGGACTTGCAGAATAGCTAGGTAATACTATCTTTAAAGTCTATACATTATCTATCAAGATTAAGGCATTGAAATTTGTAGATAAAGATAAAATTTGAATCGTTCTTTCTATTATTGTTTATTGATGACTAAAATTTGCACATTTTTTTGTGTAGTGTTGTACACGTTACTCCAATATTATCTTCTTACAATTCACCATTTATTCTTTTTAGATGAAATGATAAGAATGTGGAAAGATTAGTTAGACAATTTTCTAAGCTAATTCTTCATTTTTAATTTACTGTTTGTTTTTGCTAGATTGAGATTTTTATAAATAATAGCTTACATATAATGTTCCTTAACATTTATTTGGGTGGAAATTTCTGTGTGTATGTGTAACGTGTTTGTGCACGCATGTGTAAAGTAACCTACCCTAGATGGGATTTTGGTAGATAAGATGATTTAAGTACTCGCGGTGCATGGAGTAGTTGACTAGGATATGAAACATAATAATTCCTTAATTAACATGTTGTTTTGGAAAACCATTAGCAATGGAATTTTTCGAAAATAAAAATCTTAAAGATGGTTGTTGTTTAACTAGTTGGCACCTCCTGATATGTTCATGAGATCCAAAGTTCTAATCCTCTTCTCCCTTCCCTGTTGTAACTATTGAATTAAAAAAAATAAAAAATCATATAGATTGTTGTAGTGTAAGATTTTGACATGCATCTTCAGATACCATGTATATTAAGTTAAAACGCAAAAAAGACCATAAAATCTAAAACTAAAATTTCTAGAATAATTAATATATTTTTCACCTACAGTGAAAGTATTGGTTACCAATGTATGTATATATTAGTAAATCTCACTCTACAGAGCCCATACAGGAACTCACACGTACGAAATTCCGCTCTTTCTCTAATTTATGTCATCTCATATTAATCATTTCATAAACAGTATTCTAGGAATCACGACACAAATACTACGGTGTGTGACTTGGTGATTGGAGTTCTTGTATGGTTTTACATGATATTTGGCAGAAATTGAGCAATTTTAGTAATGACGCTTTAGTGAGTTTGTTGTGCCCATGATAATAGCCTTATCAAGTTCTTGGTAATATATATGGTGTTACTCATTATCGTCACGTAATGTGAGGTCAATATATATTTGCATAATTCTCTTATAATATACGAGTAATTATTTGAAAGAGGGGGACAATTTAATTAGAAATACAATAAGTCTAGAGACACGACAAAATCTATAATTGTATGAACTGTTGAGCCAAAAATAAAGAATTATAAAGTAGTTTTAACGATAAGCAAATATGAAAATCAATAAAAATTGTGAAATTTGTTTTAAATACTCTTTTATTTTTAACATTTACTCTTATAAATATGGCCTTATATATTTCCAAGTTATCCGCAATCAATAACTTGGAAATTGGTTACCAATGTATGTATCCATGACTGAATTTTCCGTCTCCTACACTAGACAAATTCTGTCTACTCATAGTCCCTCCAAAGTCCAAAACCCACTAGTTACGACTAGGAAGAATCTCCTAAAGACAAAAGGAGCTTGTCAAGAGGACTTGCAGAAAAGCTAGTCAATACGGTCTTTAAACTCTATACATTTTCTGTCAAGATTATGGCACTCAAATTTGTAGATAAAGATAGAATTTGACTCATTCTTTCTATTACTTTTTAGATGAAATAATAAGACTGGGAAAAGATTAGTAAGATGAAATTTTCTAAGCTGATTTTTTTTTTATTTTTATTTTTAAATTTGCTGGATTGAGATTTTTGTAAATAATAGCTTGCATATGATGTTCCTCAACATTTTTTTGGGTGGAAATTTGTGAGTCCGTGTGCGTGTGCGTGCGCGTGGAAATGTAGGTACTTATGGTACATGGAGCAGTTTACTAGGATACGAAACATACCAATTTCTTAATCAACATGTTGTCTGGGAAAACCATCGGAATTTTTTGAAACTAAAAATCTTAAAGATGGTTGTTGCTTAACTAGTTGTCACATCTTGATATGTCCATAGAATCCAGGGTTCTAATCCTCACTTCTCCTCTCCTATTGTAACTATTGAATTATAAAAAAAAAAAAAAAGCAAGAATCATAAAAATAGTTGTATTATAAGATTTTGTAATGCATCTTCATATACTCTCATGTATAATGAGTTAAAACCCCAAAAATACCAAAAAATTTTGAAACTAAAATTTCTATAACAATTAATATTTTATCACCAGTAATAAAAGTATTTTCCATTAGCTAGTCAATTTTAAACTTTTAAAAACTTTTATTAAGAGATTACATTTAAACCATTTCAAATAATGCTTTAGTTTAGGGTTTTCACGGTTTAATTGGTGGTTTGGTAAGATTTTTATAACTATGCTAATATCACCTTGACAAAGTGAGCAAATTGCAAAAGTAGAACTTATGTGAAATGATAATTGAGTGTAAAAGTATAGTTTGCAGATTTTAGGTTTCATTAGTGCAAAAAAATCTCGACTCTAACTACAGCTAGCCCCTTTAATTACTATATATTCAAATTCATTACTACATGGGTTTGTTGATATTGTATTTGTCACCTAAAAAAATGTTACCTCTAAAATCCATTTTAATGTCCTAATTCTCATGCAATTATTTTGTAATGGTTGCGTTTGAAAACTTAAATTTGATTAGGATTTGGATTTTAAAGTAATAGATTTGAAATGTTTAAAATTCTTAGTGGATTTGGTCAAGAAATACCTCTATTCATGTGGCCAAATAAATTTTGCCTCTCTCCAAACTCTGCAAATTGGTTCAATCTTATGATAGTCATCATGACTTTTGCAATAGCTCAGAATAAGTAATCTTATGACAGAAATTACTATAAGCCCTTCAACTTTTTACTACAATTCAGTTATAAATAGTGGAAATAAAAAATGGACCTTCCTTCTCCACAAACATTGAAGCACATTAACCTCCTAACAAGTTCCACATTGTGTCCGAGTTTCTATGATTTTGTACCATTGGAACTAAAACTATTTTGCAAATTAATACAACATTGTTTTGATTAGGTCTTCTCTCATTAAATATGAGGTCCACTTTTCTGTTTAATCGATTAGGTCCTCTCTCATTAAAGCTCTACTTCTCATGTAATTGATCAAGAATTTGGAAATTGTTTACCAATTTTAAGTACCCATGACTCAATTTTCCGTCTCCTACACCTAACAAATTTCTGTCCTTTCACAGATCCTACAAAGTCCTAACCCCACCAACTACGACAACGGAAGAGTCTCCTAAAAAGTGCAAGGAGTTTGTCATTGGAGGTATGGACTATGGATATAAAGCCAAAGGATGAAAATTGATAGGGAAACTTACCAAGAAAATTTGCTCAATTTTCTTGTAGAAAAGCTAGTTAATACGGTCTTTAGCTGGGTGGAAAATTGAGGATTTCAAATTTTAAATACTTTTATTAATCGATTACATTCAACCTGGTCAAACAAAATGGGTGGAAAATTTAACTGCTCTCTATTATGATCTTGACAAAGTGAGCAAATTGCCAAAGTAGAACTTAAGTGAAATGATAGTTGAGAGTGAAAGTATACGGTTTAAAAAAGATTTGGCTCCATTAGTGCCAAAAATCACAACTCTACCTGCAGCAAACCCCTTTAATTACTAAATATGCAAATTCATTACTAAAAGGGTTTGTTGATATGGTGTTCGTCATCTACAAAAAAAAGTCCCTACTAATATCACTTGGAAAAAAAAAATGAGATTGTTTAAATCTTTTGTTAAACATTTTATTTGACATTCCTAATTCTTACCTTCATTGTTAAAGATCTTATAATTTAGTGGCATAACTTTTTCTTCTTTATTAGGAGAACTAGAGTTCAAATCTCTTTTCTCAATTGTTGTAACTATTAAATTATTTTTATAAAAAAAAGAAAAAAAAAAAGATTCTGCATTCGTTACTTCGATTTACCAAATGATAATGACCTTTAACGCGGTATCAAATTTTTCTTTGTCTCAAATGTCTAATTGCAAATACAATGACATACATTGATACACAACTTAGTCCTCTCATAGAATATGAGGAACCATCTTCATTTGAATATTCTTCCCTTTTAATTGTTTTCTAACAAGAATTTAGAAGGGTCCTCTGATTCTCTTGCAATTATTTCCTAACAAGAATTTGAAAAAATGGTGCAATAGTTTATAACAAATCAAAGGCCTCAAGACCCAAATTTCCGTTTCCTACACTTCAAGATGACAAATTCCAGCCCATCCATTGGTCCCTCCAAATGCAAAGTATGATCTATGGATATGGACAATGATAGAGGAAGAAGATTAACAAGGGAGGAACTTACCGAGAAAATTAAGCAAGGTTACTACATCCTCAAAATTTTTGTCTTTACTTAAACCTTAGTCAATATATTGTTTGCCAAGATTATTAAGACACTGGAAATTGTAGATAGAGAGCATTTGACTCACTTTTTTTCTATGAAAGATGACCACAATTTTAGTGTTATTTTTGTGTAGTGTTGTTCACTTTACTCTATTATGTCATAAGTAAGTTTTGGTCCAAGACAAAAGGAAAAGTAGATTAATCCTCATGTTCCTTCTAATATTATCTTCTTACACTCACTATTTATTCTTTTAAAATGAAATTAATGATGGGATTAGCCAAAGATTAATAAGAAGAAAAATTCCTATTCTATTAAATTTTTTTTGGCTAAAATGTTTTTTTCCCCCAAATATTGTATGAATTTTTTTTTTTGTCCCTAAACTTTAAAAAGTTCATTTGTCACTTCTCCTAAACTATTAAAAATTATACTTGTCAATTTTCATTTTTAATTCCCAAACTATTGTAAATTTTTCTTTTCATCCTTAAACTATTAAAAAATTTCTTTAAAAAAATTTAAGGATGAAAAAAAAAACTTTTTAAATTTTGGGGAGGAAAAGCAAAATTTATACGAACTTTAGGTTAGAAAACAATATTTTAGCCTTATATTTTTTTTTTTATTCATTGTCTATTATTGCTGAAGTGAGGTTTTGGTAAATTCTTCTTATATATGATGTTCCAAAAATTTTATATATTTTTCAGTAGACAAGCCAGCTTGTATGGGTCTTGGTAGAATGTGATTACTGTGGGAAAAAAAATCATTTCCAAAAACTACATGTCGCATTCGAACTGGGAGTTGATTTGAAATGACTTAACACTAAAATGTCCACCGTATTCATTGGTTTTGATCTAAGGCTTTTACCAAAAAGTTTTTGTAGACTATTTTAATTCAGGAAAAAAAACACATCGAAAGACAGATAGGGTCATATATCCTTATAACTTTTGTTTACTTGAGTCTTGACTTCCTAGAAAAAGCAAGTCAAGGGGAAGGGGTCATATATATAAAAGTAGTGTTTACTAGACTTTCTAAAAGAGCAAGTCAATAGGGGGCATAGTAGTCATTTAAAATTCTCCAAGAAGAGTTTTATTTATCAACTTTATAATGAACATATTACGGGTATAAATAAATGTTTGACAATTACTATCATTTTAACTTCTATAATACAACAATGACAATAATACAGTAATAGTACTATTTTTTTTTTTTTTTTGGAGAGAGTTTCAACTTATGACGCCCGCTCCTGATGATAACTCTTTATCATCAGACCAAGACACCAATCAGTTTTTGGTGTAGATGGGGATTGAACCCCAAATCTCTTATACAACCATCAGAGACTTTATCAATTGAACTAACTGGAACCCACTAGTATCAAAATTTTAGAATTTGCTGTGACTCCTTAATAGTTTTGTTAGTATCGGCCGCATATATTTGTTTCCTCCATTCTATATTGATTCGGACGGATTTGTAATACTATATTATTATTATTATTATAATTTTATCACCATATTCATTAGTTTTGATTTAATTAGACTACTTTAATTAAGAGAAAATAGGGCTAGACTATATATATCCTTAAAACTTTTGTAGACCAGACTTTCTAGAAAAGCAAGTCAAGGGGTTATATATATCCTTAAAAGTTTTGCTTACTAGAATTTCTAGAAATGGAAAAGTTAACGAATGTTCTAAGGGCATTAGTTTAGGAAATATTTTTAAAAACTTTTTATGAAAAAAAAAATGACAGTTTTTTGTATTTCTCATAAAATTAGTGTCAAAATTTTCCTAAAATAATTTATTGACAAATACCTTAAGAGTACTCATTAACTGGACTCTTCTAGAAAAGCAATTTAGTCATTTAATATTTTCAAAGAAGATTTTTATTTATCAACTACAAAATGAATACATTATAGATAGAAATAAATGTTTGGCAAGTATCATTTTGAGTTCTATGATATAATAGAAATAATAAAAAAATCTTAATCCCAAAATTTCAAAGTCGGCTATAATTCCTTAATAGATTTGTTAGAATTCGTCATATGTATTCATTTTCTCCATCTTATTTGATTTATAAAGATGATTTGGAAAATTTTAATTTACTTATTTCTAGTTGTGTCCAATCATGACTCGAGCTTGACAAAATCATATGATTTGAAGGGGTTTGAACCAGAGTTTGATCGATTCAACCAAGGTAGTGGTTAATGGCGTGTCTTTGCCAAGAAAATTCAACAACAACGGGTCGAGTGGTGGGTCATTGTAATAAATTCAGACTCCAACTGATTTGATCAATTACCATTGGTAGACTTCACCATTTTCTACCATTTGTCATCTTGACCTTTCGATAGGTTGGATCTTTGCCACATGTGGCTAGAATCTAGCTAGATTCGATGAGATCTTGACCACATTTTTTAGCAAGATTAATCAAATCTCCACTGGAAATAATAGCTTTGCCATGATCAACGATATCTCAACCAGATCCAATGGTTTCAAGTTCAGACTAATTTGATTGCCAAAATAGTGTAGTCATGGCACAATCCTAAACTTGAGTTGATCACATTAAGTGGCGGTTTGACCCTAAACTTGACCCATGGACACTCCTACTTATTTTATTGTGGATAAGGAAGATTTTAGAAATTACATTTGGTAATCACTTTTTAAAACTCTGAAGAATCTTAAGTCAACTACCAAAGCGTGTTAAATTTGATAAGTGTTATTCACGTGCAATTTCTCTTTTGATATATTTATTCTCTTTTGCTAGAGGTGGGGCAAGAATTTTTATGATTTAGTTTAAAAACTTATAATTGATAGTAGAATCTGTTGACTCTTAAGAGTCTTAATCTAACTACCAAAGCGTGTTACAGTTGATAAGTGTTATTCACGTTGCAATTTTGCTTTTGATATGTCTATTCTCTTTTGCTTCTTTGGTGGGGTAAGAATGTTTATGATTTAATTTAAACACTTGGAATTGATGGTAGAATGTGTTTATAGAAACGCATAGTCTATGCTTTCTCGGAATTGTTGGACTATTCGGTATTTAGTTCAAACACTTGGAATTGATGGTGGAATGTGTTGATAGTTGGTAAGTGTTCTAAATTCTCTTTTTTTTCCTGTGATTTTGCACCATTGGTCGCTCCAAACGTGAAGTATGATCTATGAACAAGGACAAAGAGAGAGGAAGAAGACTGACAAGGGAGGAACTTACCAAGAAAATTAAGCAAGGTTATAACATCCTCAAAACTTTTGTCTTTACTTAAACCTAGTCAATATATTGTTTGCCAAGATTATTAGGGCACTGAAAATTGTAGATAGAAATATAGCATTTGACTCATTTTGTCTATGATTGATGACAAAAAATTGTATTATTTTTGTGTAGTGTCTTCCACTTTACTTTATTGTCTCATAAGCAAGTTTTGGTCCAAGGGAGAGGGGAAGAGGAGATTAATCCTCATTTTACATCTAATATTATCTTCTTACAGTCATTATTTATTCTTTTAAAATGAAATTAATGATGGGATTATGAAAAGATTAATAAGAAAAAAACTTCCTATTCTATTAAATATTTTTTGGCTAAAATATTATTTTTATCCCTACATTTTACATGGATTTTGTTTTTTGTTTTCTCTAAACTTTAAAAATTTCATTTCTCACTCCTCCTAAACTATTAAAAATATTATACTTGTCAATTTTCAGTTTTAAAAGTTCAATTATAATTCCCAAACTATTGTAATTTTTTTTTTCATCTTTAAACTATTAAAAAAATTCTTTATTTATACGAACCTTAGGTTCAAAAACAATATTTTAGCCATTTTATTTACTTATTCGTTGTCTATCATTGCTGAAGTGAGGTTTTTGTAAATTGTTCCTCAAACTTCTCTTTTTTGGTAGACATGCCCAGCTTGAATAGGTGTTGATAGAATGTGATTTATGAAATTTGGTTATTAATTAAACCAAAATTCATAAATCACCAGGCCACGAACAACATGAACAAAAGCTTGTCTCCTACAAACAATTCTCAGAAAACTTAGCACATGACATGTCAAAAGAACATGAATTCAAGTTGTTGTCTTTCCAACTTTGCTTTTATAAAAAATAATTAAAAATATATAAACATTAATAATAGTAATAAAAATGACTCATCAATTAAATTAATAGAAAGTGCAACTTCAATTAGAATGGAATGGAGCAAAAGAATACATGTGATCGACCTTGACAGGTCTATTGAAGATCAATAAGCAACTCCAAAATTGGCAACAAACTCCTATCATGGATGAGACCTTTCACCCTTGGGAATAAAAATTTTAGGTGTGACTCTATAGAATTCCAACTCCTAACCAAAAAATAAAAAAATCATTGATAAATTATTATTATTTTTCCAGATTGAGATGTGAAAGTGAAAATGTAGAATAACAACAACAGCTACTCCATTAGACTTGTGCATATATGTGCTTACGATGTTGGATGAGATGTGAATTTGTGGAGCACAATTCGTTGAATACCCCCATGGCCCAGGCCACAACCCATCCAAAAAAAGAAAAAGAAAAAGAAAAAGAAAAAGCTACTACAAGATTACCTAAAGATATTGAAATGGTGACCAAATTAAAGTACTTCGATTTATCAAGTGATTGGCCATTACATCTAGAATATGTGCTAATTTTAGTAACATTTTATCAATATTTATCACCCAAAAATTCGTAACAGAATCATTGTTTGTAAATATGGAATTAGTAAAAGAGGCCCAAACCCATAACAAATAAAACAGTAACACAACGGTGTATGGAAAGATTGATGAGCACCTTTTAATAGATTTAATTATATCAGACGGTCCTTTAAAATCAATACGGTGAAATCCAATTCGATTTAGACCACAAAAAATAATAAATAAAAATAAAGATAAATATCCTGTTACTTTAGTCCTTTCAACTTGGCTCCCATTCCCATTATCTACGTTATTGTGTGTGTATAAATATCCACTCATATCATCGCTTCTTTATCGCTTATAACACACTTGCCACCCAATTCTCCATTTACTTCCTCTGCTGTAAAGATTTTCAGTATGGGGAAAATGAATCATCAATACCTGCCTTTATTCCTTGCCTCTTGTTTCTTCTTCATTTCTCTTTCTCAAACTACCTCTAGTACTTCCTCTCATCATCATTGCCTTCCTGACCAAAGTGCTCTTTTGCTGCAACTAAGGCAAGAATTTGTTGAAAGGAATTATTCTGATTACTATGATTACTATAATGGTTCTTATCCAAAGATGAAGTCTTGGAAGGCAGATAGTGATTGTTGTTCCTGGGATGGGGTCACATGCGACACACAGAATGGTGATGTGATTGGCTTAGACCTGAACAACAGTTGGCTTTATGGGCCTCTCAACTCTAACAGCAGTCTCTTCAGTTTCCGTCACCTTCGGAAACTCAACCTTGCCCTCAACAACTTTTCGTCCCCAATCCCGTCTGAATTTGGCCAGCTTGTAAGGTTGACCCATCTCAACCTCTCTCGTTCCTTCTTACATGGCCGAATCTCATCGCAAATTTCATGGCTGTCCAATTTGGTTTCACTTGATCTCTCTTTCAATTATTTTGAATACTCTGTTGGTGGTGATTATTATGAGAAATTGTTGGATCTCAGAAGAATTGATCTTGAAGCACTTGTCCGGAATGTGACATATTTGAGAGAACTTCATCTAGACGACGTGAACATTTCATCATCACTACCTCAATCATTGGCAAATTTGTCTTCCTTGACTTCTCTTTCTCTGTCTTCGTGCTATTTGCAAGGTACATTTCCCTCAGATATTTTCCTATTGCCCAAGATACAAGCCATTGATCTGTCATATAACCAAAAACTCGTTGGTTTTCTTCCCAAATTTCAATCTCGTAGTTCCCTAAAGGAATTGCGTCTTCCTTATACAAATTTTTCTGGGGAATTTCCCAATTCAATGGACAACCTTGGGTCCTTGAATGTTTTGGATCTTTCCGGAACAAATTTATTTGGGGAATTGCCCAATTCAATTAGCAACCTCAAGTCCTTAAATTATTTGGATCTTAGTTCAAGTAATTTTTCAGGGGCAATTCCCCCGTCTATTGGAAACCTATCACAGCTTACTCATCTTTCCCTCTCATATAACAATTTCCATGGTCAACTTCCGTCTATATTAGGAAACCTAAAGTCCTTGAATTATTTGGGTCTTGCTTCAAGTAATTTTTCAGGGGCAATTCCCCCTTTTATTGGAAACCTATCAGAGCTTACTTCTCTTTCTCTCTCATATAACAATTTTCATGGTCAACTTCCATCTACTGTGGGAAAACTTGCAAAACTCAATTCTTTGAGACTTGACAATATCCTTTACCATCAGGAAGTACCATCTTTCTTGGGAAATCTTACACAACTACAAGACTTAAGCCTTTCGCAGAACAATTTTGACTGTGGCTTCCCAATTTGGCTAACAAATATTACTAAACTCCGTTCGATTTATTTCAACGGAAATCAGTTGAAAGGGAAAATCCCATCTGAAATAAGTAGACTTCCTAATTTGTCAATCCTTGACTTGTCTAACAACTCACTCACGGAGGTCATTCCCTCGGTTTTGTTTACAATCCCTTCATTGTATACACTAGTTCTAAATCAAAATCAGCTCATTGTCCCTCTGAAATTCCAAAATATCTCTTTATCACCATTATATTACCTGGGGTTGAGTGAAAACAAAATGAATGAATTGACGCTAAGGTCAATTGTCAATTTTACTAAGCTACAAGAGCTACAACTTTCTTCGATCAACCTAAAGGGCAAGGTGGAGTTAAATATTTTCTTAAAGATTAAAGAGCTTCGACATCTTGATCTTTCAGGTAACAATGTATTTGTTTCAAAAGAAAATATCAACTCAACTGTCCCTAAATTTTCATCTTTGTGGTTATCTTCTTGCAATTTGCTTGAATTTCCTGCTTTTCTAGAAGCCCAAAATGAATTGCAAACTTTGGATCTTTCCAACAACAGCATTGAAGGTAAAATACCTAAATGGTTTTGGAATGTTGGAAAAGAGACATTGAGTTACCTAAATCTTTCATTTAACCTTTTAAGCAAATTTGAGCAACCACCTGTAGTTCTTCCATGGAAAAATATGCAAACTTTAGACTTGAGTTCTAACATGTTGCAAGAGTCATTTCCAATTCTTCCATTGTCTACAAATTATTTTTTTGCCTCAAAAAATAATTTGACTGGAGGTATCCCACCAATGATTTGTAAGGTGCGTGCTCTACAAATTCTTGATGTGTCAAATAACCAATTGATTGGTCAGATTCCAAAATGTTTGCTTAAGTTAAGCAATTCTCTTGTTGTACTGGTTATGAGAAATAACCACTTTCAAGGAAACTTGCCTGAAATGTTCATAAATGGATGTAGTTTAAAGACACTAGACTTGAATCACAATCAAATACAGGGGCAGATTCCACGATCCTTAGTTAAATGTCAAATGCTAGATGATCTGAATCTTGGAAATAACAAATTGAACGATACATTCCCTTTTTGGTTGGTGTCTTTACCAGAGTTAAAGATTCTTGTCTTGCGAGCAAATAGATTCTACGGTCCTATATGGGATCCTCATATAAATTTTGACTTATCCAAGCTGCATGTCATTGACCTCTCTCATAACAATTTTTCTGGCAAGTTACCATCCGAGTACTTTCAAAACTGGAGTGCAATCCTAGGGGTCACTGGCAAAGACTCACAACCAAGGTACATGGGAGCTGACTCCAGTTTTTACAAATACTCAGTGACTATAGTGAGTAAAGGACTAGAAATGGAATTTTACATGGGAGGTGACTCCAGTTATTACAAATACTCAGTGACTATAGTGAGTAAAGGACTAGAAATGGAATTGGTAAAAATTTTGACCATCTTCACAGCTATTGATCTCTCTAACAATAGGTTTTATGGAGAAATCCCAAATAGCATGGGGAACCTCAAGGCACTAATTGTACTCAATTTATCAGGGAATAACTTTATGAGCCATATCCCATCATCATTGGGAAACCTAATTGAGCTTGAATCTTTGGATCTTTCTCGAAATAGCCTTTTTGGTGAAATCCCTCAGCAACTAACAAGTCTCACATTTCTTGAGTATTTAAACCTCTCTCAAAATCAACTTACTGGTCCAATTCCACAAGGTGGGCAATTTTTGACATTTCAAAGTTCCTCTTTTGAGGGAAACTCTGAATTGTGTGGCTTTCAATTGTCAAAAAAATGTGGAAATGATGAGATGCCAACTTCTAAAATGAGACATGAATCATCATTGGGAGAAGGATTTGGTTGGAAAGTGGTAGTCATTGGATATGCTTGTGGATTGGTAATTGGATTGCTTATTGGACATGTTGTCACCTCAAGAAGGACGGATTGGCTAGTGAGAAATTTTGGAGTGAACTTACGTAGATGAAGATTAAGGTTGTGTTTGGCATTGGCTTAAAAATCCGGCTCTTTTTTACTATTTAAGTTATTTTTGCTACTATTCAGCTTATTTTTGCAACTATTTATGGGTCTTATTGCACTTTTTGGTACTATTCATGGATCTCATTGTATTATTTCAATTACTTTTTAGTTTTATCTACAGTACTTTCAACAAAAAGTTTTTAGTTTCTGTTAAATAAACTATTCCCAAACAGACTCTAAGCCAAGCAAAGGCACTTGCTATAAATTTACAACGATTGTAATAATTGTATTTAAGTGTGTAATAAGAGAAACCTAGTTGAGTATAATGAAATAATTATAAGTCTTAGAATTATATTTTATTATACAAGAAGAAAAAAAGCGTGCACACCAATATTATATAAGTATGTCACCAACTCACTATAGCTTAACACAAATCACTACATCACATCTCAAAATAAAAAATAAAAAAATAAAAAATATATATATATGGCTCAAGGGACAATCTAGAGTCGTGACTTGTGGTTAAAACAAAGTTTTGAATTTCATTTCAAAGATTGTTTCGGATTGACTATTAGAATAGAATATTTTGGTACTAGTATGTACCGGTATACTATTTTAGGATTACTGTTAAGACAAGGTTTGGCTACAAATTTGGTTGTAAATTAAGATTATAACTTTCATTAAAAAAATTAATATGACTGTAATTTGAAAATCTAATCATTGAATTGCGTGTTTTTTATACTCTTAATACACATGTAAAATTTTGTACCTATTAGATATTATTTACTGTATGTTCCATTAACTTTATATTTCACCAATGCAATTGCTAAATTCTATTCTCATATAAAGAATATTGCCATTTGATACTTCCTAGATCAGACTATTCACTTTGCAAAAACACCAACAAAATATACTTTAAATCATTAGGAAGTAAACCATTAAATATCCACGCAAATTGGAGACACGGAATGTCCAGAATTAAATGGGTAACCCTCATCTCAGGCCCAAAATGTGATATCTAACACAAGGCCCCAACCATAGTATTCAATGCTGGCGGATTCACTGGAAACATCTTCCATGAATTCAGTGATGGCTTCATCCCATCTTCATCACTATCAATTCATTCTTCCCTGATCAAGATGTTGTATTTATGATATCAAAGGCTCTTAATTGGTGCGTCAATAAGTACACAGAAATATTGCGTGCTGTCACAAAATACTTTATCATAAACCCTAATAATTATACTCTCTCTGATTGTTTCCATCTTGCCAATGAGAGTATTATATCGCATGGTTTGGTCACTATAGACTCTAAATTAATACCGAACTAAAAAATGTTCACACATTTCCATGTCTTAGTTGACAAAGCCTATGGCCCAAATTCCAAATCAAAACTCTCTCTCTAAATTTAACCCTTCAAAATCTAGGTTAATTCTAGCGTTGATTCATTGCAATGGTGGTGTAGGTCATGTACTTTTGAACCAAAGTGATGTAAAATTTGAAGCTAAAAAGATTAGTTTTAATGTGATTATTTTTGAGCCAACACCTATGAACCCTATCTACAAAGTTTATGGATTGATCCATTCAAGCAATGCAATGATTGGTATATGTGGTGCAGCCCTTACACATACAATTTTTCTCTGGCCTGGCCGGTGTTCATGCAAGTGGTGCCGCTTGGGACTGAATGGGCGGTGGAGGTTTGCTATGCAAGATTGGCTAGGAATGTGGGGTCAGAGTAAATGGAGTATATATAGGATACAAGCTGGGTAGAGTAGCTTGATAGAGAATTATAAGTCATAACAAGGATGACATGGTCCCTTATGACCTATGAGTGTATAATTGAAGGAACACATTTGTTTGAATACTCAGGGTTGACTAAAATAAATTTTGCCAGCATATTACTCCGCTTAGACTTAGTAGGACCTGTGTAGTAGTAACAATTCAAGCAGAGGAGATTTGAATTTTGGAAATTTTCATTAGAAACACCAAAAAATGTCAGTAGAGTTAGAAGACTCTTGGCTTGCATTAATAACAAAATTAAGTTTGAAGAAGTTGCAAATTTGTGCTATATTCACAATGTGTAAGCAATATTTTAGTTTACTAGAAATATATCAAACGGTTTGTGGTGACCCTTTTAGTTAGTTGAAGATCGATAGCCACCAACAATTTGATCCCATTTTCATCTTAAAAGGTGGTCTTTTAAATTTTAATGAGTACCTAAAGTTGTTTGTCCAAAAATATTAAATATTCAATAAATAGTTGTAATGCATAATGTTTTTTAGAAAAAATACATTTGCCAATAATTTTTTTATTTACACTCATAAAATTGTGTGTTTTTCTTGATATCTTACAAGGAAAAGGAATTTGGTTAGGAATGGACGGTCCAGATCTCCTTTAGGAAGTGAGATGAAGGGAGATATTAGTCCGAAGGGCATAAGTGTCCAAAGAGGGGAAAACATTGAGGGTAGTTCAGTCAAGACCATTAAAGAAAGTGTATGGTCTAATCAATCTGATTCCACACATGCCATGAAGGATAATTCTGTCCAAGGGATTGCGCCGAATGGAGATTTGGGCAATCTAGAAGTCAGGTTCAATATGTCAAGTCTGAAGCAGAGGGATGGTGCACCACGGACTAATGGGAAGCAACAGATGGGTTTCTTGGGTAGGGAACAAGGGGCTATAGATCAAATGGAGGGAAGAACTCTAAATCTTTGAAGAGACAACACCCTTCTTCTTCCTCACAAAGAACTGCATATCTAAAAAATTTGCAGCGAGCAAGATTGGAAGGATTCCGAGCTAGTCGAAGCAGCTCGATAGTTGTCCGATAAGGCGTGGTTGGGTGATTTGGCACTGGAACAGGCTAGTGGAGATTCCAGATGAGATCATCCCTCAAATAAAGGCATCTCCAGTGAAGGAACTGAGATGGTGCAAAGCGGAGATGGGGCCGGCGTTGAAGAACATCTTCCCAATCACTTCGGAGAGTCGCAAAACTAGGAAAATTCCGCTAGATCATCCGGCATGGGGTCTGACGCCCAATCCATGGTGGAGTTTCATAACAGACATCCCACTGATTTCATGGGAGGAGTTCGAAGCCTTGAGCAAGCAGAGAAATCCATCGGTGAGGCCACACTTCAACGAATCCGGATGGGTGATTCAAGAAAGGATGCTAGTGGACCGAAGGGGTTTAGCTACAGCACTAATGGGGAACCACCCAATGCTGAAGTTAATTCAGTTTCTCAAGCCGGTGGAGAAGTGTGATGTACTGATAAGTTGCAGGGAAGATGTGGAGGGAATGTTGATGTATATGATGATATGGAAACCGGAGTGGAAGCACTCGAAGGATTTGTTGAGGAGTCTAGGATGGAGTATGGTGGAAGCTGCAGCTATGAGTCCTAGTCATGTTGAGGTTCTTATGGATCAATTTATTAAGATGAACATTCTAATGTGGATTTGTCGAGGAGCATTGAATCTGGATTTCAAAAGGAGGGTGTTTGAAATGGTTGTGAACCACCGTCCTTCGATTATGGTCATTACAGAGACTAGAGTGGGGGGGGGGGGGTAGCAGAGCTGAGAAGATCATTGAGGGGCTTCCATTTGATGGATTCATTACCACAAAGACTATTGGTTATGTGGGTGGTTTGTGGATTCTGTGGAGAAGTGAGGATGCAAATGTTAAGCTATTATCAACAACAAAACAAAAGATACATGCAACAGTGAAGGTATGTGCTTCAAACCTTTCTTGGCTTTTTACCGCAATTTATCCTAGTCCTCAGCTAGCAAAACGTAGAATTTTGTGTTCTAATATAGAAAAGGTAGGACAGTTACATAACCTACCTTGGCTGATGATTGGGAATTTCAATGAAGTTCTTGGTGGGGAGGATAAATTTAAGGGGAACCAAATTAATTTAAATAGGGCCTTGAGATTAAAGAATGTTTGGATTCGTGCAATTTTGTTGATCTTGGGTTTGTTGGACCCAAGTATACTTGGACTAATAAAAGGCAGATTTCAGATTTGATTTTGGAAAGATTGGATAGGTGCTTTGCTAATCCTGTTTGGAGAATTTTGTACCCTGAGGCAGTTGTTACCCATCTCCCTAGAACCTTTTCTAACCATCACCATGTTTTGATCGAGTTATGGAAGCCTAATGTGAATGGTTTGGAGCGGCCTTTCCGCTTTCAAACTATATGGCTTCTTCATCTTGACTTCCATAGGATTGTTTGGGAATCTTGGACTTAAGGTATTCCTTTAAAAGCAACTACTGCTGATTTTACTAGGAAGGTGAGGAAGTGGAATTATGAGGTTTTTGGTAACCTTTTTGCGAGAAAGAAGAGGGTGTTAGCCAGATTGAATGGTACTCAGAAGGTGTTGGCTAATAATCCTACTGAGTCTTTTATGAGGCTTGAGGACCAACTTATTGAAGAGTATTCCTCTATTTTGATGCAAGAAGAGGAATTCTGGGCTCTTAAGTCCAGGATTAATGTTGCTACCTTTGGGATCAGAAACACATCTTACTTTCATGTTAATATTGTTGTGAGGAGGCAAAGGAATAAAATTAGGTGTTTGAAGGATGGTATGGGGGAATGGATAGTTGAGGAAGAGGCGGTGAAGGAGCATATTTTGAATGGGTTTAGGAAACTTTATTCCACGGATTTGGAGATGTCGTACAGGGTTTCTCCTATGTCGGAGTTCTCGGGTAGTTTCCTTTCTGAAGAAGAGAGGAATTGGATGGGAAGGGAAGTGTCTGATGAAGATGTTGAAGTTGGTTTGTGGACGCTAAAACCGTTTAAAGCTCTAGGACTAGATGATCTTCATGCTGGTTTTTATCAGCATTTTTGGTTTAAAGTGGGGAAATCAGTCTGTGAGGAGGTGAAGGCTATTTTCAAGGATGGCCTAGTTCCGAATCATCTTAATGAGACACTAGTGACGTTAATTCTGAAGTGCAAAAGCCCAGAATCTTTGAATAATTATAAACCGATTAGTCTTTGTAATTCGGTCTGTAAAATAGTTTCCAAAATTTTAGTAGAGAGGATTAGACCTTATCTTAATAAGCTTGTATCTCCTTTCCAAACAGCCTTTGTGCTCAGGAGGAAAGGATTAGATAATGTCTTAGTTGCTCAAGAGCTTTTCTATGCTCTAGATAAGAAAAAAGGGAAGGAGGGATATATGACAATTAAGGTTGATTTGGAGAAAGCATATGATAGAATGGAATGGTGTTTTATACACAAAGTTCTACATGCCTACCATTTTCCTCAAAGTCTCATTAGGGTGATTATGAGTTGTGTCACTTCCACCAAGGTTTCTATTTTGTTTAATGGTGGAAAGTTGGAGGCTTTTAATCCTTCAAGAGGTCTTCAACAAGGAGATCCATTATTGCCGTATATTTTCATTTTGTGTATGGAGTACCTAGGCCATTTAATAGAGAAGAAATGTATGGAGGGTGTGTGGAAACTGCTGCAAGCTTCGAGAGATAATATAGGTATATCCCATTTATTTTTTTATGGATGATCTTATTCTTTTCGCAAAAGTGGATGTGGATTCATGTGAAGCTATCTCAGAAGTGTTGGATGAATTTTGTGAGGAGTCGGACCAAAAGGTGAGCATGGAAAAGTCAAGAATTTATTTTTCCCCTAATGTGCAACCTGAAACAAATAGTGGAATCTGGTCAAGGTTGGGAATTCAAGCAATGACTAATATTGAGAATTATCTCAGATTTCCTATCAAACATAGAGGGGTTCTAAGGAACAGGATGAATTTTATAATTGAGAAAGTAATGAGCAAGCTGGCTGGTTGGAAGGCGAGGTTTTTATCCTTTGTGGGTAGAGTTGTGTTGGTAAAATTTGTTATGTCTACTATTCCCAATTACGTAATGCAGGCCACTGCCCTTCCCACCCATCTTCGTGAAAAGTTGGACAAAATTAATAGGGATTTTTTGTGGGGATCAACAAGTGAAAAGAGAAGACTTCACTTGGTTAGTTGGAACAAGATTATTATGCCGAAGGAAGAGGGTGGCCTTGGAATTCAAGCTGCAAAATTTAAGAATTTGGCTTTACTAGCCAAGCTAAACTGGAGGCTGAATAAGGAGAAAGATAGCATATGGGCTAAAGTGATTTTAAGGAAATATTGCTCAGTTGAGAGAATGAGAGCTAGAGAGCCTGATAAGCTTCCATGCTCTCCAAATTGGAGAGCTATTAAGGCTGGATTTTGGACCTTTGCTGATGGTATTTGTTGGGGGGTTGGAAATGGAGAAAGAATTAATGTTTGGTCTGATAGTTGGATAAGGGGATGCTCTTTGAGAGAGTTGATTGAAGGCCCATTGACTCAAAGGGAGGTTGACATGAAGGTGTCAAAATTTTTGTTTGATACGGTTCAGGGATGGAAATGGGAAGCTTTATCCTTTGAACTATCGAAAAGCATTATGGATAGAATTAAAGCTATTCCAAGGCAGCTGGTTGGAAGAAGGGAAGATGTTATTATGTGGAAGCTTTCTAAGGATGGAGAATTCACTACAAAGTCTGCCTATGCATGGTTGAATAGACCCCAGCAGATTGATGTTACTTTCCAACGGCAGTGGATATGGAAAATTGACACTTTGCCAAAAATTATTAACTTTCTGTGGTTATGTATGCATAATAGCTTGCCGGTTAGAGCTGTATTGGCTATGAGGGGTATAATACAAGATAGTAACTGCTCGTTGTGCAATAATTCTCAGGAAACCATAAGACACCTACTGATTGAGTGTGTGGTGGCAAAAGAATTCTTATGACCTATGAGTGTATAATTGAAGGAACACATTTGTTTGAATACTCAGGGTTGGCTAAAATAAATTTTGCCAGCATATTACTCCACTTAGACTTAGTAGGACCTGTGTAGTAGTAACAATTCAAGTAGGGGAGATTTGAATTTTGGAAATTTTTATTAGAAACACCAAAAAACATTAATAGAGTTAGAAGACTCTTGACTTGTATTAATAACAAAATTAAGTTTGAGGAAGTTGCAAATCTGCGCTATATTCACAATGTGTACGCAATATTTTAGTTTACTAGATATCAAACGGTTTGTAGTGACCCTTTTAGTTAGTTGAAGATCGCTAGCCACCAACAATTTGATCACATTTTCATCTTAAAAGGGGGTCTGTTAAATTTTAATGAGTACCTAAAGTTGTTTGTCCAAAAATATTAAATATTCAATAAATAGTTGTAATGCATAATGTTTTTTAGAAAAAATACATTTGCCAATAATTTTTTTATTTACACTCATAAAATTGTGTGCTTTTCTTAATAATTGTACACAGTTTAAATTTTCTTACGGGAGTAATTACACTAAACTCACCTGTGCTTTGGCCCAAGTTCACATTGTCTACCTATAATTTGAAAAATGTCACTTTACCTACCTAAGGTTCACTCTATTAAGGCTCCATAACCTACCTCAATTTTAACCAAGGTAAATATATATTTTTGCACACTTTTTATGTCTCTCTCTTCTTAATACATAGAAAAACTAAAAAATAAGAGAAAAGATCTAAAAGTGCTATTAGTAAAACAAATCTAGGTAATGCCTTAGCAATTCAACCTTGCATTTACACTTGCTATCTCAATCAGATCAACTAAAACCCAGTCGTGGTTTTAAAAACTATCAAGCTATTTCATTTCCATTTCAATTTTAAACGTTACTCTTTGTCTCTGTCTCTCTGTGTTTTCCTCTATATCATTGGTGTGATTAAGAGAGAAATGGAAGAAGTAGTTTGTAATGGTGAAAGTCCACAAAATATAAACAAAGTCACGTGGTGATGGTGAAATGCCCAAACAGATAAAGTAAAATGAATTGACCAACGATGATTAGAATCTTATAAAAATAAAAATAAAAAACCTCTATGAGATTCCAAATGAACAGAAAAATCCAATATTGCCCCCACATTCTACGAAAAAACCAGAAACCATAATAGAATTTCACAGCCATTAAAGATAATAAATTTCCCAAAAAAAAAAAGAAAAAAAAAAAACAGAGAACTTTTGCTGAACTTTATTCCAAATTCGCTTTAAAAAGTGGAGTTGGTATTGTCAATAACAAATGGGCAGGTAGCATCTTGTACATAAATTATGAGGAAGACAATCTGAGATGGTATGTATGTTTGAAGCTTGGTCAAAATCCCCAAATCATTCACTTTCGTATAAAACATAAACACCAAACCAAACACACAAAATTCTATAAAATCCTACTCCAGAATCTCCAAATCAAGCTCACAAAATTCTCCTAAGTACTAACCCCTTTTTTTAAACAAGAACAAAAAGAAATCAAGAAATTACAAGGTGATCCAAAATAGAAACAGATTAAGACGGCTGTGGTGTCTGTCTCTGATGAGTCTGATCCCAGTCGCCGAACCTCAGCTACCATTGAACTCATTCATTGATCCCACCCCAACAACCCAATCGTAAACAACAAAGCCAAGTGTGCGTGTCTATGAGAGAGAGAGAGAGAGAGAGAGAGATATGAAAATTGAAAAGTAAGAGAAGGAACTAATATCTAACGTCTCTGTTTGGGAGAGATATACATTAAAAGTAAGAGGTGGATTAGCTGAACAACAGTGGCTACTAACGAAAGTACTCTAACCCAACAATATTACTCAATACTCAAATATTTTTAAATTTTACCAGAATAATATTATGTTTGTCCCTAAATTTTACAAAATCTAATTTTTAGATCTTTTTTTTTGTTTATTTCTTTTTTAGAAAAATATTAATAGATGTCCTTAGGACATTAATTGATAATCTATCTAAAGAAAGTTTTTATGGGAAAAGAAAAAAAATTAATATTTTGATATTTTTTTCATTTTCCATAAAAGTAAGTGTCAAAACTTTCCTAAAACGGATTGTTAACCATTACTTTAAGAGTACTTGTTAGCATGACTTTTCTATTTTTTCCTATTTTTTAAGAGGAGAGAGGCATAAAAGGTAAGCAAAAATACATATTTACCCATATTTTTAACTGAGATAGGGGTAGGTTATGAAGCCTTAAAAAAGTGAACCTCAGGTAGGTAAAGTGACATTTTTCAAACCACAGGTAGACAATATGAATTTGGATCAAACCACAGGTGAGTTTCTTATAATTACCCTCTTTTTTTTTAATGTACAAGAATTTTAGTTGATAGTCTTGTTAAGGAAAGTCACAAAACAAGTGTAGTTTGCTAATAGAAGAAGACAGAAGCTCGTGAACAAGCTACGAGGAAGGGCTAATTAGAAGAGAGAAAAGAAAAGTAAACTTTGATGCTGCTATCATGGATGCTAGGGTGGTCTTAATAGTAACATGCAGGGATTGAAGATGGAAAATTCACTCATGCTTAGGACTAATTTTCTTCATCAGGGAGGTAGATGCATTATGGGAGAAGCCCAAGATATCAAGCCGACCTTGCTTGCTCTATCCAATGCCGCAAGTCCAAAGAGTCTAAACAATATTTTAGAAGGTGGTGTTGTGAAAGTCTTAAATCTTTTGAATTTTGAAGTCTTTTGAATTGTCGTCTCATTGGACTACTGTTTCAACAATTGATGATATGTTAATGTGATCAACCCAAGCTAATTTTGTTGAGGATCAATTGCTGACATCAAAAAATTTGGGACCTAAGATTTATTGATGTTGTTGGGATATTTCCATTGTAAGAAGAGATCTAATTATTCTTACCAATTAAAAAAAAAAAAAAAAAATACAACTTGGCCCAATAAGCTTTTGAATGGAATAGGTTTGGACCTATTTGGCTATTTCCATCTCTGACCTAGGTTTCAGTTCACTTTTGGATGGCAGAGATAGATAAATGCCCACTCATTCTAATAGAGAGCATAAGATATGTTGGCTTTTTTCTTTTAACTCAAACCTAGATAATCCTGTCTTTCATGGGATGTGCATAAAATATGTTTTTTTTTTTTTGGGTGCATAAAATATGTGGTTATGTGCACAAAAAGTGTACAAATAAAATATTTGTCATACTAATAATATTGCCTCACTACATTTCAGCTTACAGGATGCATTAGATTTGGATGCTATGTCGGTTGACTTAGGGGACCTATTTATTAACCAAAAACAAAATGTGATCTTAGCGTGGGTATTTGGTTCATATCTTTGACAAGTTTTAAATAATACAATCATTCTATATAAACTTTAAATTATTTCATTAACATTTTGCTTCAACCAAGTCTTGTTCAATTTCTTCTCTAAAAAAAGTGTTGTTCAATTATGTGATGAAAAATGCACTCTAACCCACGATCGACATTACATCACACTAATCATTTTAGACTAAGCAAAAAATGATTAATCATGATTGAGCTTTGATTGGGTATTTTGGATTCTCCATTTTTCTTCTTTTTAGGAGGGTTAAGCTATGATGTCTTTCTCTACTCCATGCTTTTCTAATGTAATTTAGCTGTTTCTTTTAAATCACTAGGAACAAATTATTTATAAAGCCATAGCTGCCTTATACTAAATAACAATTTATACTTTTGTTCTTCTTTCAAGCAAAAAATCTAACGGACTGGTTTTTATTTCCTAATAATCTATATATAATAATAATAATAATAATAATAAGTGAAGCTGAGAGAAACTCAAATTAGAATTCTAAATTAGAGTTCTAATTTTGCGCCATGTGTCTTAAATTATTTATTCTTAAAGAGTTTTATTTCTTAATTTTAGAATCAAATGTGGGACCACATCATAAATATTTATCCAAGTGAGTTATTAAGTACAAAAACCAAAGAGTTTAAAATAAATAAATTGTAAAAAAAAAAAAAAAAAAAAGTGCTTCACAATAATTTTTTTTAAAAAAAAACATGAACAATTTACATTTTAAACCTAATAATATCCTTACAATTTTTTTTAAAGAGTTAACAAAATATAAAAATGACTATTAATAGTATTTAAATTATATATATAGGAATTATATTATGCATCTTATTGTGTGTATGTGTGTATATATATATATATATAAGTGAATCCATGTATATGCATGAGATTACAAACTAGTTTATATAAAGCAAACAATCATCAATATTACTTTTTTTCACTTGGGCCAAAATCTATTTAAATATAATTAATTTTACCATAATGGGAAGCGCTTAGAGAAAACCTCATACTTTTGGCTCAATGCTCACTAGTATCCTTATTGGACTAAGATAATAGTTATAGCTTACCGATTCCCCTACTTGCTGGTTAGGACTAGGAATTTACTTTGGTAACGCCTAGGTAGAGAAGACACTCTAATCATTGCATTCTACTCTTTTTTAATTCATTAAATAAAAACGTAATGTTTACAATTTTTTCACAACACTTTTACAGCAAATTTTAAATGGTAGATTGTTATTAGTTGATATAGATGGCAAAAAAGTAATTTGAGTTGTAAATTCAAATTAGAACTAATAACAAATTACTACTTATGATTTATTATGAAAGTGTTCTAAAAATATTGTAGACATAACATTTCTTTAAATATATATATATATATATATATAGTCTTTATGTAATAAATTTGGTTGACAAGTTGAAATAATGTTGTAGTTCGAAGCTTATTTTTTTGGTTTTGTTGTCAAATTCTTCATGGTTGCAAATAGGAAACACTTGGTAGCCAAATCGAGTAGCAAGCCAAAATCAAAAGAAATCAGCTGTGACAGTTCTCACAAACACTGACATTTCGACCATCAATAGCCGAACAGTACTGGACCTAACATTTGTATTGTTCTAGTGGACCCCATAACCTCGACCCCCACAAATGCCCATGGTGGAAAAAGTTCGGCCCGATCCATGAAAACAGGAGACACACACAATGACTCGAATCAAAGAGATAACCCTCTTCTCATGTCCATTAGGCCCAAAATGTGAAATCCAATAGATAGGCCCTAGCAATAGTATTCAGTGCGGGCCGGCTCACTGGAAATATCTTCCATAACTTCAATGATGGCTTCATCACCGTAAATTGCAA
Organism: Quercus rubra; assembly: GCA_035136125.1. Classification (NCBI taxonomy): domain Eukaryota; kingdom Viridiplantae; phylum Streptophyta; class Magnoliopsida; order Fagales; family Fagaceae; genus Quercus; species Quercus rubra. The sequence continues at coordinate 56,020,232 of CM068732.1, read as the reverse complement.
TGTAGTCAAAATAATATCTTACAGTTACATGGATTTAATAAGGTTCAAAACAACGTAATTATGAATGAGCAAATGTCACTTACCTCATCACAACATAATAACAAAATGACTTAAATCCAAACATTACAGGGTAAAATCAAAATTACCCCAAACATTAACCATTTAAATATTGCAATATAATATCCAATTTATTTATTTATGAAAATATATTAATTTATATGTAGATCAGTAGATATATGCTTGCCAACTCATTAATACTGGAGATATTGTGGTACCAACTTATTATTCATAAAATGTATGTTCTCCCACGAATTGTGTTGTCCTAACAGATGGTCTTACGAGTCAATTAATCCATGGTATGTTACATGATGATTAATTTATTGTCCAAAGTGGTGGGTCCTAGCCCCCTTGGAATTTTCAGCACAATGGTGAAAGTGGATTGGCCAACGAAAAAAAGGTTTTTTTTCGCATTGATTGTAAATGGTTAATGGAGTTATTAGGAGTTGATTTGGAAGGACTTAACACTGACATGGAAACTTACCAAGAAAATTGAGCAAGGTGAAAGAATCAATTAAAAGGTAATTGTGTTCAAGTGTTGTTTCGAGGCAACCAACCTCCAAGGAAAGGAAGAAAAAATGAAGAATAGGAAGAACAGTGGAAAATTGGGAGTTCAGGAAAGTTTCTGCTTACCCCTCTCATACATCCCTCTCTACCTCATATACAGTTTAGTCCACTCAACCCGGTAGTTAAAATTAGTTACAGCACCAATTACCCTTAGCTGGCATATACAGCTGGCATAGTAACCAACTACTAGCTCAGCACTAACATACCGACACACAGAAGTACAACACACACACACACACCCACTACGTACTTCTATCAAGTCAATCAAGTCAGTACAACTCTTATCACAAGGATTTCATTCCATTCACAAAAATTTTTGTCAAGAGGACTTGCAGAAAAGCTAGGTAATACTGTCTTTAAAGTCTATACATTATCTATCAAGATTAAGGCACTGAAATTTGTACATAGAGATAGAATTTGAATCATTCTTTCTATTATTGTTTGTTGACTCAAATTTTTTTGTTTTTTGTTTTTGTTTTTTGGTAGTGTTGTTCACGTTCCTCCAATATTATCTTCTTACAATTCACCATTTATTATTTTTAGATGAAATGACAAGACTGTTGAAACATTAGTATGTTGAAATTTTCTAAGCTGATCTTCTTTTATAAATAATAGCATACATATGATGTTCCTCAACGTTTTTAACCTACCTTAGATGGGAATTTGGTAGTTAAGGTGATTTAAGTAATAATTATGGTGCATGGAGTAGTTTACTAGGATATAAAACATACCAATTCCTTAATTAACATGTTGTCTTGGCAAACCATTAGCAGCTGAATTTTTTAAAATAAAAAAAAAAAAAATCTTAAAGATGGTTACAGGCTTATAGCTTAATAGGTTGGCATGTATTTACTGGTATGCCCATAACATTCATGGTTCTAATCCCTCTCTCCGCTCCCCGCTATAACTATTAAATTACCAGGAAAAAAAAAATTCATAAAGATGGTTGTATTATAAGATTTTGTAATGCATCTTCATATATCATGTATAGTATGTAAGTTAAAACCCAAAAAATATCATAAAATCTAAAACAAAAAAAATTCTAGAATAACTATATATTTATCATATGTAGCAAAAGTATTTCCATTAGCTAGCCATTTTTAAAAATTTTAAAAACTTTTATTAATTAAGTGATTACATTCAACCTAGTCAAACAAATTTAGGTGTTCTGTATTCTATCATATGATCTTGACAAAGTGAGCAAATTGCAATAGTAGACGTATATGAAATGATAATTGTGTGTAAAGTATGGCTTTTAATCTATTTAGGTTTCATTAGTGAAAAAAATCTCAACTCTAACTGTAGCAAGCCCCTTTAATTACTAAATTTTCAAAAAATCATCATAGTTCTCAGAACTGGACCGGACCGGAAGGGAGGACCATGAAAACCGAGAACCGGGATGAAAATCGGTTTTTCAAGCATAAAGAACCGGGCATATGTGGCAATTCCGTGAACTCCTAAAACCGGGGTTGGATTGCACGAACCGGTGGCAAGAACGGTGCGGTCCAATCCCTTAGCATTTTTTTTTTAATAAAAACAACTTAACAAAATTTTATTCTACTTAATTAAATTATCCATCTCTTACAAGGAATAAAAAAAATTATAATCAAAATCCTTCAAAGATATTCAACTTTACTTCAAAAATTAATCATAAATTTTAATGTTTTCATGGTTATTATTTTATTTTATTAACTTTCTTATTTAATTATTAAATATATGCTTGAAAATATTAAATTTCCCTCACATATATAGATATTTTAGTCAATTTTTCTAATTTTATAAATTTAATTAATTATTAAATTAATTATGACGTCATCATGGTTCGACCCCAGTTCGACCTTGATTCGACCTCAAAAACCTTGAACATTTCCCTTTTACGGTTCAATGAATAGTCTGGGTCTGAAAATCTTGAAAATCATTACTAGGAGAACTACTATCATTTTATTTGAGAAAACATTTTATTTGATATTCCTAATGCCTATTGTCATTGTCAAGAGTTTTGTAACTCGATAGTATAACTTTTTCTTCTTTACTAGGAGGACTATAGTCCAAATCTCTTATCTCTAATTGTTGTTCAAATTATTTATAACCAAAAATTAAAAAAAAAAAAAAAAAAAAAAAGGAAAGAAAGAAGAGTCTACATTCATTACTTCAATTTGCCAAATGTAATGACCTTTAATGTGGTAATTTTGCCAAATTTTCACCATTTTTTTTTTTTTTTTTGCATTGTCTCGAATTTCAAATTGCAAATGCAACTACATTCATTGATTCACGACTTCGTCCTCTTATAAAATATGAGGAACTATCTTCGTTTGAATATTCTTCTCATGTAATTATTTGCTAACAAGAATTCAGAAAGGTCCTCTAAAATAATACAAGGGACCATCTCCATTTTAATGTTTTGATTCTCATGTAATTATTTCATAACGGTTGCGTTTAAAAACTTGAATTTGGATAAGGATTTTTTTTTTTTTTTGAGTTCCAACAAATGGTGTCCAACTAAGACACACTGATTGATTTTTGGTATAGGTAGGAATCAAATTTCAAATCTCTTATTCCACTACAATAGACTTTACTAATTAAGCTAATTGGAACCCATAGTTTGAGCTAACTAGAACCCAATAGCTAAATATAAATGAATAATAACCGAATAAGTTATTTTATGACAGACATTGATATAGGTCCTGCAACTTTTTAGTATAATTCAGCCTTAAATAGTGTTAATAAAAAAGGGCATTCTATCTCTCACAAACATTGAAACACCTTACCTCCTAGCAAGTTCCACATTGTGTCCGATTTTCTATGATTTTGTACCATTGGAATCAAAACTCTTCTGCAAATTAATACAAAACTATTCTATAATTCAGTCCTAAAGGTTTTTTTTTTTTTTTTTATCCCAATTTTTTTCTTTAAACTATTGAAAAAAAAAAAAAAACTATTTTCAAATAAGTTAAAGGATAGAAAAAGAACTTTTCAAAGTTCAAGAAAGAAAAAATGAAAAAGAAATAAAGACTTTTGATAAAGATTAGAGACTAAAATAGTATTTTACCCTAAATAATATAAAATAAAGGGTAAAATTTTGCCAAGAAAAAACAGTTATCGAATGAAATGTGTATTCCTGATTGGAATAAAAAACAGAGAAACGGAGCAAAGTAGCTACCTGGTGAGCTGAAAGGAAAAAAGTGAAAGGTAATTAATTAGTGGGGAATAGAATTTTTTTAATTTTTTTGAGAATGACGGATTTACTAGCGGATTTATTGGAAACATCTTCCATGACCTCAAAGATGGCTTTATCATCACCATCAATTCAATCCTCCCTGATCAAGATGTTGTACTTGTAATATCAGAGATTTGTGATTGGTGGTTTAATAAGTACACAAAAATATTATGTACTTTCACAGAATATCCTATTATAGACAATTTTTTATTTTATTTTATGGACGAAACTATCAATGGAGGGGGGGGGGGGGGGGGGGGCAATGGCCTTCCCTAATATTTTTTTTTAAAATATTATTATATATGTGTATTAACTTTAGCAATTTTATTATATAAAATTATATTTTGTTTCTCTTAGACAATAACATTGATTCTTTTAAGTGTAATACTATACTCACTAACTTTTTTATAACATTTTTACAAATTCTTTTAGTAGCAAATTCTTATTGGTTTGTATAATGGGCCAATCACTCACATCATTTTTTTACTTACTAGTTGAAGAAGAAGAATATTGGAGGTGACAGATCAGAATTTATATATGACTAGTCCATTTGGATGGGCTTGACAGATCAGGATATGTGGGCTGAAAGTGGACGGATCTGGTATGAACGGACCAAGGTAGATGGACCAAAGGGCTACGTGGTGCTAACTTGGTCATTACGTGGTCTCCAAGGAATCTTAAATGGAAACGACTTGCGTCTTACAATTAACCCTAAACCATAGAATCCCAACATGAATAAAATTCTAATACGAAGAAGATTCTGGAAGATACGCCCATTAATGAGGATTTTCCCTATATGGAAAAGACTTGTTGTGCAAGCATAGGAGTTTGATTCTACATTACTATAAAAACCCAAAGACCCTCAGAAAATAGGTACGCTTAATTGACCCACTCTGGCATTCTAGAGTTATGAGAAATTCTAACTTGACATTCAGAGGGTATTTGGCCGACACCACACCGGTGCTCTCTGTTAGGTCTTCTCTGTTTATTGTGCAGGTATTGTTTTGAGTGCGAGGACTATGTGGCTCACTGGTGATTTTTCTGCATCATCACCAGTAACCACTTATTATATCAGTAATTTATAAAAAAGTTTGTAGTTTTAACATTTTCCTCATTTTAGTGACCATAAAAATATTTATAGATCTAAAATCTAAAATAAAATATATAAGCCCAAAAAAATAGCTCAACAACAAAAATTAGCAATAGTAAAACTAAAAAAATTAAGCTCAGTTAACCAATTTTATCCAAAATAAACAATCATTCTCTTTAAAAAAATTCTAAACAAAAATAATTTTGTTCTTACCCACAAAAAAAAAAAAAAAAAAAAAAAAATCTTAGCAGCTAAGTAGTAGCAAAGTTAGAGGTTGAAACTACTGTACATAATCAACAGTAAAGCTGCTTCCCCTAATTCAAAGTTTTGGCTCTGTCCTGACTCGTTGTTTCCTTTTTGCCGGTGTGAGTATTATATCACATGGTTGGACCCTAAATTAATACCAAACTATAAAGGTTCACACATTTTCGTGCCTTAATTGACAAAGCATATGAGCCAAATTCCAAATTAAAATCATCTCTCTAAATTTAACTCTTCAAAATCTAGGCCAATTCTTGCGTTGATTCATCGTAATGGTGGTACAGGTCGTGTACTCGTAATTTCAAACAAAATTAAGTAAAATTTGAATATGAAAAGGTTGGTGTTAATGTGATTATTATTTTTGAGCCAACGCCTATGAATTGATACATTCAAGCCATGCAATGATTGGTATAAGCCTGGCCCGGTGTTTATGCAAGTGGTGCCGCTTGGGACTGCATGAGCGGTGGAGATTTGCTATGCAAGATTGGCTAGGAATGTGGGGTCAAAGTATAGGATAAAAGCTAAGGAGAGTAGCTTGATAGAGAATTATAACAAGGATGACATGGTAATAATTAGAGACCCAGTTGCTTTAAAAGGGAAAGATTGGTCCCTTATGAATGTATATTTGAAGAAACGCATTTGTCTGAACACTCCGGGTTGTGTAGTACTAGCAAGTCAGGAAGAGGAGATTTGAAGGCTCTTGGCTTGTATTAGTAATAAAATTAAGTTTTAGAAAGCTGCAAATCTTTGCTATATTCACAATGTGTAAGCAATAATTTAATTTACTATATATCATACGGTCTGTAGTGACCCTTTTAGTTAGTTGAAGATCGATAGCCACCAACAGTTCGATCCCATTTTCATCTGAAAAGGGGGATCTTTTAAATTTTAACGAGTGCCTAGAGACCTATAATGGCTTGTCAAGTTTATCCAATAGTTGATAGGGTTAGTGGTCACAATTGCTTGGAGTATATGGTTTAACAAGGAAAGGCCAGGCAAAAAAGTTAAATTGGTAGCCAATTTTCCAAATTATTGATAGCAGATAATTACATGAGAAGTAGAGATTTCAAGGGACAATGGGTCCTCATATTTAATGAGAGGACCTAATCAAAAATGTTGTACTAATTTGCAGAATAGTTTTAGTTCCAATGGTACAAAATCATAGAAACAAAGAGAATGTAGAACTTGTTACTAATTTGCATTACAAAATCTTATAATACAACCATCTTTATGATTTAGGAAATGTTATGTTTAACTATATCCTAGTAAACTACTCCTTACACCATAATTACTACCAAAATCCCATCTAGGGAAGGTTTCTCTACATACCCACAAACAAAATGTTGAGGAACATCATATATAGCTATTATTTACGAAAATTTCAATCCAGCAATAATAGAAAGAATGAGTCAAATCCTATCTCTGTCTACAATTTTCAAAGCCTTAATCTTGAAAGATAATATATTGACTTTAAAGGCCATATATATTAACTAGCTTTTGTACAAGTCCTCTTGACAAAATATTTTGTGAATGTAACGAAACCCCTGCTCAATTTTCTTGGTTAAGTTTCCCAATCAATATAATTGAGTCAATGACAAGCTCCTTGCATTTTAGGAGATTCTTTCGTTGTCGTAATTGAGTCATGTGTACTATGAATGGACAGAAATTTGTGAAGTGTAGGAGACGGAATGTTGAGTCATGGGTAATTAAAATTGGTAGCCAATTTTCAAATTCTTGATTGCAAAATAATTACATGAGAAGCAGAGCTTTCAGTGGAAAAGGGGACCTCATATTTAATGAGAGGGGACCTAATCCTTTGAAAGCTCTGCATCTTATGTAATTATCTACTATCAATAATTTGGAAATTGGTTATCAATTTAGACTTTTTTTTCCTTATTTTTTTAGGGGGAGCTAAGTTAGGATGTCTTTTTCTACTCAAATACTTTTATAATGTAATTTAGCGGTCTCTTTTAAATCACAGCCTAACGTGTGAGCTTGCACCCTCCTAATGCTTCCCACGTCTCTTCCATGAGGTTGCACTCTCTCTCTCTCTCAAAACTTCTTCCATAGAAAGTTTTAAGTCAAGAAAATCAGACATCAGATTGGGCAAAAGATTTACAAAATTCTTAGACTTCTTTGTTCTTCAATGATACCTCTGTTTAACACTTTTTATTTTGCTTGAAGTTTTAGATTGATAAGCTTCAATTATAGGAACTTTTGAGCTAGCAAGGTGGGGTATTGTTGATTGTTTATAGTTTATGCCCAGAAAAGGATGAGTAGATAGGAAAGCTTCAATCTTGGTATCAAAATCGAAATAATCTACAGAAAAGCTTGGATCGTATAGCGATATGAAGAAGAGAGATTCAATATGCCTTGCAATAATAGTCATTTTGTTGGTATTTCAGCTTTACTTATATTTACCACCAGTATCGAGAATGAATGTGTCACGTTCAACCAAGACCATTCAAGGTATGTGTTGCAAAACCCTTTAACATTCTCTTCATTTGTTGTGTGAAGGCACTTCCATTTGCTGTCTCAATAATCTGCGTGTCACATAGACTCTCTGTGATAGTGTGATCAAAATCAGTCACAATAAGGTGAAGAGTCTTGTATTAAGTGATGAGTATCTCTTATTACAACATACCAAGCCTTTGTAAGAATTGGTTCCACTAAACTCCCTCGTTTTATCCTTTATCACTCATTAACTTGTTTTCTAGTTTGTATTAAAAAATAAAAAATAAAAACTTGTTTTCTAGTTGACAAGAGTTATGTAGCTAAACTGGTTAATACCTTTTAGTATGTTTATGAAATTTTGATAGGCCAAAAACAAATTGACTCATTGTGATAAATTAATTGATTAATTAGCCAAGTTTATAAATTAATCAAATTAACATGCAAATGCGTGGTAGCACAAACAAATTACCAAAAAACTAAGTATGCAGTGGAAAATAAATTACATGGTGATTTGTTTACGAATGAAGAAAACCAACATGGCAAAAACCTCACCGGGTGATTTTAAGGTCATCACTCCCGATAATCCACTATTATCAAAACAAGCAGTTACAAGTAAAGGAATCCCAATACCTTATACAAACCTACAGTTGAACCCTTACCCCAATACCCAATTGGACTTGTTCTGAAGTGACAATCTTTCCTTGTGATGCACGGCTTCCACTTCGTGACTAACCAATTGCGTGGATCCCAGTATGCGACTTCAATCACCAATTAGAGAAAGTTGTTGGCTGCAAAGTTCTTCAGTTCATCACACGATGAAGATCGAGAAGCTCCGTGGTTAGAAAACCCTACGGTGTACAAACACACTAGCTTCTTCACAAGAAAGATGAACTAGGGTAAATTCTATCTCTGGTTACAATTTGCTTGAATAAACTTTGCTCAACACTTGTGCAACTTGTTCCACCTTTGACGGCCCTTAAAATAATCCTTTTATATATCTAAGGTTGTGAGAAAAGAAAGCCCAAACATACAATCATGGATTGGAGTCAAAACAAAACAAAAACTCTGTTTTTCATAAATCTTGACAGATGCCTATTTGTCGAGTTGCTGTCGAGCCACGGGCTAGAATAGCTCTTCAAGGCTCGATAGATGGCTAGCTGTCGAGCTTTAATGAACAACACTTCCTGAACTTGAATCTTGGACAGACTTGCATGGCTTTAACACTTTAACTTGAAACAAGGTTTCTTAAAGTATTAAACACATCCTAGATCTACCCAATTACAAGTAAAGTGTGTTTTGTCAAAGGATTAACCAATTAAATAAACTAGTGACATATGTTCCTAACAAGTGAATCACATATGTCCTAACAAATTCAAAATTCAAATATTTCATTCATTGTTGTAACTATTGAATTATAAAATAATAAATAAATAAAACTTTTATTTTCTGACTAACTTGATATGTATATTAGAAGATACTTCCTCCTAGGTATCTAGTTCTCATCGTATAAAAAATTTAAAATATTATGGGGATTTTAGTTTGGAGGGATTGAGACAAAAGTTACATTGTGAAGGCATCTATTAATAGACCAACCGCTTGATCACAACTTAATCACCATGTGAAGATGCTTAGTAATATTTTATCAAATGAATTATATCTCTTTTTTTTTTTTTTTTTTTTTTTTTTTTGGGTGATACCAAACAAAGGAAAAGTTCATATAATGTTACATAGAGCAAGATTGTGCCACCTGTAATACAAGGGTGTGTTCACAGCCTGTTTAGCAAAAGACCACATAGCCTTAACTACTACATAAGGGACAACCAGAGTATTACAAAATAAACCATTTTGAGAAAGAAAGTTCAGAACAGCTATCCTACTACTATCTTGCCAATCTGTGCTTTTCCTCAATTGGAAAACTTGATGAAGATTGACCATGTCAGTTAAGAACAAAACATGCTGAAAGCCATAGTTTTTAGCTATGATACCAGCTTCCACCATTGCTTCAAGTAGAGCTCCTACTGTTGTGTTGGTGAGACTACAATTAACCCTTGAAAACATTTCCACTCCCTACATATTTACAGCTACAAATGCATATGCTTTCCTTTATGGCTTTGTTCTTCTTGCTTCAGCTAATTTGATGATGAGCTAATATTGCCCTGCATCTGTGAGATGGCCTTGGTGAAGCACTTTGTTTTTGTGCTTCCAAATTAACCACAAAATAGTAAACATTGATTGAAGGATGTCCAAGCTTTGATCTTCATTATTTAAGCAAGAGCTGATATAGTCTTTTAACTAAGACTGAACAGACACATTAGTGATATTAGAAGTATGCAGACCAAGATCTGAACCAAACCAACAAGCTCTAGAAAAACTACAAAAGAGAAACAGATGTGTAGGAGTCTCTTCTTCAGCATTACATAAGGGGCAAATGTCATCATTACGCATGCCTCTGCTATGTAGAGTGGTCATGGTAGGTAAGCTATCATGGAGAAGTTCCCACACAAAATTGGTAATTCTTAAGGGTACAAGGGCTTTCCAAATTGCAATCCATATCTTCATTTCTTGCTGGAATTTTTGTGACCCTAAAAAGTCTTTAGTTAACAACTCATAAGCTCTCTTGGTACTATAATTCCCATCCCTTAAGTATTTCCACAAAAGCCTATCCTTAGAATCATTGATTTTGGAAATGTGCATTTGCAAAATGTTGACTACTTTAGGATGATGGTATAATCTCCTAATTAAATCCACTTTCCAACTTCTAGAATTATGATTAATAAGATCTCCTATTGTGTCAGTTTGCAAAAAAGGAAGCGAAGAACTATCTCTTAAGTTTGGCGACCAATTAGGATCTGTAAAGGGTATATCAAAACCATTTCCAACCAACCATTTGCCTTCTCGAAGAAGAGGATCACCTTGCTGAACAATATTTTTCCAAACCCAGGAATGGTGTGCTTTGGGTGTGTGGCCTTGCAAGGATTCATTAGGATGGTACTTAGCCTTAAAAGTTCTAGCTAAGAGGGATTGGGGACTGTTAATAAGCCTCCAATACTGTTTTTCCAACAAAGCTTGATTCATAGGGCTAAACTTCTTAATGCCAATACCCTCCCCCCCCCCCCCCAATCTTTTAGGCTTGCATATTTTATTCCAATTAATCAAATGGAGTTTTTTCTCTCCAGTTTCATGACCCCACCAAAAAGACCTCACAATAGCATCCATCTTGTTTCTGCTAGCCTGTGAAAGAAGCCTAGATTTCCAACCCTGCAACTTGGAATGAAGCTTATCTATCAGAAACTGAAAATCAGTAATACGATTTCTTTTCAACTTAAAATTGATACCAAGGTATTTGTTGGGGTGTTGGATAAGGTTCACATTCAAACTTCTAGCTATGGATACTTGACATTCCTTGACCATGTTTGGGGAGCAGAAAGGGTTAGATTTGGCTAAATTTATTTTTTGGCCCAAGATAGAGCAGTACCAATTTAGGATGGATTGGATATTACCTAGAGAGTTTCTGTCATTCTTGAAGAAAAGAAGAGAGTCATCTACAAAAAAGAGATGAGTGAAAGAAAAACCACTCCTGCCTACTTTCACTCCTTTGATCTTATGAAAGTATTCAGCCTGTAGCAAAGAAATAGAGAGAATGTTAGCACACAAAAGAAAGAGATAAGGAGATAAGTGATCTCCTTGCCTTAGGCCCTATGTTGGATGAAAGGTTGAAGTTAAACTCTCATTGACTAGAAGAGTGTATGACACAGAAGACACACATTCCGTAATCCATCTAATCTATTTGGGATCAAACTTCATGGCTGTTAGAATCGCTTTCAAGAAATTCTAGTTGACTCTGTCATAAGCTTTGGACATGTCTATTTTTAGAGCTCCAAAATAGAATTTCTTTCCTTTCTTTTTCTTTAGGGTGTCCATGATCTCATGAGCCAAAAGAATATTATTCGAAATGTTTCTCCCCTATATAAAAGCATTCTAGTATGGGTTTATCAAACAATCTATTACAGGTTTCAACCTATTAACCATCACTTTGGATATCACCTTATAGATCACATTACATAGGCTAATAGGTTTGAAGTGAGAAACTTCATTAGGGAAGGGTTTTTTAGGGATAAGAACAATGTAAGAGTGGTTTAGAGGTTTAAATAGGGAACTTAAGTGGAAGAAAGCTTGGACAGCTCTTGTAACATCCTCTTTCACAATGTCCCAAAAAGCTTGGAAAAAGAAAGCAGGGATGCCATCAGGACCTGGTGCTTTATGGGCTCCTAATTGAAACGCAGCTCACTTAATTTCAAAGTCTGAAATTGGTTTGTTAAGTGAAAAGTGTTGCTTATCTGTTAAAGTAGGGATGTTGAGAGGTTGGAGCTCCTCTAGAATGTTATGCACACTTCTAGAACTATAATCTTCATAATTTGACTTAAAGTGAGAGAGAAGAATGTTTTCAATCTCATTAAGATTGTCAGTAAAATTGCCATCCCCGTCTTTTAATTGAAGAATTTTGTTTTTTGCTTTTCTTTGTTTTACTATAGTTTGAAAATACTTTATGTTTCTATCACCATAGAGGATCCAATTAGTCCTAGCTTTTTTAGCCCACTTAAGTTCCTCCTTATCAAGTAAGTCCTCTATCTCTTCCCTCAGCTGCCTCTCCTTTCTAATGTCCTCAAGAGAATTAATGGAGTTTTGCAATTGCTGAAGTTGATCCATTTTTTATTTAATATCAATCTCCACTCTACCAAACACTTCTCTATTCCATTTTCTGACTACAATTTTGATGTTGTTAAGTTTATTCCTCAATTTTGAAACTTTAGACCCACTAGACTGCCATTCTCAGGCCTTACTAACCATATCTCTACAACTGGGGTGGTTTGCTCAAATCTAAAAGGTCGATTTCTAAAGGGTGTTTGATGTTCAAAATCCAGGATTATAGGTCCATGATCAGACCTGTTAATGGGGAGATTCCTTAGATAATATAAATGATAGTGGTTGATCCACTCAGTACTGGCAAAGGCTCTATCTAATCTCTCCATAACAAAAGAGTCCTCCATTTTATTCATCTAGGTGAATTGTTGCCCAGAGGCCATCAAGTCACAAAGCTGAAGATCACTCAACACTTGTTGAAATAACTTAGCACTAGCAATGGGGTTTTGGTTAAAAGAGAACTTTTCCTCTCTTGAGAGCACTTGGTTGAAGTCTCCATTACAAAGCCAACTAGGTTGAGCTATATCTTTTAGAGTTTTTAATTTTTGCCAAACCTCATTCCTCTTTGGATCTTGTGACATTTATCAAATTGATTAACCTTAAGATTTCCTATTTCCCTTTAAAATTTAAGTATAAATATGGCATTTATTGTCCTACCAATTAAATGGGGTCAAGTGGCATAAAGTGCGATATAAAATGATCAATTATAGGTCAATATGTGTCACACAGTTTTTTTTTTTTTTTTTTATTTATTTTAATTTTGAGATAGTTTCAACATTTAGCATCTACTCCTGATGATAGCTCTTTATCATCAAATCAAGACATCAATCAATTTTTTGTATAGGCAGGGATTGAACCCTAGATCTCTTATTCAACCATCAGAGATTTTACCAATTGAACTAATTGGAACCCACATGTCACATGGTATTTAAATATTTATCACTTCTCGAGATTTAAAATTATTAATTAAGTTTTTTTTTTGTGGAGATTCTCTTAATATATCAATTTTCAATTGATAATATAAATTTGGTTGACAAAATTGAAATAGCCTCATATCTCTAAATTTATTTTTGGGACTTTCTTATGATTGCAGGTAGGAAACACAAGTTACCCAAATCAATCAACAAGAGGGAGACACTCACTCCACCATTTTCACAATCCACTCAAGCAAAAGAAATCAACTGTGACCGTACTCACTATTTCTATGACATTTGTTCAATCAATAGCCCAATAGTCCTAGACCCCACTACTTCAACATTCTTTCTAATGGACCCTATCATCTCTACCCCACAAAAGCCCATGGTGGAAAAATTGAGGCCCTATCCACGCAAATGGGAGAGTTTCATAATGCCTAGAATCAAGGAGGTCGCCCTCATCTCAGGCCCATCAAGCCCAAAATGTAAAATCCAACACAAGGCCCCAGCCCTAGCATTCAATGCAGGCGGGTACACCGGGAACTTCTTCCATGACTTCAATGATGGCTTCATCCCCCTCTTCATCACCATCAATTCGGTCTATCCTGATCAAGATGTTGTTCTCGTAATATCAAAATCTCGTGATTGGTGGGTTAGTAAGTATATAGAAATAATACACACTTTTAGTAAGTACCCTATCATAGACTTGGATAATGATAATATCACTCATTGTTTTCCTTCTGTTAGTGTGGGCATGATAACACATGGCTTTATGACCATAGACCCTAAATTAACACCAAAATCAATAACCTTCACTCATTTTCGTACCTTCCTAAACAAGGCATATGGCCAAAGCCAAAACCTAAACCAAAATCATCCCTCTAAATTTAAACATTCAAAGTCTAGGCCAATTCTAGTGTTGGCTAGTCGAAGTGGTGGTGTTGGTCGTGTACTCTTGAACCAAAATGAAGTAACACTTGAAGCTGAAAACATTGGTTTTAATGTGATTCTTTTTGAGCCAAGAGCTACAACCCCTTTGAAGGAATCTTATGCATTAATAAATTCGAGCCATGCAATGATTGGGATACATGGTGCAGCACTTACACATTCATTGTTTCTTCGACCTGGCTCAGTGTTTGTCCAAGTGGTGCCACTTGGGGCTGAATGGGTGTCAAAGGTTTGCTTTGAAAAATCAGCTAAGGATATGGGGTTAGTGTACATGGAGTACAGGATAAAAGTAGAGGAGAGCAGTTTGATAGAGAAATATGACAAGGATGACATGATGATAAAAGACCCAGTTGCTTATAAAAGAAAGAATTGGTCCCCTAAGGTTATGAGCATATATTTGAAGGAACAGAATGTTAAGTTGGATTTGGTTAGGCTTAGGGAGTACTTGAAGGAAATGTACAAGACGGCCAAGAAATTCATGGAGAAAGATGGATAGTGATAATGGTCCTGCAAATTGAAAGGACACTAGATGATTTAATAAGTATATTATTGGAGTTGTAGTATGCCTTTGTGTTAGAACATCTTTCCCTCTCCCTTGTGTGTGTGTTTGTTTCTCAAAAAAAAAAAAAAAAAGTATATTTTGTATTTGTATTTATTTTTTTTTATTCTTTTTGTTTATAATTCAGAGTTTGAGATAAACAAAAACGGAAGCTTTGAGATAAGCACAAGAATTAAGAAGTTTGTTAAATATGTTTATTAAATGAATTTCTTGTAGAGTGACCATTATGTTAAGAGCGCACAGTGATAGGATTTAAAGGAAAAAATTCACTAACATGAAACTAATAATGAAATAGAGCCAGTGCTCCAAAATTTTATAAGAAATTGTCATTTCTATATTATATGAAAACAAATGTTTTACATTGGATGAAGATCACACACTCAGGTTCCTCATCTAACATGAAAATGAATACACAATACAGAGAAAATTTGAGAAATTACAAAGAAAATTTAAGTATCAACTTAATGAAATTGGTCCTTTCTATTCTTGATTTTTAGAGTTTCACAACAATTAGGGGGAAAAAAAAAATCAAAGCCTTTTAATTTATTTTTCTAGAAAAACTACAATTTTAAACTTGAATTGACAGAGAAAGAGAAAGAAAAAGAAAAAAAGTATGAATATATAATTTTTCAGACTGTGAGCTATGCTATTCAACCTCAAAACCAATTGGTGATGAGAAAGACACACTCAAATCTTTTATGGCCTTCGAGATCACACTACATGGACCTCTTTTTAAAGTGATTGTAGGTAGTTAAATTGTGATCCCCGCAACAATCTCTCCTTCACAATAATACTCCCGTGACTCGAAACCATGACTTTGGCTCTAATTCTATTTGTTAGATCATGAGTTATGCCATTCCACCTCAAAACCAATTGGGGATGAGGAACACACATACGTATTTTATGGCCTTCGACATCACACCATACAGGCCTACTTTTAGAGTGGTTGTAGGGAGTTAAATTGTACTCCCAACATAATTGATGTAATGAAATAATGTCATATTTGCATTTATTTAGAGGGATAAACTATGATAGAAACCTTTTTTATTAAAATCTGTTAAACCTCAACTCATAACTTGTTAACTTCATATCGTATTGGGTTCACGGGTTGTAACAGATTTCGCCACCTCTAATTAATGCCCCTATCAACTATTAAGATCTAAGCATAACATTAACCAATCTAAATTCAAATCTTACATATACCAAGAAAGAAGCTAAAATTCATTGATGACTTAGCTTAGCAGTTAAAAAACAATTTTCATATAAAAAGAATGTAATAAGTTTCAAATCCTATAATAATAATAATAATAATAATAATAATAATAAAAGACAAAATGGTGGCAATGTAAATGTATTTTTAAATAATTTTAAACCAAACTCTCTAAAATGTAACTAGCCTTTATATACATAAATTTTTAAATTTCATATCCCCACTATTTTTATAAAGGACATAACTTTTTTTTAGAAACATAAAAATTTTAAATAAAAATATATAAAAAAAAAAAAAAAAAAAAAAAAACTTAAATGTAATACATTAGGTTCCCAATTAAATAGAAACACATGATTGTATTGACCAATAAAATAAAAACAATGTTGTTATACCCAAGAATAATTGGATTCAATGCAGCTATGCCTTTAAATTAAATTGAAAAATCTAACATAATGCACCTAATTAATGAACTGTACATAAATTTTACCCTCTTTTAAAACCAAACAATAGGCTTCTTTGTGTAGAAATAGATATGTAGAATACATTTTGTAGTGCCTACTTTTATGAGCTCAATTGTGTTGTTTGGAAGGCACCCACATTCAAGTAAGTTGATCAATCCCTTTCCTACATCCCACTTTAGTTCTACCTTTTTATTCTTTTCTTCTCTAAACTCCTGATCAATATTTTTCTTTTTCATTCTAGTTCTCATTCTTTTCCATTGGTGTTTTCTTTGAATTTGTAATCAAAGTTGTTTTCTGTGAATTTACCTTAATTAAACAATGACCATAGTTGTTAATTGAAAGTCTAGTCATTTTCATGTACTAATTAATCTGAGGTTTTAGTTTTAGTTTTTATTATAGTCCCAAGAGCACAATTCTTACATTACGTACATATTTTTAGTCCCTGAATTCTTCTTCTGTGTCTTCGTTCTAAACCCAGTTATATATATGTTTAAATAAAAACCAAAAATAATTAGATATTTTGAAGCATGAATAGATTTCATTTTTTCCACTTCTTTCTTGTCGAGGGCCCTTATTTATCTTCATAGTAATATTACTAATTTTATAAACAATTAATTATAACTATTAATAACTAGTTCTTTCTACGTGGATGTTCAGAAACTCTTTTATTTTTAATTAAAAATTAATATTTTGAAATTATAGTAACAAGAATTGGTTGTATTTTGAGTGTATAGCACGTCTTGATTTTACATATAGAATTTGATTTTTAAAACATATATTTTTACTTAATTTCTTTATTTAATATTTTCTTTTG
This sequence comes from Quercus rubra, assembly GCA_035136125.1. NCBI lineage: Eukaryota > Viridiplantae > Streptophyta > Magnoliopsida > Fagales > Fagaceae > Quercus > Quercus rubra. The sequence goes on along the minus strand of CM068732.1, from coordinate 56,002,979 downwards.
AGAATTTGGCCCTTTTATGTGGGTGTATCTGTGGGGTATAATATTTTGTGAGAGTAGAATTGATGGGTGTGGGGTCAAAAACACAAAGCTATAGAACTAGCCTTGAGTTCAAGATCGACACAACTAATTTATAATGTATGGGAGATAGAAATTCACAAAGGGAAGATTAATAAGATGGTTGAAGGTAAAGACAAGAAAATCAAGACTTTTTATATATAAAAATCGTACTCCCGAGGTACAAAGAGGGGTTCTAAAGGATGAATACAAATGAAACTCTTCTTTGGTTTTTTTTTTTTTTTTTTTTTTTTTTTTTTTTTTTTTTTTTCTGGATCCCTTCTCCTGTTAATCTCCTCTTCCTTTTATAGTCATTCTTCTTTTCTTCCAGCTGTCTTGTTATTAGACAGATTTAAGGGGATACTTGTCTCATCAACATCTTCCCCTTCCATTCTTTGATCATGAAAATGGACTTTTGGGGGTGTTTTCACTGTTCAAGCTAGTTATTCAGCATTCAATGTGGCTGCATTAGGTGAGGAGAGCCTTAAATAGATGTGACTATTACATTGGGCTCTGCATTTTTCTCTATGTATTCATCGGGAAAGTAGGTGAAAATGGGGGATCCTCGACTAAGCAAATGGCTACTTCTCGATTAGGCCACGTGATCCTCAGGAAGATAGGTTTCACGAATTACCTTGGTAATGGGCCCTAATTGTTCTTCTCTCAATGGAAGGATTGTTCATCCCTTCCCAACCCCTAGGCCAAGCCCATTTCGCGGATGAGGTTTCTCGGAACTCTCTCTTTGAGTCAAGATCCTCGAAGAAGACTTTTAGGTCCACTTCCCCTCAATGGGGCAGTTTTAAAATTTTCAATTTGTCTTATTATTTATTTTTTTTTTTAATATGATTATTTTTTGAAGTATAGAAAATGTAGAAGCTAAAGAGTTCCCCTATTATATATATTAATTTATTACTTAACTAAGGCGAGTTAGTTTTTTTCTGGACTTATTTTTCACCTTTTTTTCTCAGATGAACGTTCAAAATCGCCGGAGATTCTAGACATTTTTTTCATCAACATATTAATTAAAGATATATCTGAAGCTTCCTATATGCAAGTAATGAAGAGATTAAGTTTAGCAACTGCAACTGCAACTGCAACATGTTTGTCGTTTTTGGTGTTTATCTATGTCCGTCTCAGTCTCAGCTATAATGAATTTGATAATCTTTCAAGGTGTATCACATATGCCCTCTAACTAAACTTTCTTTTTCGTTTTTCTTTTTGGATGAATTAAACCTCAAAATCCAAAAACCGCTGATAGTTACAACAGTGAGAAATGAGGCTACTAGAGTCAGGGAAGCTGAAACTGAGTTAGGGGAGCACGATTTGGTTGGTATCGCGGAGAGCTTACCGGTTTCCGATACTCTTAAAGTTGACCACCCAGGTAGGATGGAGAGGGGGGTGAAGGTGAGGGCTGATGTGGGAAATGTCAACTCCACGTCTAGTCACACCCAAGCCAATATCCCGAAAATCCCGCTATTTTCAAATTTCAAACAGCAGTTGCGGGATATTGATGCGGCAATCTCGGGAGAAGTTCCTGATGTAAACACCGAACCAAGTAAGGAAGGAAATGTGGAGAAGGAGGAATCCTTGTTGAATCTGAATGTTGTCAGGTTGGAAACAAAAGAAACACCTCATGCAAATGGGCTTGTCAAAGAAGCCCAATCCCAAACTTTAGCTCTTGGGCCTCAGGGCCAAACCATGAAGAAGGAACACCAACCAGGTAACATTCTGGGCTTGTCTCAATCTGGCTTTAATTTGAAAATGGGGCATATCTCTCCAAAACAGCCGACGCCCCATAAAATGAAAAAGAACATTGGTGGTGGCCGAAAGAAAAATAAAGAAAACAAAGTTTACGTAAGGAAGAACATGGACTCGGGTAAGGAATGCATGCAATCTCAGGGAGAAAGCAAAGGGGTTGAGATGTTGATGGAAATTGATCAAGTTGAGGTGGGAACAAAAAGGAGACTCCGGTCACCTTTGCATGAGTTGGAAAACTGCGTTGATAATGGAAAGAAGGCAAGAATGGAGGGGGAGGTCAAAGAGTTTGGCAAGCTCTTAGCACACCACTTGGGATTAGCGGAGGCTGTCAACTAGCCCCGCCAAGCACAATGAGTGCCATTAGCTGGAACTGTAGGGGGCTTAGGAACCCCCTAATAGTTAAAGCCCTCCAAAAAGTGGTTTTAGAGAAAGATCCCATCTTAGTTTTCTTAATGGAAACTAAGCTTGAAGTCTCTGAGATGGATGAAATAAAAAGGAAAATAGAAAGGCAGCAAGGTCTGGTGGTTCCTAGTGTTCAATTGGGGGGGGGGGGGTGGATTGGCTCTCTTGTGGAAAAACTCAATGAAGGTGGATGTATTGACGTACTCTCCTAAACATATTGATGCAATAGTTACTGAAGAATAGGGGATGAAGACATGGCGTTTTACTGGATTCTATGGACATCTAGAGGCCGGAAAAAGAGAGGATTCATGGAAACTCTTGGAGTGCTTAAGCCATAGAAGCAATCTGTCGTGGGTTTGCATTAGGGATTTCAATGAGATTATGTATCCTAGAGAGAAAGATGGGGGTGGGGTGAGACCAGAAGGTCAGATGAGGGGCTTCCATGAGGCAATTAATAAGTGCCATTTGAGGGACATGGGCTATGTAGGTTCAGATTATACTTGGAGTAGAAGATTAGGGAGGCGTGGTTGGATTCGTGAAAGATTGGACAGAGCTCTTGTGTCCATGGATTGGGCAATGATGTTCCCATCAGTGAGGCTCTTTCATGTATCCAACTCGACCTCGGACCATAGCATTTTAGTGCTCAAGGATGTTAGATCTCCCAGACGGTAGTGACAACGATAAAAAATGTTTCGCTTTGAGTCCATATGGCTAGAGGACGAGTGATGCAAAAATGTGGTAGAGGAAGCGTGGGAAAGAGGGCAGAACAGGGTATCGGGTTGGCCTTTAGAGGCATGCTTGGAGGAGTGCCAAAAGTCACCAGAATCATGGAATAGGAAATCATTTGGCCCTGTGGGAAAGCAGATAGTAGTACTTCAAAATAAAATCCATGAACGGCATCGCTATGGACTTAAAATCAATCCATGCAATGAAAATGGAGCTGAATAGATGGCTTGACATCGAAAAGGAAATGTGGCATCAGAGAAGCTGTAATAACTAATTGAAGATTAGAGACAAGAACACTACTTTCTTTCACACAAAAGCCTCAAATCGATTTCAACGGAACACTATCAGTAGGGTCCTTGATTCTAATAATGTATGGTAGGAGGATGCGGATCAGATTGGTCAGACATTTGTAGATTATTTTGAGCAACTTTTCTCTTCCTCATGGCCAAGGGTAGAGCCAGAGCTAATTGATGCAATGCATTCAAAAGTCACTGATCGAATGAATCCCATTCTCACTCAAGATTTTCAGGCGGTGGAAGTGGAAAAAGCTCTAAAGCAAATGCATCCTTTAACTGCCCTTGGACCTGACGGTATGCCCCCTCTATTTTATCACCACTTCTGGCCTATTGTTAAATCTATTGTCATTTATACAACACTTTCTTTTCTAAATCATGGTAGAGCTCCCCCTAGATTCCATGACACTCACATTGTACTTATTCCTAAAATAAAGAATCCGGAAAAAGTTATTGATTTTAGACCAATTTCTTTATGTAATGTGGTTTATAAAGTTGCGTCTAAAGCGGTAGTAAATAGAATGAAAGTGGTGTTACAAGATATTATCAGTGAGAATCAAAGTGCTTTTATGGCGGAATGCCTCATCATTAACAATGTTTTGGTGGCTCATAAGGTGATGAACCATATCAATAAAAAAAGAAGAAGGGTAAGTGTGGTGAAATGGTGGTAAAGCTGGATATGAGCAAGGCATACGATCGTGTCGAATGGGAGTGCCTGCAACTGATCATGAGGAAACTAGGCTTTCATGAGAAATGGATTAGCATTGTGATGAGATGTGTGTCCTCAATGAAGTATGCTATTCGGGTTAATGGACAACCTTGAGGCCAAATCCGACCAACCCGAGGGCTTAAGCAAGGCGACCCATTATCGCCTTACCTTTTTATCATCTGTGCTGAGGGGTTGCCGGCTCTTCTCCATTGCACTGCCCAAAGAAAAGCTATTAGAGGTGTGGCTGCTTCAGCTAGAGGGCCTAGAATATTACACCTATTTTTTGCCGATGATAGCTTGGTGTTTGGAAGAGCATCTATGAGCAAAGCTATGGAAATCCAAAGGATTCTCAAAGTCTACGAACTTTCCTCAGGCCAACAACTAAATTTCACCAAAACTTCCTTATTCTTCAGCCCAAATACTGATGTGGGAACAAAGGAGACAATGAAATCCATGTTTGGCGCCCAGGTAATTAAGCCTCATGAATCCAACCTTGAGCTACCATCTTTAGTGGGGAGGTCCAAGAATAATACTTTCACTTAACTCAAACAGAAGGTGGTGGGCAAGGTCGCGGGTTGGAAGGAAAAATTACTTACACATGCTGGAAAAGAGATTCTGATTAAATTAGTGGCCTAAGCCGTGCCTGCCTACTCGACGAGTTGTTTTCTACTTCCCAATAAGTTATGTGAAAAGCTAACCGGAATGATCAAACAGTTTTGGTGGGGGCAAATGAAAAATGAGAAAAAGTTGGCTTGGCTAAGTTGGGACAAGATGTGCATGCCGAAGGATAAAGGAGGATTGGGCTTCCGGGATTTAAAAAGCTTAAACCTGGCTCTTTTGGCTAAACAGGGGTGGCGGCTACAAACAAACTCCACGACAATGTTTAGCTGAGTATACAAAGCTAAGTATTTCCCACGGTGCAGTTTTGTCGAGGCTGATTTAGGTCCAAGACCTTTGTATGCTTAGCGAAGCCTAGTGGTGGCTCAAGGGGTTGTCCGAAGAGGCATAAGGTGGCAAGTGGGGAATGGTACTAGAATTAACGTGTGGCGTGATAAGTGGATTCCCAAGCCAAGCTCTTATAAGGTGATAACGCCAATGAGGCCAAATGTGGAAAATGCCTTGGTTTGTGAACTTATAAACAGAGCATCTAGTGAATGGGATGTGGACAAACTCAATAGCTGGTTCCAACTTGAGGACAGGGAGGCAATTTTGAGCATTCCTCTAAGCACAAATGGCACCAATGATAGATTAGTTTGGGCTGAAAATAGAAGCAGCAAATTCATTGTAAAAAGTGCATATCTGCTGGCTTTGAAGGAGTAGCAACGTCTAGCCATGGGGGATTGCTTAAACCGTTTGAATCATAAAAAGATATGGAAGGCTTTATGGAACCCAAATGTACCGCAAAAAATTAAACATTTTGCATGGAGGGCGAGTCGGGACATTCTCGCTACAAAAATGAATCTGGCAAAACGGAAAATCGCATCGAGTGGTACTTGCGAATTGTGCAGAAAGGAGGAGGAGACTATTTGTCACTTGCTTTGGTTCTGTGAGCACGCTAAAGGGGTCTGGATGACAAGTAAACTTGTTTTTCCATTTGAAATCTCATTGAGATGGAGTTTCTTAGATGTGGTGGAGAATTGTCTGAGGTGGGAAGACACTAGTCCTGGGCTACTTGAGAAGATCATCACCGTCTGTTGGGGTATTTGGAAAGATAGGAACGTGCTCCGCTTGGGTGGTAAAGGACAGGCAAGCCGTACCATTTTGAGTAGTGTCTTGCACTTGTTGGACGAGTTTCGAGCAGCAAATGAGTTAAAATCTGGAATTTGGACTGAAGCTCCTCCCATGGTGGTTTGGCAGCCACCAAGCCATGGTCACTACAAAGTAAACACGGATGGTGCCGTCTTTTCAAATAGAAAACAAGCCGATGTTGGAGTAATAATCAGGGATGACTCTGGTGAGGTGGTTGCAGCGCCGAGCAAGAAGTGGAATTGTCCCCTAGGTGTTGTTGAGGCCGAAGCAAAAGCCTTGGAAGCTGGTGTTAATTTTGCTAGGGACGTGGGGGTTTAAGACGTTGAGTTTGAGATTGATTCACTTGAGGTTTATAACACAATACAAGGACTGGCAGTCCCGCCGGTTTCAGTGGCGAATGTGTTAACCGGTCTCAAGAACAAAGCTTAGTCTTTTAGACTCTAGAAATTTTCTCATACCAAAAGGTAGAGAAATGTCCTTGCTCATGTGTTGGCCCAACACGCAAAAGATGTTGAGGACTATGTAGACTGGTTGGAGGAATGTCCTAGCATCTTAAAGCACGTGTGTGCTTAGGACAGCCTTGTAATTGACTCCCCTGTTTGTTAATAAAATTCCAAATTTTCCCATTAAAAAAAAAAAAACAAAAAAGTAGATAAAACTTATTGCATGTGTAAAATTGTCTCTTTCTCCAAAAATTATTCTGTACATCCCATGTATTAAAACCCATTTTTTTTACAACACAAAATGGACCCCACACATATAGATCAAATGTGTATATTATATAAATTTTACGTTTTTATGATAGAACGATTTAGTACGAACGGGTGTATTCGAATGATTTCCTTCTCTCTCTACAAACATTTGACTGATCAAATTGCCCCCTTTTTTCCATTTCGTGTGTAATCTATCTATCCATCTATCTTAATGTGGTCCCCACGCAAAATCCTCATTATTTATTTATTTATTTTATAGTTTTACGATTATATTCCCTTGAATAGGCAGTTAAGAATTTTTTTTTTTTTTGTGTGGGGGGGGGGGGGGGGGGGGGGGCGGTGGTTAGAAACGACCTTCATTAAAAATGAAACAAAACCATCAGATACAGAGCATGCTCTGTTTACATATAACCCAGCAGAGTCCTCATCTACAATGTTACTAATGTCCACATGCGGACAATCAAAGGAAATAAATTCATGCTCCTAGATAGTGCTCATTCTGGCTAGCATATCCGCACACCGGTTGGCTTGGTGATAGCAGTGCCTAACTTGAATTTGAAGAAATCGACGCATCAGTTGTCTGCAGTCGTCCAAAATGGGTGAGATAACATTATTGTGATAGTTTGGGTTGAGAAAGCATTCCACAACAGCTTTAGCATCAAGTTCCACTACAAGAAAAGGAGCATTTAAGTCACTGCATAATATAAGCCCCTCCCTAAGCCCCCATAATTCAACTACAAAACTGGTGGATATTCCTATCCGCTTTGAAAATCCAGCAAGCCATTTGCCGTTTTCATCCTTCACCACTCCACCACAACCCGCCAGACCTAGATTTCCCTTTGCAGCCCCATCCGTGTTGAATTTACCCCATCCTTCCGACGGTCTCTCCCAACTAACCCTCTTTATGATGGTGCGTGTCAAGCCTCTAGGGGATGAAGCGCAAAACACAAACTCCACCGCTTGATTCACTATCTCCATGGCCAGCTTTGGGTTTGGATTTTCCTATCAAAGACACAACCATTCCTTCCCTTCCATATATTCCAAACAGCAAAGGAGAAAACCGTTTTCCACGGAATGTGAGCACCAGCATGATTGTTCCTTAACTTCGCATTATTGTTCAACCACTCCTGCAAATTTGGCAGCCAAAATTCATGGTTTGAAGACTGCACTCCCAGCTGTCTCCATACATTCTTAGCTCGAGCACAATCCCTTAGAGCATGCAATACTATTTCAGCTTCTTGATGACAAATGGGGCAGCAACCATCATTAATCACTCCCCTTCGCATAAGGCAAGTCTTCACCCCGATGCTCTCATGGGCACACTGCCATAAGAAGGTTTTGATTCGTGGCAATGTCATCAACTTCCAAATCCAGCTAGCATCGAACCCCACATTCATATCAACCCCCATGGCAAGTTTATAAACACTCTTTTAAGTCAAAATCCCCTCTAGGATTGTGCATCCATGCTATCTTATCACTACCCCTTCCTATTAATGGAATCAGGGTTGCTTGGAGCATCAATTTAATTTCTGGTGGAAAAACAAATGGCATATTGCTCCAATCCCACCTTGTGTCAAGAATTACATCCTTCACTTCCCAACTAGGAGCTTCTCTAGGAAGGGGGCCTTGAATGAGCTGCCGGAGCGGACCCAACTTTGTCCAATTACCATACCAAAAATTCAGCTTGCTATCCCTTCCCACCATCCACATACTTCCTTTGGTGAAGACCTCCCTACCTTTTTTAATGGCATAGGCAGTTAAGATTGTATGCAGGAGTTCTGTTCTGTGAATAACAAGGATATGATGTTCAATTTTAGCCAATGAAGTTGACAAGAATGTCTCTAAGTGGGTCCAATGTTTGGTAAAATATGCAAATCGTGGGGTACATAAAAAAAAAAGAGTTTTATTTGATTAGGCTTGTGGTGTGGTGTGGAAGTGATGGAATGGATTCTCTCTCTTTTTTCTTATGGGGCAGAACAGAAAATCTTGGAAAGTGTTTTATTTTGGCCCATTTGGCCTGCAACATCTTGAGCCTAACAGTTTTGTTTGGGCCAATCTTGGGCTGTACTGATACTAAGTTTTTAGCAGAGGGCATAAATAATGTGCCAAGAGGCCCAGAACTCAGAAGATACTGCACATTTCCAATTTCACCAAAGTCGAGTTCCATTTTTTTTTTAATCAACCATACTCGTACCTCTTCTTTTACAACCACAATGGAGAATTTGAATCCTATATGTCTTTATTAGCAATATCAAGAAGTGCTGACTAGTGAGCTACACCGTTCTTGACAAAAAATTGAATGGGTACTTGAATAGTTAACATATACATACATACCTATATAAGGAAAACAATAAATAAGTTGACATATATGCACCAAGTTAATTGTTTTTAAGTTTTCATTCAGATCAGCTTGAAGTTTGACCAAATAGTTTAGTGTGATGGACCAAGTTATGGTATTAATAATCTTTTTATTCGATAGGCCAAGACTAGGTTTATTGACCCTATTTTTAGCTCCCTGCAAGGACCGCAGGGAATTCATTCCTAGAATTTATTTATTTTGACTAACATTACATGTCCTTGTACCATGAAAAATTTGCTTATATTTTGTTTTCTTGCTAAAACAGTACAAGGCCATTCAAACGGGTGTTAATTGTGACTTCTAAAGCATCATGAAACATTTATTAACAATCAATTCCTTAATTGATTGTATAGGCCTCTTGCCAAGGGTAGCCCAAGCCCCATAGCATTCCTAATGGTTAAGTAGACTTAGTCCAAAATAGTACAAGGCCAATTCATTTTTCCTTTGGACTTCCAAACTACGGGCCTACAACTTTAGTGAAGATAGTTTTACAGTGTTTTACTATGCCACAAAAATCTTATTATATATTCAGCAAAAAAAAAAAAGTTCTTATTATATAAAGTATAACATAGATTCATCATTCTGTTCATCTCTAAATTAAATATACTAATGAAAAATTCAGTTAAGTACTATATAATATGGATAGCAAATTCATGATATGAAAAAGGAAATATTTTTACTATAGTTATACATGTGTCCTCTTTGCAGCATAGTTTTTGTCCAATACGGAAAGAGTATTTTTTAGCTCTCATACCTGCAATTACAAAACATATAACATTAACAAAAAAACAAAAAAACAAAAACCTTACAAGTACCACTATATATATTAAATTGATACAAGGTATTTTATAGCATTCAGTCATAACTACAAGGGTTTGAAGGTGAGGAAAATAAGTCAGTTAGTCCAGTGGTTAAAAACCCAGGTTATTATGTGATATCCAATGGAGTGTGAAGTGTTGGTAACTTGGTATCAACCTTGATTTGTGATGCAATCCTTATATGTTTAAGACCAAAGAAAAAAAAAAAAAAGAGTGGAAATTGGAGTGATAGTTCAAGCTCTTTCTCAAATGGCATATCTTTCCATTATAATAGTAAGGTGGAGGATGAGGTCATGGGTTTAAGACCCACCAGATTCGTGTGTAATCACCTTCAAAAAAACTATCAAATTATCAAAAACTCAAACTGAATCCCTAAGAAAATGGGAGATAAAAGGACACAAAAATTGGCTAAGATATGATGAGAATTTTGCCCAAACTCAAACTCACAACCACTAAAGGTTCACAATGTTCAATATTATCTAAATCTCACCACTCAGGACAGCTATCTTTTTTCATTCCAGGGACAAATAGCATGGTTAGGTTTCGATTTGTCAATTGATTGCATGTCAAGAAAAATGCAGTACCAAATAAAGAGTGGTAATTTAAGTCCGGTCCCAACCACCTAATTACTAGCCACAACTACAAAAAGACACTTACTGTCAGATTAAGAACTCCATGTTGATGTAATCTCATATTAGCACATAAACCCCCCCTAAAAAAAATCTAATTACAAGAAATTTTTTTTTTAGCTGATGTATTCTAGCAAGCCTCTAACTACAATTTGCATTTAGGAAAGTTATGGCCTGTTTGGATGGAGGGGAGAAGGAGGGGGAGTGGAGGGGAGTAGAGTAGTGTAGGATAAAAATAAGCTAATTTTGTACTAAATCTATTCTACTCTACTCTACTCCCCCTCCCTCCCCCTCAATCCAAACGGACCATTACTTATGAAACAAGTAAAATGGTATATGTGGTGGTGGGCTACTATTGACATCACAAAGTACTTTCTCTGTGATAGATAATAAATGTTGATATCCAGGATAGTAGTTAATAAAGACTACCTCATCCAATTGCCTGAACTTCTTTGGATCACGTAATCTCTTGTATCGTATGATTGTCTTTTGTGTGTATCATTATTTTTTATTTCTGTTTTTTGCATCTAGCAGATCTTGAAATTTGTATATATTCGGATATTCCCAACACTTCCCTGGATCATCTCCCTTCTGTTTTTTTTTTTTTTGGGTTAGAAATCTCCCTTCTGCATTGATTTCAAAAGAGTATTGCTTACAGTAAAATTAAAGAAAAACTAACTAATTAAAACAAAAAAGTTGGCACTCAAACCCGATACAAAGCCTAGAAGATATTACACTGACAAATCAGAACTAGGAAAAAATAAACACATAGATCTAATAACCAGGAACAAGTCTAAGGACAGGATTTTTCGATAGGAAACATGGGAGTATAAATAGTTAAAGCAGTGAGGTATCAAAGACATAAACTAAACTGTTAACTCCAGTTTTCAGATGCAAATGGTATTATCATGATTGATTTGAAAGTAAATAGATATTTTTGGAACAATTAAAATGGGAAAATCAGAATAGGATTTTTGTTTCTGATCTAAACCACCATAAATTTTAATTGTACCTTTATTCTCGCTTCCTTAAAAATGGGCAGAAAAATAAAAACATGATCAAGTTGGAGTTTCGGAATATAGGCTGCCAAATATGTAATGGAAAAAAAAAGCTAAATATAATTAGAATTTCTGGAAAGACAAACAAATAGAATTCAAATCAAATAGAGTCGTATTAGTTGCCTAGATTGTATTGTGTGAATGGAGGATATTTCGTCTCACATATACGCTGTAATTCAAGCCAATATAGCAAGTTTGGTTTAATAAAGTCTGATGTTTTTCTTCTCAAAAAAAAATCAAATAGAGTCATCAGAGGTTTCAAGATGACCTAGGACAAAACAGAACTATGATAAGAGAACTGGCACAAACATGAGAACGATATAATTAAAAAACAATCAAATTAACTACAACCAACATTTTTGTTTCCCCTGGAACTAAAATGATACAGCCAAAAGCATTAGAATACTCAAATTGATGAAAGGAAGTTTTTTTTTGGGAAAGCATGAAAGGAAGTTAAACTGCTTAGAAAAGTATAAAACAAACAAAAGTCAAGAATCACAAAAATGAGAGAGATTTAAAAGTACTCCATTACCAAAAAAAAAAAAAAAAAGATTAAATTTTCAAAGAAGATTTCTCAACACCTTTAGAAACAGATTTAATATCCACAATTGTTTTCTTTAAGATTAAAATACTTAAAGAGAAGATTAAACCCAGTTAGTAATTAGTTTAACTATTTACAGAAGGCCATCAAAATTCTTTCTTGATTATTAATAACTTTCTACTGAATTATAATTTTTTTAGATTATTTTATTGACTTATTTAATTTAAATAGAATTATTTTATCAGGCTCCTAAAATCCTAATTAGGATTCATATCGCAAATTTGACCTTCGAACATCGATTATTATAGAATCACCCCATCTTTAATTTTCCTACTCTTTCTTGTTTGTTTGTGAACATGTAAAGAGAAATATTGTTTTTATGTTTGTAATGTTTTTGTGGTACTTCTTGTTTATGGTTGGAATCTGACCACCCATTCTCCTACTATCCATCTATCTTAAAAGAAAAGAAAAAAGAAAAAAGAAAAAAGAAAAAAGAAGAAGGAGGTTTTAAAAAACTATATGCTCCTTTTTAGTATGAAAATAATCAATCTCTCTTTTTCTCTCTCTATATATATGTGTGTTGTCTTTCATGACCAAAACATGATACATATATGAGATACAATCAAACAAATAAAATGAAATAAGCATAGATTTCAATAGATATCATGAATATTCAAATCCCTCAACAAATTCATTAGGTTCCATCTAAAGATCCCTCAACATATTCATTTTCATCCAAACAATTTGAAAAGTCAAAATATAGAAACTGAAAAGTGTTGTGGGATCATTTTGTGATAGGAGTATAGGACCAAATTAATCAAAAAGAGGTAAGTTGTGATTGAAGCTTGCCTACTAATTAAAACAAGATACAAAATCTATTAATTTCGATAGAATCATAATGATTTTATTTTAATCCAAACTTTAATTGCACTATAGGCAAATGGGAAGTGATGAACAATGTGATTTGTAGCCTCCAACTCAAATCTATGGTTTATGCCCTGTAGGAGTGTACTTGCTAGCTAGAGCTTTTTGGATGGAGGGAAGTGCTGTCATACAAAAGTGGAGGAATAAGCAAGGTAGCGATCCAACCCTAGTTTAAGCAATGTGCGATAAAGTATCTTGCGAGAAGTTTTAAGTTTTAACTACTCTTCCCGACAATGGCAAAGGAGATATCTTGTTAATATGTAATGCTCTATTTGCTTTGATAGAAAACCTTTTGTGTAAATAGGTTTTTTGTATTTAGTAGTGTAAGGACCAGTTTTGGCTTGGACTCCAAAACAAGAATGGACTTAGGCCCAACAAGCCCAAATAATAAATTTGTAGAGCGTGGGAGAAAGAACTATCCTAAATTTAGGAAAGACATAACGATCGTTGATGGTTTGGAAGAGTATTTAAACAAGTAAGGAATAAAAATTGTTCTCGGCCTAGTCAGAATAGTATAATCAAATATCTGGAGTTTTTCCTTCTAGTATTGTGTTTCTTAAACTTTTCTTCTCCTCTTTTTTCGATCTCCTTTGGACACCTTTTTATGTTATATACTATGATTTTCATACCATTCTCATTGTACACGTGTAAATCAGTTTATGGGAGCTTCTCCCTGTCCCATCTCACACCTCCCTGAACCTTCTACCACCAGCTGTAAGGCTGCTTATTTACAATTTAGGCATCACCTCCACATTAATGCTACCTGAGAGTTAGCTAAGAAGCATTTAATGTGGAGGTGACAGCTTTTACAGATATTTGCTATCCTTCGTCCTCATCCTTTATCCAGCATTTAACCCTCCCCCTGTCATAAGGTACCTTTAAAACATCATATTAAGGGGGTTGGGATGTCTCAAGCCACCTCGGACAGAATTCATGAGGTGGAAGGTCACCTCAGATAGGTTTAGGACTGCTATAAATTCCCTTGAACTATTCCTGTAATGCAACTTCCATTTCTACCTTAGTTAATCATTCTCAGACATGTCCACATCCTCGGACTGGGTCATTGGGCCACAGGCCCAACCTATCATCTTAAACAGTACCTCTAGGGGCAACTGGTCCCCACAATAGCCCCTCAACATCTTGCTTTTCGACTCCTCGAGAGAAAATGAGAATTTTGATATCCTCGTCCTATTCCCCCTATGATCTTATTTCGTTGGGTTACATCCCAATTATACGTGTTTATCCTCCTAAGGCACGTCCTTGACGCTTCAGTGATCAGAGTATGCTTTTATTTAATTTTGGCAACTCCCTTGTCCCCCACGTTCAACAGCTGGATGGGGTTCTAACGGTGGATGGGCTTTCTTAGAATACGAGCGGGAAAACTCCCGCTCACAATTTCTGTGCCACTATAAATAATCTCTCAAATCAACTTCTTTTCACTTTCATCAATTGCATTATTCTAGAACCCGTGCATTGAACCTACCTTTCTCTCTCTCTCTCTCTCTCACTCTCCTATGCATCTACAAATACAAAAACCTTGTCCAAGGACCACTTCTCACACCTGTAAGTCTTCCTGAACTCTCTTTAGCTTTTATTCTTATTTTGCGAAATTTCCTTTATAAAAATTCTTAGAAAATAGGTAGATTTAAGCACTTAGTGGACATCGAGAAGGGGATGAAAAGCTTTAGGGCCAAATATAATATTCCCCCACACGTGGGCGTTAGGTACGCGGCATAGGAGGAGTGGTTTGATGAAAGGAAAACAGCGGAGGTGGTCATCCCTATGATTGCCTTCATAGAGGGAGGGATGACCATTCCCATGGGTACTCTTACTAGAAATTTTCTTAGGTTTTTTAGACTGTCTCCCACACAATGTGCCCCGAACATGTTTAGGGTGTTAGGGAGTATAGAAGCCTTAAACAAGAGGATGAATCTGAACCTAACACACCACGACGTGAATTGGATTTACAACCTGCACAATCTGAAAGGGCAGGGATATTATCTAAAGTCAAGGCACTCCGAAGTTAGGTTGATCCAGTGTTTCCCTATATCAAATAATGGACTAAAGGACGACTTTTTGATCTTTTCTGGGCAATGGCATGATGGTTTACCTTGCCCAGTTAAGGAGGGTACACCTAGTGGGGGGTTAATTATTAAGTTTTGCGATTTGACTTTGTACAATTTTTCCATTTTTGTTGCTCTTTGTCATTACTGAAATGAATTTTCATTGGTTTTAATGACATTGCAGATCCCAATGCCCTTATGCCTTCGCTCCGCCTAGTTAACAAGGCGAGCTTAGATAGGATTCTGCAATCCGAAGTGTACGTCAATGAATCAAACGGCCAACTGAGAGCAGCGCACCTCATCCTCGGATACACTCCCATTTCGCGTGCATTCCAAGCTCTGAAGTGTGTGATAAGGGCTAAGGATCCTCGGCTCCACAGAATCAGTGTTGCCTACGAGGGATTTGTAGTTCCCAAAGGCATCCCTCTCCCTAGATATTCACCACTCACACAACCATTACCTGTTGCCACCCTTGCAGCAGGAGCAACATCTTCCCCCCCATTCTTCAAGTAGAGGAGGAAGAGGAAGCAGAACAAAAGGAAGAGGGCTTTGTGGACCTCACTGAGTCTACAGATGACTACGAAGTTTTCAATCAACCTTCACCTCCAAAAAACATGCCAGAAGAGATGGGTATCCAAAGGAAGCCCCAAAGAAGCCTTCAGGAGCTACTAGAGAGCCAACTAAGAAGGGGAGAAGCTGGGAAGCCTTCTCAGCCCAGGCTTCCACCTCTTCCACCCAAGTCTCCTCCACGTGTGCCTTAGCCATCCTAACCCTCCAGAACCGAACAAGGTGATCCTAAGAGGAGAAGAGAACCAAGGGGGAAAGAGGTAATGGAGACTGGAAGGTCTCGTCCTTCCAATGAAGAAGAAGCTCATAGGGTGGCTAAGCAGCAAAAAACTAGCCACGTCCCTAGCCGAGGTTCAGAAAGCACAGACATCCAACTCCCCGAGCCCCAAGCATGGCTTCCAGCTCCCATGTTTGGTGGTGAGCCCCTGATGGATGATGCATCAATCAGGGATTTCAACGGGGGTATAGGTTGTCATGTTGCCTCGGCGCTGGAGCAGACCCTTCTACTCCCCAAAGATATAGTAGAGTTGCGAGGCTTTAGGAGGAATTAAGTCTTCCTTCATACAAAAAGGTTCCTAGGCATGGTATGTGCTTATTTTTACACAGCTATTTTTGTTTTTCTTTTATTTATTTATTTGACACAATACTTTTTTTTTTTTTTTTTTTTTTTAAGGCTGTTCAAAGTACCTTCAGGTTAGAGGAGATGACCAACTCCCTCTCTCAACAACTAGATGACGAGAGGAAAAGGAGGGTTGCTGCTGTATAAACCCTGACCATTGCTGAAAACAGCAATGCTGATCTTAAAAAGAGGCTGACTGCCGAAGAGCAAGCTAGGAAGAGCACAGACACAACCTTAAAGGGTGTTGAGAGGCAAGCTGAGAGCCAAAGGAAGTTGGCAAACGAGGCCAATGAACAACTGGCTGCTTCCAAGGAGCAATTGGCAACTCTGAAGAAGCAACTAGAGGAGGCTAAAAAGCTTAGAGATCAGGCTGAAAAAGCTAGAGTGCAAGCTGAGGAAGAAAAGGCCAAAGCTGAGAAGGAAAGAGATGAGGCCGAGCAGCACAGTTACGACGTCGGTGTAGCTGAGACCGAGGATGCCCTAAGGGTAGAGGTCCCCGCCGTATGTCGTGTCTACTGCACTCAGACTTGGGAAGAAGCCTTCAATCGAGCTGGGATTGATGCTTCTTCCGAGCTGAGGAAGCTTGAGAACATCATTTTTCCTTTTGGCCCTACAAATTCCCAATCAGAAAGAGGCAGCTCCTCTAGTTTTCCAACCAGTCGAAGAGGCCCAGCCTCAGCATCCTCTCTTATCAGTAGGAGCAAGGCAGAGAACAAGAGACTCCGAAAGGCTCCTCTTCGGATAAAGTAACTGAGGCTCCTCAGCCTGGGGCAGCTTTTCAAGACTTTGAGAAGTAACTAGCCTCAGTTACTTTGCTTGTAGAAGGAGCTCTTGAGGAGAAAGAGAAAGAAATTCCTCATGAAGCAGCTGACAAGGCCCCCAGATCCAAACTCCTAATGTATGAAAATCTTTTTTTGTTCTAAGTAACGTATGCTAGTATTATTGTTTTCTTTTGCTGCATGATATTTACTCTGACTTATTTTCTATCCATTCTCCAGCATACTCTACAAAGGAGCAAAACACTTAAATAAAATACAAACATTAACTCTCTTCATCTTAAAAATATACTTTCCCTTTATTAACCTTTGATAAGTTTCTCAATTTCCAGACAATAACCCAACGTTTAAGTAACAAGTAGGACATGAACATATTGAAACACACTTAGTTGACATCCATGAGGCTTATCATGACTTATAAAATGGGTCATAACTTAGACCAAAGAGTAATAATTTGTATTCAAGATTGTGTTCTAAAGATTTTAACACAACTTAGGCTCCATTGAATACATCCCCTAATACTGTGAGGGTAATTACTTTTACTAAGTTTATGGTCCGAGGACTTGACACAACTTATTTTCCATTTTACATTTCAAAAGATGTCATAGGATGCTAATTTCCACTAAGTTTGTGGTTCGAGGACCTAACATAACTTAGTTTCTGTTTAATATTCCAAGAGATGTCATAGTATATTAATTTCTACCAAGTTTGTGGTCCGAGGACTTGACATAACTTAGTTTCTATTTAATATTCCTAGAGATGTCACGGTATATTAATTTCCACAAAATTTGTGGTCCGAGGACCTAACATAACTTAGTTTTTGTTTAATATTCCAAAAGACGTCATAGTATATTAATTTCCACCAAGTTTGTGGTCCGAGGACCTGACATAACTTAGTTTCTGTTTAATATTTCAAGAGATGTCATAGCATATTAATTTCCACTAAGTGTATAGTCCGAGGACCTGACATAACTTAGTTTCTATTTAATATTTCAAGAGATGTCATATTATTTACAATATACACTTAAAATGAATGGAAGGGAAACATGATGCAACTGTTCTTATTAATAGTAGTACCTTTTCAGGTTGTTTACATTCCAAGGATGGAGTACAGTTCTTTCATCCAAATCTTCTAAGTAGTACGCACCTACCCCTGCTACTGATGTAATGCGATATGGTCCCTCCCAGTTAGGCCCCAATTTTCCCCAGGCGGGGTTTTTAGTATTTCCCAAAACTTTCCTTAATACCAAGTCTCCTGGGGCCAATGACCTTAATTTCACATTCATATCATAGCCTTGCTTAAGCTTATGCTGATAATAGGCCAACTACACCATAGCATTTTCCCTCCGCTCTTCAATCAGATCCAAATTCTTCTTTAGCAGCTCATCATTTCCATCCGAGGTGAAAGTGCTAGTTCTCATCGTTGGGAAACCATTCTCCAATGGGATTACAGCCTTAGCCCCATATGTCATGGAGAAAGGAGTCTCTCTAGTGGACTTTCGAGGTGTTGTTTGATACGTCTAAAGGACATGTGGCAGCTCTTCCACCCACCTTCCTTTGGCGTCATCTAATCTCTTTTTAAATCCGTTTACGATGACCTTGTTAACAGCCTCAACCTGTCCATTTCCCTGTGGATAGGCCAGAGTGGAATACCTATTCTTTATACCCAGATCGGAACAGTATTTCCTGAAAGCTTTGCTGTCAAATTGAAGGCCATTGTTTGAGATGAGCACGTAAGGAACCCCGAATCGTGTAACAATGTTCTTCCAAATGAACCTTTTGATGTCTACATCCTTGATATTAGCCAGAGACTCAGCTTCGACTTACTTGGTAAAATAATATGTACAGACAAGTAGGTATTTTTTATTTCCTACCGCTTTGGGGAAAGGTCCCACAATGTCCAAGCCCCATTGAGCAAATGGCCAAGGGCTAGAAAGAGGGTTGAGAACTCCTCCAGGCTGGTGAATATTGGGCGCAAACCTTTGACACTGATCGCATTTTTTAACGTATTCCTGCACCTCCTTTTGCATGCTTGGCCACCAATATCCTTGGGTAAGAGCCCTATGAGACAGGGATCTTCCTCCTGTATGACTCCCACAAACCCCTTCATGGAGCTCCTCTAGAAGTGATTTTGATGCTTCGGGGTGTACACAAAGCAAGTAAGGGCTAGAAAAAGAGTGCTTGTATAATTTTCTATCCTCAGACAGCCAAAACCGAGGAGCTTTTCTTCGTACTTTCTCAGTTTCAGACTTCTCTTCAGGCAGTATATCCTTTTTCAGGAATAGTGATATGGAATCCATCCAGCTCGGACCCAGTTTAATCTGATGAATCCGAGGCATCCCATGGTGTATTGAAGTAGGCGTATATAGGTCTTCAACCAGTATTACTCGGGGCAAATCCTGCGTCGAGGACGTTGCTAGGATAGCCAATAAATTTGCATGCGTGTTTCCACTTCTAGTAATATGAGACAAATCAAAAACTTCAAATTTTTCTTGTACACTCCTAATTTGGCACAAGTACTCTTGCATTCTTGAATCACGCGCTTCCAGATCACCCCTTACTTGACCCACCACCAGGTTTGAGTCTGAAAAGACTTTCACTGCCTTTCCCTCCATTTTCTGGACCATCATCATTCCCATTAGCAAAGCCTTATACTTTGCTTCGTTATTCGTAGTCGAGAAACTCAATCTCAACGATTTTTTAATAGTAATCTTCTCAGGTGACACTAGAACTAGCCCCACTCCTGATCCTCGTTGGTTTGCTACTCCATCAATGTACAATTCCCAAGGCATTAGGCATCGAACGGAGATCACGCCGATTGATCTTTCATCCAATTTTTGATTTTCTCCCTCCATCTCTTCAGGACACTTAGCAAATTCGGCCACCAGATCAGCGAGCACTTATCCCTTTATAGAAGTACGAGGCATGTACTTTATATCAAAAGCCCTTAGGATCGTGCCCTACTTGGCAATCCTTCCTAAATAATCTGCACTTTTGAGTACTGACTTGAGTGGAAGCTGAGTGAGTACGACCACAGTATGTGCTTGGAAGTAATGGGGAAGCTTTCTTGTAGTATGGACCATGGCCAATATTGCCTTTTCCAAAGGCAAATAGTGCACCTCGGCTTCATTAAGTGACTTACTCACATAATAGATTGGTCGTTATATACCACTGTCCACCCGTATGAGCACAAGGCTTATGGCATATATGACAACTGCAATATAGGCAAAAAGAACTTCATCCACCACAGGGCTAGACATAATGGGTGGATGGGATAAATATTGTTTAAGTTCTTGGAATGCCATGACACACTCCTTGGACCACTCAAATTCTTTCCATTTATGCAGCAGCAGAAAAAAAGGCCTGCACCTCTCTACCGATCTAGATATAAACTGATTCAAAGTGGCCATCATTCTAGTAAGTTTCTGCACCTCTTTGGGATTCCGAGGTGGTTGTAAGTTATTAATGTCTTTGATTTGGTCTGGGTTCACCTCAATTCCCCTATGAGTAACCATATACCCCAGAAACTTTCCTGAACCCACTCCAAAAGAACACTTAGACGCGTTCAGACGCAGCTTGTGTTCCCTCAGGATTTCGAAAATGCTTGTAAGATCCGCTAAGTGTTCGGACACCAACTTGCTCTTCACAACCATGTCTTCAATGTAGACTTCAACGTTTCTACCTAACTATGGTTCAAACATTTTAGTCATCATTTGTTGATAGGTTGACCTTGCATTTTTCAAGTCAAAATGCATTACCTTGTAGTGATAGTTTCCCACAAGAGTAACAAAAGCCGTTTTTTCCTGATCATTTATTGCCAGGGGTATCTGGTGATATCCTTGGAAGGCATCCAGAAAGCTCATCTGAGGATAGCCCACCGTTGCATCTACCAAATGGTCTATTCGAGGCATAGGAAAAGGGTCTTTAGGACAAGCCCTGTTAAGATCTGTAAAGTCCACACACACTCGCCATTTTCCTGTCTTCTTTTTCACTACCACGTTATTCGCCAACCACTGAGGGTAAAACACCTCTTTAATAGCCCCTGCCTGTTTAAGTTTGGTTACCTCGTTATTGACAACTTCTACATGACATGTTCCTTAGAGGGGCGTCGAGGTGGCTGCCTTTTTGGAGTAACTGATGGGTTCACATTCAAGTAATGACAAATGAACTTTGGATCTAGCCCTAGGGCTTCATAGGCATCCCACACAAACACGTCTATATTTCTTCTCAAAAGCTCATCCAACTGCTCCTTCTCCTATAGGGGAATTTGAGCTCCAATTTGAAAGAACCTCTTCGGATCATCTCCAATGACCACCTTTTCTAGGTCTTCACATTTCACCTCGTCGGACAACCCAATGAACAGAGATGCCGGAGTTTCTAACTGCTATAAATCGTTTCTAGTAATGGCCAAGGTGTCAATCTCTGGCTTGTGTTGAATTGCTGCTATTAAGCATTGCCTAGCCATAAATTGGCTTCCAACTATCTCCAGCACTTGACCTCCAAAAGGATATTTTACCTTCTGATGAAGGGTGGATGAAACAGCACCTAAGGAGTGTAGCGAAGGCCTGCCCATAATGGCTGTATACGGGAAAAATGCATCTACCACGATAAAATCCACTTTAACTACATCTGTACCAGCTTGCACGGGTAATCTTATCTGTCCCTTAGGAACAACCATTTTACCCTCGAAACTTACCAAAGGTGAGCTGTAGGTCGTTAAATCTTCAGGTTTTAAACCCAGCCCCTTGTATAGGTCGGGATACATGATCTCAGCTGCACTTCCTTGGTCAACCATGACCCTTTTTACATCGTACCCACAAATTCTAAGGGTAACCACCAAAGCATCATCATGTGGCTATATGGTTCCCTGTTTGTCCGCATTCGAAAAGCTTAACATCAATGGAACATTCGTCTTGATTCTTTTCAGCCTTGAATTAGAGTCCTCATCTGAGTAACAGGATACTGACATTATCTTGGAAGGACAAGATCCAGTTCTCTCTGGAGCAGCAAATATGACATTTATGGTGCTGAAAGGAGGTTTTGGTGCAGTGTTTCCCTGGAACGCCGAGCTAGATTGGCCTCTTCATCCACTAGAATGATGCAAGAGATGCTTTAACCTCCCTTCTTGGACCAATTGTTCCAAATGATCCCAAAAATTTCTGCAATCTTCAGTAGTATGTCCATGATCCTGATGATAATGGCAGTACAGGTTTTGGTTGCGATTCACTGGATCTCCTGCCATCTTATTCGGCCATTTGAAGAATGGTTCATTCCTAACCTTCTCTAAGACTTTTTGCACTGGCTCTCGAAATACGACATTGACTGCCTGCGCGTTGGCAGATCTAGACTGCCCTACAAAGTCTCTCCGAGGTCGATTGTTCTGTGTCTGATCCGACTTGGAATCCCTCCTCTCTTGAGGGATCGCCTTTGTTTTCCCTTTACCCTGTAACTGATCCTCTTCAATCCTCCTATATTTATCAATCCTATCCATCAATAGGCGCATATTGGTAACAGGTTTACCAGTGAGGGACTTTCTCAAATCATGCTCGGCCGGTAGTCCAGCCTTGAATGTGCTGATGGCCACATCATCGTAGCTCCCATCTATTTCATTGAACATTTCCCAGTACCTATCAGAGTAAGCCTTCAAAGTTTCCCCCTCTCACATGGACATAGAGAGCAAAGATCCTAAAGGCAATGGAACCCTGCTACACGTGATAAAGCGAGTGCCGAAAGACTGGGTAAGCTTCTTGAAGGAATCAATAGAATTTGCCTTCAAACCATTAAACCGCCTCATCGCCATCGGACCTATACTAGAGGGGAAGATCTTACACATCAAAGTTTCGTCTTTAGAATGAACGATCATCTTTTGATTAAAATGACTGACATGCTCCACTAGGTCCGTCCGACCATTATAAAGGGAGAACGTTGGTTGATGAAATCACCAAGGGAGACTCGCACTCTCCATCCTTCGTGTAAAAGGAGACTTAGCAACCTGGTTTAACGCTTCGTTCATGGCTTTGTTTCCAAGGCCCTTATGCGTTGGACTCTTATTCTTGCGCTTATGGCTACTATATTCCTCGTCACTCGAGAAAGTTTCATTGGGCGGAGTTCTGGATCATCGCCTGTACGTGGCATCATCTGTCTCCTTGGAAGAAGATTCGGATTTAGGCGATGAGTGCCTTCGCCATGCGCGACGTAACTTCTTCTTCAGTTCATCAATCTCACGTTGCATGTCTCTCCCATTCTTTGCATGGGAGACATGGCTCTTCCCCTATGATTGACTCTTACTAGTATGTGTAGTTTGTACACTTCCTTCACGATTTCCCCTTTACTGAGGATTTACAACAGAATTATTACTTTAAGAGCCTTCTGACTTTGCCTGGTGCGGAATAATATTACCCTGATGCGGCCCGATCGTCAGTTAGTGCGAACCTGACTTTTCCATCTCCAGCACTAAACCGAAATCTCCCTCTGATAAGATCAAGCTCTTCCCACAGACAGCGCCAATTGTGAGGACCAGTTTTGGCTTGGACTCCAAAACAGGAATGGACTCAGGCCCAACAAGCCAAACAATAAATTTGTAGAGCGTGAGAAAAAGAACTAGCCTGAATTTAGGAAAGACATAATGATCGTGGATGGTTTGGAAGAGTATTTAAACAAGTAAGGAATAAAAATTGTTCTCGGCCTAGTCAAAATAGTATAATCAAGTATCTGAAGTTTTTCCGTCTAGTATTGTATTTCTTAAACTTTTCTTCTCCTCTTTTTTGGATCTCCTTTTCTTTGGACACCTTTTTATGTTATATACTTTGATTTTCATACCATTCTCACTATACACGTGTAAATCAGTTTATAGGAGCTTCTCCCTGTCCCATCTCACACCTCCCTGAACCTTCTACCACAAGTTGTAAGGCTACTTGTTTACTGTTCAGGCATCACCTCCACATTAATGCTACCTGAGAGTTAGCTGGGAAACATTTAATGTGGAGGTGACAGCTTTTACAGATATTTGCTATCCTTCGTCCTCATCCCTTATCCAGCATTTGACCCTCCCCCTATCATAAGGTACCCTTAAAACATCATATTAAGGGGGTTGGGATGTCTTAAGCCACCTCGGACAGAATTCCCGAGGTGGAAGGTCACCTCGGATAGGTTTAGGACTGCTATAAATTCCCTTTAACTATTCCTGTAATGCAACTTCCATTTCTACCTTAATTAATCGTTCTCGGACTGGGTCATTAGGCCACAGGCCCAACCTATCATCTTAAATAGTACCTCTAGAGGCAACTGGTCCCCATAAGTAGTATATATATATATATATATATATATATATATATATATATCAAAGGAAAACATCTTTGGTTAATGGAAAATCCTATTAAAAATATAACTTATATTTGTTTTTCCCTAAAATTTTCCAAAAAAAAAAAAAAAAAAAAAACTCTAGTTCATACCATGCTAAATAAAAAAAAAGTTAAGTGGTAATATGGAAACTACTGAAAACAACTCTATTTCATTTTTAAGGACACTACCAAATATAGGAAAATGAGATAGTTTTTCTAAGAATACTACCAATTATAGGAAAATCAAATGAGATAGTTATCCAAAAAATACATTTTGAAAAATGACTCATCTTTTAGAAAATAATAATGTCTAAACAAATGAACCATTAACAAGAGGCAAGCCAACCCCTTTATTTATTTATTTATTTATGTTCTTTTCATTTTTTTATTAAAAGAAAGTAAACAAAATTTCAACTTTCATTTTTCTCTTTTTTTTTAAAAAAAATTTAAAAATTTGAACATGTCAAAAAGATGTTGTTTTGGGACATTAAATGGAAATTGCTCTACTGGATGTGGATGAAATGATTGAATTGAATAAAATTAAAAGTTAAAGGACTAAATTGATGAACAAAATTAAAATTACATGATTGAATTGAATTTTAGGCTCAATTATATGGTATAATTTGTCATTTGACTTTTTTTTTTCTTTCTTTAAAAAAAAAAAAAAAAAATATCTTTCAGCCCCATATTATAACCTAACCTCATGAGTCATTACTCAAACTTCATCTTAGGACTTAGATACTTATGATACCTAATAAGGACTTAGAACAGCTAGTGATGCACCTGTTATTTTCAAACCAATCCACTCCACGGACCCCAAGTTCACCCAACACTCTTTTGTCACCTTATAGATAAGTGTGAAAAAGAGTGATTTTTTTAATTTTTTTAATTTTTTATCCCTTGTTGTTATTGTTTTTTTAACATATAAGATAAAATTTTAAACCTATGATGTTTGCTCCATGATGATTTTTCTTTATCATTTAGTTACGACTTTAATTAAATTTTGGTGTAGTTAGGTAGAGATCAAATTTGGGATTTAAACCCCAGATTTTTTATTCGATGATAAAAATCTTTACTAGTTAAGCTAACTAAAATCATTCGATAATTATTTTTCTTAATGATAATTTTATATAATTTAAACAAGAGAGAGTAAGACTCGAGCGGCTGCTGACTGCTGTCAAGTGTCAACCCTAACCCATGCATGATTTTTTTTTTTTTTTTTTTTTTGATAACAACTAAGAACTAATCCATGCATGATTTACGTTACACTATAAATGGCAAATCATTTTTGACTTTTCAAAAACATATGATTCATCAAGAAAACTTTTATTTGGTAGGCGTGCTTTCTTTACTTAAATAGTTAAATGCATTTCAAATATAATTTAAGCTGTCTCTATTGAATCACATCCCAATGTCCATAGAAAGTTTTCATTCAAGAAATAAGAGCAATTGAGGCAAAGATCTAACAAGTGCTTAGAGTTATTCCTTGCTCTTCACATTCCTGAAATTTTTAATCTGGTACAGATTTTTCTCTCAGTTCTATTACGTATGATTCCAATCTATATATTGTCTCATATCTCTAATTATTTCATAGGTAATTTTGTTTATAGATATGATAGAATTGAAATCTATAAAGTTTGCTCTATTTTGTTGTGGAGGTGAGATGTGATTATAAATCTCATTTTTACAATACAAAAGTTTATTAGTTGAGTTAATTAGTGCACAGTTAATATATGTCTACTCTATTTTTTGTGTACTCACCATTCGTCACTTTAGTTTAGTGGAATCCATTATATTCAGATTGAAGATCATCAACTATAGGAGCTTTGAAACCAGCGAGGTGGGGTATGCCCATTCTTGATAGCCAGAAAAATACGAATAAACAGAAAACCTTGAATATTAGAGTCTGACTCGTTTTTGGGTATATATGAAGGTTCAAATTATATACCAATAAGGCTTGGAATAGAGATATAAAGAATAGAGATTCAACATGCCTCTCAATGTTAGTGATATTCTTGGTGTTTCAGTTTTATTTATGGCCCATGTTGATAATGAGCATTTCTCATTCAACCAAGATTAGTCAAGGTATGCGTTACAAAATCCTTCTTTGTTCTCTTCGTTTTTTTTTTTTTTTTTTAAGAATGATTTTGTTTTTCCTTTTATAGATAGGATAGGATTGAATTTATAAACTTTAATACACTGACTTAATTTGCTTATGACTAAGACTGTCGTTGGTCCACATGAGCAATAGCTAGACAACTTGATAGACAATAAATTTATAAGAATTTCCTTTCTGGAGAGGGACCTTCACTGTGATTTACTCTTCCTAGTCCTAAAACTTTTTTTTTTTTTTTTTTTTTTTTCTCTTCTAACACTTTCTAATTCTTTTGTATATGAGGAATTATTCTATAGGTGCACTCTCCCACTTACGTAAGGGTGTGTCTTATGAATAAGTTCCACTCTCTTAGCTTGAGCATTAGTAATTGCCATTGTGTTTTACATGATTAAAACAAGTCCACGAAAAAACCCTTATGTGAAAGTAAGACATAATAAATTAGGTAATTTGAATAATTTGACATATATTATCAAGTTAAGACACTAATAGATTTTTGGTATAAGCAAGATTCGAACCTAAATCTCTTGTTATTATTTGAAGAACTAATCTATATATATATATATATATATATTAATAGGCTAAGTTAAGAGAAAATCCAATTATATTTCAAATTGAAATTCAATTAGATTCTAATTTTGCATCATGTGTCTCACTTAATCTAAGCAATTATATATGTAGTGTCAAATAGTGATTTTCAAAATTATATACATAACAGCAGTGCAATGAGAAACTTGGCATAATCAATATCATTAAAATTGTAAGAGAAAATCATTTTAGTACTTCCAAATGTTCTGGTCGAACTAATGTTCTATATATTTAGTGTGCGTTTGACATTGATTATTTTTGCCAGCTTATTTTACTATTCAGCTTATTTTTGCTACTATTCATGGGTTTCATTGCATTTTTTGATACTATTCGTGGGTCTAATTATACTGTTTTAGCAAATTTTTACCTTTATCTATAGTATTTTCAGTAAAAAGTTTTCAGTTTCAGCTAAATAAACTATTCTCAAACGAACACTTAATAACCTAAACTAACATCAATTGCATCATTATAATTCATCATTCTTGTGTATAAGTAAGGATTACATACTAGTAACTACTAATTAATTCAAAGTAATGATTTATTATATGATGATAGTTGGCACTGTTTTGCCAATGCCCTTGCTACATTTCGTTCTCATATAAAGAATATTGTCATTAAGTGTTTGTTTGGCAAAGATTATTTTTGCTAATTTATTTTATTATTCAGCTTGTTTTTGTTATTATTCATGAGTCTTACTGCACTTTTTGGTACTATTTATGGGTTCCACTGTATTATTTCAACTAACTTTTACCTTTATCTACAGTACTTTCAGCAAAATTTTTCCAGTTTCAGCAAAATAAACGAATCCCAAATGGACCTTAAATACTTACCTTCTTTGCAAAAACGCCCAAATAAAAAAAGAGAAAGCAATTTGGATTTATCTATTGAACCATTAATTCTTAAACTTTATATTGTTAGGAAGTAAATTAACCGTGTATATTAAGCATAGGGCATATTACTGACAAACTTAATTGTTAAAGCTTGATTCCGAAGTCAGAAGAAACAAAATGTTTATGAAGCCATAGCTGCCTTTATACTATTAAATATTAATTTTTATTTTTCTTGTAGCAAAAAATCCAAAAAACTAATTCTTATTAGTGTAGAAATAATTTATATAAAGCAAACAATCATCAATATTACTCTTTTTTTTTTTTTTCTCTATGTAATTAATTTTGTTAAAATTTCCTATATCCATAAAAAAAAAACAATTGTTTCAATTTGAAATAATCTTGAAGCTTCAAGCTTATTGTTGGGGCTAAATGTCTTTCAAATTCTTTATGGTTGCGGATATGAATAGTTTAGAATCCAAATCAATTAGCAAGCCAGAAGCAAAAGATATCAGCTGTCACCGTTCTCACAAAAATTATGACTTCTGTACAATCAGTGGCCCAACAGTACTGGACCCTGCTATCTCAACATTCTTTGTAACGGACCCCAAAACCTTGACCCCACAAAAGCCCAGGGTAGAAAAAGTCAGGCCCTATCCACGAAAATGGGAGACTCACACAATGTCCAGAATCAAAGAGGTCACCCTCATTTCAAGCCCAATAATCCCAAACTGCGAAATCCAACACAAGGCCCCAGCCATAGTATTCAGTGCTGGCGGACTCACCGGAAACATCTTCCATGACTTCAACGATGGCTTCATCCCCCTATTCATCACCGCCTATTCAATCTTCCCTGATCAAGATGTTGTACTTGTGATATCGAAGGCTCGTGATTGGTGGGTTAGTAAGTACACTGAAATATTACGTACTTTCACTAAATACCCTATCATAAACCTTGATAATGATACTAAGATCTATTGTTTCCCTTCTGTCAATGTAGGTATTATATCACATGATTTGGTCACTATAAACCCAAAATTAATACCAAACTCAAAAACTTTCACCCATTTCCATGCCTTAATTGACAAAGCCTATGGCCAAAACCAAAACCAAAACCATCCCTTTAAATTTAATCCTTCTAAATCTAGGCCAATTCTTGTGTTGATTAGTCGTAATGGTGGTGTTGGTCGTGTCCTCTTGAACCAAAATGAAGTAAAATTTGAAGCTGAGAAGATTGGTTTTAATGTGATTATTTTTGAGCCAACACCTATGACATCTATGCACAATGCTTATGAATTGATACATTCTGGTCATGCAATGATTGGTATACATGGTGCAGCCCTTACCCATACAATTTTTCTCCGGCCTAGCTCCGTGTTTATGCAAGTGGTGCCGGTTGGGACTGAATGGGCGGCGGAGGTTTGCTATGCGAGATTGGCCAGGAATGTGGGGTCAGAGTACATGGAGTATAGGATTGAAGCTGAGGAGAGTAGCTTGCTAGAGAAGTATAGCAAGGATGACTTGGTAATAAGAGATCCAGTTGCTTTTAGAGGAACAGATTGGTCTCTTATGAATGTGTACTTGAAGGAACAAAATGTTACATTGGATTTGGACAGGTTTAGGGAGTACTTGAAAGAAATGTACAAGAAGGCCAAGAAATTCATGAACAAGGAGGGATAGTGATGGTAGTCATAAATATTGAAAGAAAATTAGATGATTCAATAACTATTTTATTTTGTTGATTATTATTAATTTGTGAAATTCATGGGGAAAAAAAAAACCCTTTCAGTGAAGCATAACGCAAAAAATAACATTCAGGGCTGGCTAAAATATACTTTGCCAAGCCAAAATCACTTATTGACATGTTATGTTGTTTTATAAGAGTAGCATATTACTAGGTTCTGTAGCAGTAACAAAATTAAGTTTGATCAGAGAGTATCAAATCTTAGAATTTACTATATCAAATATGGGTGAGCACTTCTTGAATTTATTAGATATTCAGATGGTGTTAGCTCTAATGCTCTAGTGAACATTTAATTAGTTGAAGATCGACAGCCACCAAATGGATGTCTTCATGAAGATCAAAAATTTCACCTTGATTTTCATTTTAAAAGAGGGTCTTTTTAAAGAGTGCTAAAGTTATTTGTCAAAAATATTATTAAATATTCAATTATAAGTTGCAATGCACATTTTTGAAAGAAAAAAAAAAAAAGGTAAAAAAACACACACTTGTCAATAATTTGTTGATTTACAGGTACCAATTTAGTGTGATTGTGTGATAAATTGTACATAATTTGACTTTATTTGAAAAGAGTATAAAAAATATTATTTAATAATTGTTAAGGAAAACAATAAATTACTAAAATAATATGCTCATCCAAACACACATAACTAGTTGATTTGCTAATTTAATATGAGAGAAGTTCATGAATATGTTGCAGGGAATGGCTTATTAAAAAGGAAAAAAGAAAATTAAATTTTAAGCCTGCTATCAATATGATGGATGTTGGGATAGTCTTAATCAAGGAAGTAAATATTGTGTATGTTTAGCCATATTGGCGGTGTATACCATACACAACGTTAAATTGATACCAATACTCCTCTAAAATGTACAAAATAAAAAATCGGGCTATACTAGATTGTAGCAAGTATCCTAGGGATGTTTTGGGTTTTTCAGCTAGTATTAATGTTTTGGCTAATACTATAAAAAAAATGTTTAAATTTAATTGAAAAATGAATTTAAAAAAAAAATTTAAGCTAATATATTGGTTTAATGTACCTAGGCTAATATTTAAGCTTATAAGATATATAGATTATAAATTATATTTTGATAAATATAAGAATAAATAAATACATACATATGTAAATAAACACACACACACACACACACACACATATATATATATATATATATATATATAAAAGTATATATAAAAGTAAAAAAAAAAAAAAAAAAAGCCATAAAAGAAAACAAATATATTGAAGGGGGGTAGAGTTTTGGTAGGGAAAAATTACCCCCCAACACCCTAGCTCCATCCTTGGTGGAGGAAGGGGAGGTTGGATCCAAATCATAGACATAAGACGACTTAAAAGATGTCATGGTTGCAATTTATAGCTTTAAAATTTGGGTGATTTTGATTTTATCCCTTAGAATTTCAAAAATTGTGTCCGTACCCTTAATGTTACATATTATTTGGATTTAAGTCCTACTGTCTATGCACCATGACAAAGTGTTAATTAAGTGTCACCTCAATTCAAAAAGATGTAATTTTATTGATCCACAATTTGAAACTTAAGAGGGAAAATCAAATGAACAAAGTTTGATTACAAACTTTTTTCTATTTATAATTAATAATAGAAAGATAACATGTGTCCTTGTCATATGCAATGCACATGACTCACTAAACCACACTTAAGTTTGTATGTTTGTTTGTTTGTTTTTTTTTTTTTTTTTGAGAAACACTAAACCACATTTAAGTGATTGTATACAATCATTTTAAGTGAGCATCTTCCTATTGTTGGTTTAGCCAAAGTTTGTCAAATCAAAATTATCCCCCACTTTGAGGGATGTAAATTGCAATGTAGTACCTTACATGACTTTAATGGGGTTTACAACAACTAATTTTGAGTGAACAAGCTTTTTTTTGAGCTTAGCTAACACTTAACAAACACCTCACAACAACGTATTAACAAAATGACTTAAATCCAAACAATAATTACATATCCAAAATTTGAAACTTAAGGGGTAAAATCAAAATCACCCTAGACATTAATTGTGCAAATTGCAATTTAATCTTCAATGTATTATTTATAAAAATATATTAACTTATTATTTATAAAAATATATTAATTTTATATGTAGATAAGTGGAAATATGCTTGTACCAACTTATTAATAATGGAGACATGGTGGTACCAACTCATTAATCATAAAATGCATTGATATGGTCTTCTTCTCCCACTAATAGTAGTTGTGTTTCCATTACAAATGGTCTTGCGGGTCAATTAATCCATGGGATATATAAATAATTAAATTACAAGTAATTGCCTTCAATGTCTCTACACCATTGATTATTTATTCATGTTGTCCTATGTGGTAGTTCCTATACCGCTTGGAATTTTCGGTAAAGAAGTTGAAAGTGGATTGGCCAACGAGAAAAATTGAAAAAGGCTTTTTTGCCATTGATTAGAATTGGTTAATGGGACTTGTTTTTCTTGATAATCAGGTTATTGGGAGTTGATTTGGATGGACTTAACACTAAAATGTCATCATTATCGCATTATCACTGTAGTCACTAGTTTTATTTAAGTAGATTATTTTAATTCAAAGCAATAATGAGCTATACTATATATAAGGGGTTTTACTAACTTATGCAATTAGGGCATACATTAATAAACCATTTAGAAAATTTTTTATGGAAAAATAAAAAATTTGACTAACATTTTTTTACAACTTTTTCAATTTTTTGTAATTTTTTTTTTCTAAAATAGGTGATTATTGTATGCCCAAATCAGACCCATAAATATTATATCCTTTGAAACCTTTGTTTACCAAACTTTCTAGAAAAGCAAATAACAGAGTATTAGTATTTGTAATTGTAAAGTTGTGATTTACAACTTTGTCTTATGTTGGCTTTATTCCATAACAAAAAATGTGTAATTGTTGTAATTTTGTTCCTTGTATTTTGCGAGATTTTATTGTATTGTGTTTAGTATTAAGTTGGTGAAGAATTGAGCATGTATTGAATGAATAAGTGGATTTTGCGAGTGTCTCGCGAGAAGCCTACCCGCGAAAGAGCTACGTGAGAAGAACATGCTGGAAGTTGAAGAGTTGTGCCAAGTTGTTAGTGTAGCGAGTGTCCCGCGAGAAGGGCTAACCTGCAAGATACCTGCAAAACTCTGTGTTTGGAGGGTTTTTAAGTGTGACTTTCTTACCCTTCACTTATACTATATATACCCTCATTACCCACAAAAGTATGAGAGACTATTCAGAGAGAAAAACCCTAGATAGGTTTTCTACAACACACACACCCATCTTTTAGAGAGAGAGCTACTCATCCTTAATGAGAAATCATTGTAGTCTCTTCTCGTTCCCTCTCCCATTGTCATACCTTCAGAGGAGATTCATACCCAAACATAACTCACACATTTTCAGAGTGTAGAGAGTGTTTTGGAACTTGGGAAGCTTTGAGGATTTGCCAAAAGAAGCCGGTAAGGCTTGGTGGATGCAATTGGGCATATTGCGGGATCCGGAAAGTTAGAGAAGACATGACTCCAAGAAGTTCGTTGGTAGCAGGAGCTTGGAGGGCTCAAGTACATTGGTTAGACTAGGCTTGGAGGGTTTTTTGTTATTCATGTACTCCAACTTTATTCTCTAGTGGATCGATTTCGACTTAGAGGGTCACGAAGAGGTTTTTCTTTGAGTTCTTTGGTTCCCTCTTTGGTAACACATCTTTGTGTTATCTTGTGTTTGCATCTCTCTTCCCTTACTCTTATGCTTTACTTTTATTGTTTGTTGTTTATGTTTATGCACTAGAGTAGTTATCGGTTTATTGCACTTCATTTTCTTTTGTTCTGCACTTAGATAAGTTAGAGTAAAAGCAATCTAGTTGTAATTTTTATTTTGGGGTCTAAATAAGCTCTTGTTTATTCACACAAATTCGAGCTTTCAAATGGTATTAGAGCCAAGGTTAAGGGTTCGAGTCATGGGGGTGTCATTGTGAGGGAGGGAATGTTAGGGGGACCATAATTTGACTCCTTACAACCACTCTAAAAATAGGCCCGCATAGTGTGACGTTGAATACCATAAAAGATTTGAGTCTGTCTGATCACCAATTGGTTTTGAGGTAGAATGGCATAGCTCACAGTCCGACAGTAATCATTTGATTTAGACGGACTTAACACTAAAATGTCATCATGATCTCCGTATTCATTGGTTTTTATTTAAGTAGGCTATTATAATTCAGAGAAAACTTTGGTTTACCAAACTTTCTAGAAAAGTAAGTCAATGGTAGAGTGCTAACATCCTTATTAATCACTTAAAATTCTAAAAGAAAAGTTGGATTCCAATTAGTTTAACTAGTAAACTCTTTCGTGATTGTCGTTAAATAAATATCACTCAAAAAAAAAAAAAAAAAAAAAAAACTCAAAGAAGAGTTTTATTTATCGATTTTAAAAGAAATATATTACAAATATAAATAAGTATTTGACTATTATCATTTTGATTTCTATTTAAATTATAATACAATTACAACAACAACAAAGATTTAGTCCCAAAATTTTGGTAGGTTATAAATTTTCAACAAATTTGTTAAGATCAGCTACATGTATTATTTTCTTCCATTTTATTTAAATTATAATGATTTGGAAAAGTTTATTTCACTTGCTTAACTAAATTTGGTGAGATCTAGACCAGATCTGATGAAATCTCAACCAAATTCAGTGAGAATCATCAAATCTCCATCGGAAGTAATAGCTCCACCATGATCGACAATATCTCGACCATATCTAGTGGTTTCGACCAATCCAACCATTGGACTAGTGAAACCGTCGTGGTCAAATATATATACCCATTCTTGGTGGCAGGTGGTGCAATTCCAAACTAAAATTGATAGGATCGAGTGGCGGCTTGACCTTAAACCCAACCCCAACCAACCCATGGACACCCCTACTTATTTTATAATGTATAAATAAAATTTTAAAAATTATATTCGAAATCACTTTTAAAAACTCTAAAGAATCTTAATCCAACTACTAAAAGCGTGTTACATTTGATTAGTGTTATTCAAGTTGCAATTTTGCTTTAGATATTGCTATTGCAATCACCTATTTTCTTTTGCATCTTTGGTGGGGTAAGAATTTTTATGACTTACTTTAAACACTTAGAAGTGATGGTAGAATGTGTTGATAGACATGCATAGTCTATGCTTTCTTTGAAAATCACTCTAAACGTCGCAGATTGGACTAATCAGTATTTAGCACTAACAGATCATATAATCATCCCAAAATCCTATTAGATAATTTTTCAAGAATGTTTTGTCTTGTAGACAAATGGCAACAAAAAATAAAAATAAAGAAAGAAAGAAATTGTATTTTGCAAAAGTTAACTTGTATGTATATTCTTTTCAGATCCATTTTCCTGTAATTGTGTCCACTCACTATATATATATATATATATATATATATATATATATATATACAAGTGGCCATGTAGCTGGTGTGAGGTGTTGAGGCTTAAAAGTAAGGATAGAAGCAGTGAGCGGTGTGTCGTTTGTGCAGAAAGGTAATGGTCTTTGTGTGTATACCCTATTTCAGATCTAAGGTTAGATCCAGTTATTTGAAGATAAAGGTGATTAGGTTGTGATTGTGTTATCTTAAGCTTTTAATCCAGAATTATGAATAGGTTGTTTAGAAGTAACTCTTCTACCAATTCTAGATCTTCTATTCCCCCATCCATTCCTGAGATCCCTCAAGACGGTGGATTTTTAAATTCTGAAGAGTATAGTATATCAGATGTTGACCTCAAGTTAGGAGATTGGAACATCCCTAAGATTCCCAACAATGAGATCTACAAGTCTTCATAGTCTTTTAAGAAAGCCTTTAAGACCGATTACCATGTTAAAACCATAGAACAGGTCTATGGAATTAACAAAGAATATGAGACATGTTACTTGCTTACTCTAGCAACCATTAAAGCACATAAGAAGCAAGGACATAACTTTTTGCACATAGGTTTAGTCCAAGTTGGAGTTAAACCTCTCATCAAAAAAGGGTTGAACAGTTCAATCCTTATGGCCCTCAGAGACACCCATCATATAAGGTTTAATGACAGCCTTTTAGGAACCATAGAAACCAGTCTTAGTGGTGGACCAGTTCATTTTAACTGCTTTCCTGATTTTCCAGTTTACCTTCATGACCCCCATGTCATGAAAGCCCTCACTTTAAATATCAAGACCCATGGAACCCTTATAGTGCAGGGAACCAGTTAGATCGCCTTGATATACAGAGTTTATTACAAGTGCATGAGAACAAACTTCAATGTTCAAGCACTTGACAAGAGAAAACCATGAGAAACTACTCTCATTCAGACCA
The DNA here is from genome assembly GCA_035136125.1 of Quercus rubra. Lineage (NCBI taxonomy): Eukaryota > Viridiplantae > Streptophyta > Magnoliopsida > Fagales > Fagaceae > Quercus > Quercus rubra. The sequence goes on along the minus strand of CM068732.1, from coordinate 55,967,263 downwards.
TAAATCTTAAATCCAAGATCCAAGTACCCAAAACCCTGAAATGGTCAGAGGTCACCTTCGTTGAGAATTGGACTTTAGAGAATGAGAATTACCCTCTCTAGATCCAAAACCTATCCCAAAATCCGGACTTAGATTTTGTCCAACAGCTAGCTGATGGAATGGTTAGACTAAGTTTTAAGTGCTTCCCCGATTTTCCAGTTTACCTTCATGACTCCTATGTCATGAAAGCCCTCACTTTAAATATCAAGATCCATGGAACCCTCATGGTGCAGGGAACCAGTCAGATCGCCTTGATATACAGATTTTATTACAAATGCATGAGAACAAACTTCAATGTTCAAGCACTTGACAAGAGAAAACTAGGAGAAACTGCTCTCATTCAGACCACAAATCTTAAATCCAAGATCCAAGTACCCAAAACCCTGAAATGGTCAGAGGCCACCTTCCTTGAGAATCGAACTCTAGAGAATGAGAATTACCCTCTCCAGATCCAAAACCTATCCCAGAATCCGGACTTAGATTTTGTCCAACAGCTAGCCAATGGAACGGTTAGACTGAGTTTTGACCAGTCTAGGTTTAGATCTCTAGTAGATCTGCACTATGATGATCCCAGGTTTAGGTCTCCAATAGATCTATCCCAACCTAGCAGGCAGCTCCCTATCCCTCTTCGAGATAGACCTGCATCCTAGTGTAACTCATCCAGACCTCTAGCAGCTTTCCCCAGATTAAGGAGAGATTTAGGTCTAGAACTTCAAGGTGTCAAAACCATATCCCAGGTTAGTACCCCTTGCTACATAGCCAAACAAGACTCAGTTGTTGATTAGGATGACAGCAACAGTCGAAAAACCCATTCTCCATCTCATTCAAATATGGAAGCACCTGAAGATGAACCACCAGTTGACCGCTACAAAGGTTTAATGGCCATTAAGAAAGAGTTCACCCCTGACCTAGCAGCCTTAGGCAAAGAGTTTGACTTAGACAAGAATAAAGCCAAACGAGAAACCTATAGAGCCAACCACACCAGGGACCAAAAGAAAGAAGTTTTGACAAAATGGAAAGAATTCACGAAAGAGATATCCAGCAATGTCGGTTTCTTTGAATACTTTGAGAATCATTTTGAATGGCACAAAAAGTCTTGTGTTGTTACCAAAACCAATTGGACGAAGGAAGAAACCAAGGAAGTAGTTCGGTCCAGTCACCCACCTTTAGATAAGATAACCTTCAAACATAAGAAAACTGATGTAGTTGCTTCACCTTTCCAGCATCCTACTAGTGAGGAAGCCATAGTCCGCAAGGTCATAGCACAAAACAACTACACCAACCAATGCCTACATGTCATAGGTAAACAATTTGATAGGATGGAAGAACAACTAGAGAACAAGGTTATCCTCCAGCCAGGAAACCCTAGCAAGCCTGTCCAAGCCCTAGAGAAGCCTCTAGTTAAGCTTCCAACCACTAGGCAAACCAGTCTTAAGTCTAAGGACCAAACAGCCTTAGAAATTGTTGTTCAAAAGATGGAAGAACTTGTGAAGAAGGAACCAGTCACCCCTTCACCAGATATTACTTCGTCTAGTATACTTATTGTCTTAGATGCCCACACAGCCTCTAGCAGTTCTAGTAGAACTTCCTCAGGCAGTGAAAAGGAGATAGAAAAGCTAGAAAACCAATTTCGAGGTTTAGAAGTGAGAAGGCTTCACCAACCAACCCCGACTACCTTAACCAAGAATTGGTACCCTAGACCTACACCCCCTGACCTCCAGTTTGAGGAAAGGAATAGCAACCAATTCTCTGTGTCTTATGGTAAACTTTATGAGTGGAACATAGATGGTTTAGCAGAACAAGAAATCCTAAACAAGATCCAGCATATGACCATGGTAGCAAACAATTACCTAAATGAAGGACGCTCCCATATAGAAGTCATAGAGCTCATGTCTCTAGGATTCATAGGAAAACTTCTGCAATGGTGGAACAACTGCCTAACAGAAGAATCTAAAGAAGACAGCAAACATGCAGTCCAGAAAGATGAGGAAGGAACCCCATCTTTGACGAATGCATAGGAAAAGGAGTCCCTAACGGAGTCAATACTCTGATCTATACGATCATGAAACACTTCGTGGGAAAACCCAGTAATATCGCATCTAGGATTTACGACCAATTGAGTAACCTTAGATGTAAGAACCTTGGTGAGTACAGGTGGTATGAAGATGTCTTTACCACAAGAGTCATGCATAGAAGCGATTGTAACTCTCCCTTTTGGAAGGAGAAGTTCATCAATGGCTTACCCAGATTGTTTGGTGAGAAGGTCAAAGAAACCCTTTGCACCACCTTAAGTGTCATAGATTATGATAACCTAACCTATGGAGATATCTCTAGCACGATCCGCAGTGAAGGAATGAAGATGTGTAGAGATCTAAAAATCCAAAGCCAAGCTAGTAAAAGCAAAGCCAAGTACGAAGTAGGAAACTTCTGTACACAATATGACTTACCCTCTGTCATCCCCAAAAGAAAATCCAAGTTTAGAGAGAAAGGCTCCTCTAAAAAATCCCACAGAAGAAGGACAGCAGCCAAGTACTATAGAAAACAGAAGTTTAAAGCTGATGATTTCTATAAGAAAGGAAAGTCCAAATCTACAGGCAAACCCATATCCAAAGCATCAAGAAAATGCTTTAATTGTGGTAAAAGAGGTCATTTCAGGAAGGAGTGTACAAAGAAGGCCAAAGCCCTCATCAACAATTTAGGTAGTGACCAAACCAGCAAGGATGAGATCTTCAAACTGTTAGAGCTTGACCATTCTGAAAGTGAGTCATCCAGTAGTTCTAGTAACCATGATATCCATTAGATATACCAGACATCTTCTGAACCCTCTAAAGCCTTCTCTAGTTCCTCTAATGGCCCAGATGTTGGTATGGCATGCAAAGATAGTTGTGTAGGAACAAACCTATCAATGTTCTCAGTAAGCATGAAGAGCTTATCTTAGATCTCATAGAAAAAATCGAAAACCCAGTCATCAAAGCTCAAAGGCTTAGCGAATTCCATAAGACCTTAGTTAAGGAAACCAGTAAACCAGAACTAAGGATCCAGGAACCCAAAGTTGATTTGGAAAAAATCTACAATAGGTTTACCAAGTCAAAGAAGGAAGTTACAGTCAACGACCTTCAAAAGGAAATCAAGGAAACCAAGTCTGAGGTTAGAACCCTTAAGCAGGAATTGACCATCTTTAAAGTTGATAACAATTTCCTTGACCAAAGATTGAAACAGTTGGAAAACACTTCTCATTGAGGCAATAAGGAAGGAACCTCATTTCAGAACCCTTCTGATGATGAAGTTGATGAAACAGTTAACCCTACAGCAAATATGGTTCAAGAACAATCCAGTGAGAAGTTCCTTAAAACCATCAATAGGATTAACTTCCAATAATTGCACTCCAAAGCTAGGATTGTTATTAGCAAAGATTTTGAATTTGAGGTCATAGCCTTAATAGATTCAGGTGCTGATCTCAACTGCATACAAGAAGGAATCATTCCCTCCAAGTACTTCAAAAAGACCAGAGAACGATTAACTTCCGCAAGTGGCGGACAAATGTAGATTGAATTCAAAATTCCCAAAGCACAAGTGTGTCAGGACAACATATGCTTCAAAACCACATTTGTCCTTGTTAAGAATATGACAGATAGGGTCATCTTAGGAATCCCGTTCATGTGTCTGTTGTATCCTTTCATCACAAATAGTGAAGGTATCACTACTCACCCTTTTGGCCAACCAGTCAAGTTTAAGTTTCTTAGGAGCCCAGAACCTAGAGACATCAGTAGCCTCCATGAAGTTTCTGTCTCCAAGACCCTTAATCTTTTAACTACCAAAACCCATAAAAATTGCAATCAAGCCCAGAACCTTGATTCTTTTGTATCCACTACCTTTTGTTCAGCTATTGATCTTTTTGGCCCAATACATTCCCAAGATCCATCACAGCATACTCATCATAAAAATATTTGTTTCTTACCATCTCATGTTTTTAACAAATGCATCTTTCAAAATCCACGGAAAGTTCATTATGCCTTTTTAAACATGTCTTGGCAGGAAGAATATAGAATTAGCCCCACCGGTGAGTGGAAAATGGCTTCAAAAAACAAAGGAAAAGCACCTATACAGGGCTATTCTCAAGAAGAAAGACTACCAACAATGGGACAGTCTTTTAAAATGCATGAAGGCGCTTCTTCTGGATTAGAACCCAGGAAAGCAACATCCCTTCAAGAATTTATCCCAGCAAAATTGACATATTCCAATGGTATAATGGCCATCACTTTACAAGAAGTTTTATCCAAGAATTTACAGTTCAATCATGGAGTGTACACAGATTTACCGCCCTCCATAAAAATCCTCCTTGATAACCTTCAAAGAGCCTATACCAAAAGTCACCGTGACCTTTTCCAAAGAACCCTCAAAGCACTAGAAATCACCTAGTTAACCTTGAGGCAGGAAATGCAATTCTCTCTAGTCAACTCTTTGGCAAAGAAGATATCCATTCAATGGATAGAACGACTATCATGGGCACTGATTATGCAAGGCTTAGTCTTAAGACTCAAGCTACTCTAAGAAGTGCTGTTGCCAACTTGCCTACCGATATACAAGTTCGTATTTTGAAAAGCAAGGCTATGTTGAATCACATGACCAATGGTTCGAGCATTTCAAGATATTGGTCACCACTCATTTCCCAGTTTTTGGAGAGGATTTAGACGATATTGATGATGTCTTTGTCCTAAGAAAGTGGGGAGATTACTTTGGGAGCAATTTCAAAGTATATGAAAAGAAGCATCCTTTCCAGGTCTCATAGTTAATTATGAAGATGGGACAGACGATGAGGATAGAGATTCGAGCTGGCTTTCGAGAATGTTTGAATATGGCTTTATCATACTCATCAAGTTAACAAGCCATAATCAAATCAACCAGTTCCCCCAAATCATTCAATAAGTGGTTACACAGATCAACAGTCCATTCGTCTCTATCAGATGTTGGAGCACCCTCCCACAGTGGGACTGTAACAATTGGATGATTGTTCAGCCTGCCCACCACCTTGTTCTCATTAATGGGTATACCCACAATGGGCCATGGTATGAAGGAGACTCCTACCTATCCTATAGAGATCCATATGCTCTTGCAGACTGTTGGAGAAATTACTTCAATAATGAAATTCTGGATGTTACCAGTGAACTATGGAAAAATTATTATTTCGTAGGAAACACTAGCAGAATTACAGTATTCACCAACATGCCTTATTCTAAAGCCATCAACCTTCAGAGCATAAATACTAGGAACCCCAAGAGTTTCGCAAGAAAGAACCCAGAGTATGAAGCAATTTTATGCTATGGTTTCTGCAACCAGTATGCCAGGTTCCATGACCATGATTGTGACTACAATCCACCCTGGGATCCTTATGATGGATATCCATCTGATGCTCCCAGTACAAAATAAATCCTCCAGTTCAGTGAGCCATTACTTATAAAACAAGGTCTCAGTCTAGCCTAGACTCCGTCCAAATCGTCGAAAAATCTAGCAAGGAACTAAAAGATCTTGCTCAGCAGTTGCTCCTTCAATTAGAACAATTAGAGTCAGAAGAAAAGAACTCTCCTGCCTCTTCAGAAGCTTCGGTCAGCCACTGTCCAAATAACCCATTATTCTAGGATTCTCAAGATCCGTATGATGGCTACAATTTAGACAATGATTAAATCATTCTGGATAGCACCAGTCACTATTCAGAACAGTTTTTAGCTCCGGTTACTATTCATCTACAGCACCAGTCACTGTGCATGAATAGTACCCAAACAGTACCCGCACCCAGCAGGATTCTAGACAGATCACTATTCATCCACAGCACCAGTCACTGTGCATGAAAAGTATTCTAGAAAAGCAAGGGGACAAGTCACTATTCATAAACATACTAGTCACTGTTCATCTACAGTGCCCGACACAATAATTAGAAATTACTATTTGCTTTCAATGGAAAAGGTTTTCACCCCAGTAAAAGCATTTTACTTTTCGTAATTTTAGCAATCAAGACAGAGTATCCAAGGCTTCCTCTAGTCTATATAAGGAACCCTCAGCCTCAGTCTTCATCAAGCTTAGTTTCAGGAAAACTACTTCATAGAGCCTCTTCTTTACAACCCTCAATCTTGTAATCAGATGGCAACCTTAGTCTACATTTGTAACACCCCAGTCAGTGTTTGCATTTGTAACCAGATGGCCTTAGTCGGCCTTTTATTTGTACATTTCCGCATTTTAGTTCAGAGCCCAGTTGCCTGAACCTAGTCACTGTAACTTACCCCCCTTTTGGTATTAGAGCCAAGTTGGTCGATTATAGTTGTTGTAAGTTACATTTTATTTTCAATCAAGTTGACAGGTTCAACCGCCATATTTATCAATTATTTTGAGCATTATTCGTTATTTTGATTATGTTATCTCCTACAAGTTATATTTTGTTTTACATCTATTTTCTGATAACTCTTCCATTACCATTCATTGTCCTCTACATCTATTATCTCTTTTTTGTGATCTATCATTTAGTAGGCTGAGCCTCCTTCCTAACCTTCTGTTATTATTCTGTGTTTTCTGTTTAAGCTAACCTTTCATTTCCCAGTTATCTTCTTTTCTTCATTTCTGTGTTTAGCCCAAAAGTTTGTTGCAGATGTGTACTGTTGAGACAAGTAAGTCCAGATCTATATTGTTGTAAACCCAGTAAGTCTTTGGTATCCTGAACCGAGTGGCCGTGTAGCCGGTGTGAGGCGTTAAGGCTTAAAAGTTAGGATAGAAGCAGTGAGCGGTGTGTTGTTTGTGCAGAAAGGCAATCATCTTTGTGTGTGTGTATATATATATATATATATATAATTGGAGTTGAGGAGGCTCAAATAAAATCAACCTGTACTCATCTTCACACTCAATTCGAAGCAACCTCTTTCTTCCATCAACCTTAAGGGCAAGGTGGAGTTGAACATTTTATGTGAGCTTAAAGAGCTTCGCATTCTTGATCTTTCAAGTTACAAAGTAAGGGTTTCAATATCAAATATCAATTCAACCATCCCCAAATTTTCATTTTTGTGGTTGTCTTCTTGCAATTTGCTTGAATTTCTTGATTTTCTAAAATACCAAAATGAATTACGATTTTTAACCTTTCCAACAACAACATTAAAGGTAAAATACCTAAATGGTTTTGGAATGTTGGAAAAGAGACATTGAGATGCCTAAATCTTTCTTTTAACATTTTAAGCAAATTTGAGCAAACACCAATAGTTCTTCCATGGAAAAATATGAACCTTTTAGACTTAAGTTCCAATATGTTGCAAGAATCAGTTCCAATTCCGCCATTGTCTACAGTTTATTTTTTGGCCTCAAAAAATAAATTGACTAGAAGTATTCCTCCAATGATTTGTAAGGTGAATTCTTTGAAAATTCTTGATGTGTCAAATAACCAATTGATTGGTCAGATTCCACAATGTTTGCTTAACTCAAGCAATTCTCTTGTAGTATTGGCTATGAGAAATAACCACTTTCAAGGAAACTTGCCTGAAACATTCATAAATGGATGTAGTTTGAGGACATTGGACTTGAACCACAACCAAATACAGGGGAAGATTCCACGATCATTAGTCAAATGTAGAATGATAGAAGTTCTAAATCTTGGAAATAACAAATTGAATGATACATTCCCTTTTTGGTTGAAGTCTTTACCAGAGTTATAGATTCTTGTCTTTCGAGCAAATGGATTCCATGGTCCTATATGGGATCCTTATATAAATTTTGGCTTATCCAAATTGCATGTCATCAACCTCTCTCACAACAATTTCACTAACAAGTTACCATCGGAGTACTTTCGAAATTGGAATGCAATCTCAAGTGTCATTGGCAATGACAAATCACAACCAAGATACATGGGAGACACCTCCATTTATTATAAAGATTCAATGACTATAGTGAATATGGGAGTTGAATTGAAATTGGTAAAAATCTTAACCATCTTTACAGCTATTAATCTCTTGAACAATAGGTTTTATGGAGAAATTCCAGATAGTGTGGGGAACCTCAAGGCACTAATTGTACTCAATTTATCAAGCAATTACTTTATGAGCCATATCCCATCATCATTAGGACACCTAATTAATGTGCATTGATAATAGCTTAATTTTGCATATTGATATCATTATTAGAAAGCATTATCATACTTATTTTAAGTTAATTTATGCATTTTATATTTGGTTTTGGAATAATGCTGAATAATCAATTTTGTGCTTAATTGAATTTTATTGCGTGAATTTGTCTTTTGTAGGAAAACGGAATTAAATAAGTTGATTTGTGCAAAGAAGAAAGCTAGTGGGCTTTACTTTTACAAGGGCCATGATGAAGTTAAATAAGGCCAACCCAATTAAATTTAAGTCCAATTGGAGCAAGTAATCAAAGGAAATTAGCACCAAATCCAAGTCCAATTCATATTAGAATTCCAGACTGCGCATCAGTTAGTATTTTTGACATAAATTTCGACTTAAATGTCACGATGATTCAAGTTGGGTTGGAAATTTAACTTAAAGGGCTACAACTTTTTAGTTTAACAAAAGTTTGAATTCTGACGTTAAATGGACCAAAATCGTCGGTTAAGTGAAGCCTAAAAATCTGATATTTTCTCCAAACAGGAATTCAACTTATAATAGGATTCCTTGACCTATTTAAAGGCTCTTTAGGTCAAAATTTAGTGGAGGCTAGTGCTAGGGTTGGAATGCAAAACATAGACTAGAAGCAAGAGGCTGCCGCATGTGGCTTCTTTGTAGCTTTCTCCACGATAGCATTGAGACTATTTCTTTCTCTATTTTATTTGTCTAGTTAAATGTTTAGTATTTTATTTTTTTGTTTTATTTCAATTACCATGAGTAGCTAAATTTATAATTAGGGTTGAGGATGAAACCTTGTTAAGGATTATCAGTAATATTTATATGATTTGATTTTTCCCACAATAGTTGTTCTTTAATGATTTAAATTGTTCTCACTTCATATCAATTGACTAAGATGGGATTCTGGATATGAGTTCAATCATGTTTTTCTCATGATTTAGGATTTGTCTTGATTAATTGAATGCTTAGTTTATTATTTCTTGATTTTAAAATTGGATATCTCTTGTGATTTGTTTGGCTATGGATACAATTGATGATTTGATTTTATACATAGGAAGTGAAGAAGAGCATGCTTTAAATATTTAAATAGAAGTTTTAGTGATAATATTTTCCATGATAGCAAGATTGATCTCTAGATTATCATGCAGTAATTGGGAAAAATTAATGATCGTAAATATATGCTAGTATGAATTAATAAGGTGGATTCCAAAACCTTAATTCCTTTCTCTAGATTGTTTACATCTCTTTACTGATTTATATTATATCTTTGCTTAGTTTAATTATTTGTTTAGCTTATTTAATTTAAAAAAAAAACCAATTTTTATTGAACTAGATTAGGATTAATTTGATTGAGATTTGATTAATTTTCCTACATTCATACAAGTCCCTGTGGGTTCAACCTCGTTCTTGTTAAACTATACTTCGGTACGGTTTGTACACTTACGAGTACTTTAAAATTTCACAACACTAATTGCACTTGAATCTTTGGATCTTTCTCGAAATTGCCTCTTTGGTAAAATTCATCAACAACTAACAAGTCTCATATTTCTGGAGTATTTAAATCTCTTTCAAAATCAATTTATTGGTCCAATTTCACAAGGTGGACAGTTTTGGACATTTCAAAGTTCATCTTTTAAGGGAAACTTTGGATTGTGTGGCTTTCAGTTGCCAAAGAAATGTGAAAATAATGAGATACCAACTTTTGAAATAAGACATGAATCATCATTGGGTGAAGGACTTGGTTGAAAGTGGTAGTGATAGGATATGCTTGTAGATTGGTAATTAGATTGGTTATCGAACATCTCACCACCTCAAGAAGCACTTATTGGCTTATGAGAAATTTTGGAGTGAACTTATGTAGGTGAAGATTAAAGCTAGCAGAACTTGTGTAGGTCAATATCAAGGCCATAGATTTGCAATTATTGTAATAATTATATTTGGGTGTGCAATAAGATAAGCTGTATTTAAGTGTGCAATAAGATAAGCCTTGTTGAGTGTAATGAAAAACTTATATTTATAGTGACTATTACAATTATATTTTAGAGAGTTTTAACCTATGATGTCCACTCTTGATGATAAAGAGCTATCATCGGGAGCGGATGCTAAAGGTTGAAACCCTCTAAAAAAATGAAATTAATGATGGGATTATGAAAAGATTAATAAGAAGAAAACTTCATATTTTATTAATATTTATTTGGCTAATATACTATTTTGTCCCTAAATTTCACGTGAAAACTTACGTGAAATGATACATGAATCAAAGAGTATGACTTACAAAATTTTAGGCTTCATTAGCGCTAAAACTCTCGACTCTAACTACAGCAAACCCCTTTAATTACTAAATATGCAAAATTATTACTAAAAAGGGTTTGTTGATATGCTGTTTGTCACCTGGGAAAAAAAAAAAAAGTCGCCACTAATATCACTTCAAATAAAAACGGGATTGCTTAAGTCTTTTGTAAAAAACATTTTACTTGGCACAAAGGTATTGTAACTTAGTGGCATAACTTTTTCTTCTTTGTTTGGAGAATTAGAGTTCAAATCTCGCTTCCCCAATTTTTATAACTATTGAATTATTAAAAAGAAAAAGGGGGGGGGGGGGGGGGGGGGGAACAGTCTGCATTCGTTACTTTTATTTACCACATGATAATGACTCTCAATGTGGTATCAAATATCGCATTGTCTCGAATGTCTAATTGCGAATACAATGACATTCATTGATTCACGACTAGGTCCCCTCATAGAATATGAGGAACCATCTTCGTTTGAGTATTCTTCACATGTGATTATTTGTTAACAAGAATTAGAGTCTACATTCATTGAAAAGAAAACAAGAAGTGAGTCTACCTTCGTTACATTGATTTACCAAACGATAATGACCTTTAACGCGGTATCAAATTTTGCATTGTCTCAAATGTCTAATTGCGAATACAATGACATTCATCGATTCATGACTAGGTCCTCTCATAGAATATGAGGAACCATCCTCCATTGAAAAGTCGTCTCTTTTAATTATTTGCTAAAAAGAATTCAGAAAGTTCCACTAATTCTGATGTAACTATTTCCTAACAAGAATTTGGAAAATTGGTGCGGGAGTTCATATCAAATTAAAGGCCTTAGGCCTCAAATTTCCATCTTCTACACTTCAAGATGACACATTCCAGCCCATCCATTGGTCCCTCCAAATGCAAAGTATGATCTATGGATAAGGACAAAGAGAGAGGAAGAAGATTGACAAGGGAGGAACTTACCAAGAAATTAAGCAGGATTACAACATTCTCAAAATTTTTGACTTTACTTAAACCTAGTCAATATATTGTATGCCAAGATTATTAAGGCATTGAAAATTGTAAATAGAAATATAGCATTTGACTCATTTTGTCTATGATTGATGACTAAAAATTGTATTATTTTTGTCTAGTGTCTTCCACTTTACTTTATTATCTCGTAAGCAAGTTTTGGTCCAAGGGAGAGGGGAAGAGGAGATTAATCCTCATGTTACATCTAATATTATCTTCTTATAGTCATTATTTATTCTTTTAAAATGAAATTAATGATGGGATTATGGAAAGATTAATAAGAAGAAAACTTCCTATTCTATTAAAATTTTTTTGGCTAAAATATTATTTCGTCCCTAAATTTCAAATGAAAACTTATGTGAAATGATAATTGAGTGTAATAGTATGACTTAAAATTTTTTTGGCTTCATTAGTTCTAAAACTCTCGAATCTAACTACATCAACCCCCTTTAATTACTAAATATGCAAATTCAATACTAAAAAGGGTTTGTTGATATACTGTATGTCACCTGAAAAAAAAAAAAAAAAAAAAAAGGAAAAAAAAAAGTCAACACTAATATCACTTCAAATAAAAATGAGATTGTTTAAGTCTTTTGTAAAAACATTTTGTTTGGCATTCTTAATACTCAGCTTCGTTGTCAAAGGTATTCTAACTTAGTGGCATAACTTTTTCTTCTTTGTTAGGAGAACTAGAGTTCAAATCTCTCTTCCCCAATTTTTATAACTATTGAATTATTAAAATGAAGAAAGGAAAAAAAAAAAAAAAAAGAGTCTGCATTCGTTAATGTGATTAACCAAATGATAATGACCTTCAATGTGGTATCAAATTTTGCATTGTCTCGAATGTCTAATTGCGAATACAATGACATTCTTTGATTCACGACTAGGTCCTCTCATAGAATATGAGGAACCATCTTCGTTTGAATATTCCTCTCGTGTGATTATCTGCTAACAAGAATTAGAGTCTACATTCATTGAAAAGAAAACAAGAAGTCAGTCTACATTCATTCAATTGATTTACCAAATAATTATGACCTTTAACGCGGTATCAAATTTTGCATTGTCTCAAATGTCTAATTGTGAATACAATGACATTCATTAATTCACGACTAGGTCCTCTCATAGAATATGAGGAACCATCTTCTGTTTGAATAGTCTTCTCTTTTAATTATTTGCTAACAAGAATTCAGAAAGGCCCACTAATTCTGATGTAACTATATCCTAACAGGAATTCGGAAAATTGGTGCCGGAGTTTATATCAAATTAAAGGCCTTAGGACTCAAATTTCCGTCTTCTACACTTCAAGATGACACATTCCAACCCATCCATTGGTCCCTCCAAATGCAAAGTATGATCTATGGGTAAGGACAAAGAGAGAGGAAGAAGATTGACAACGGAGGAACTTACCAAGAAATTAAGCAGGATTACAACATTCTCAAAATTTTTTACTTTACTAAAACCTAGTCAATATATTGTTTGCCAAGATTATTAAGGCACCAAAAATTGTAAATAGAAATATAGCATTTGACTCATTTTGTCTATGACTGATGACTAAAAATTGTATTATTTTTGTGTCGTGTCTTCCACTTTACTTTATTGTCGCGTAAGCAAGTTTTGGTCCAAGGGAGAGGGGAAGAGGAGACTAATCCTCACGTTACATCTAATATTATCTTCTTATAGTCATTCTTTATTCTTTTAAAATGAAATTAATGATGGGATTATGAAAAGAATAATAAGAAGAAAACATCCTATTCTATTAAAATTTTTTTGGCTAAAATATTACTTTGACCCTAAATTTCACATGAAAACTTACGTAAATTGATAATTGAGTGTATTAGTATGACTTAAAATTTTTTTGGCTTCATTAGTTCTAAAACTCTTGACTCTAACTACATCAATCCCCTTTAATTACTAAATATGCAAATTCATTACTAAAAAGGGTTTGTTGATATGCTGTATGTCACCTGAAAAAAAAAAAAAAAGGAAAAAAAAAAGTCACCACTAATATCACTTCAAATAAAAATGAGATTGTTTAAGTCTTTTGTAAAAACATTTTATTTGGCATTCTTAATACTCACCTTCGTTGTCAAAGATATTGTAACTTAGTGGCATAACTTTTTCTTCTTTGTTAGGAGAACTAGAGTTCAAATATCTCTTCCCCCATTTTTATAACTATTGAATTATTAAAAAGAACAAAGAAAAAAAAAAAAAAAAAAGAGTTTGCATTCGTTACTTTGATTTACAAAATGATAATGACCTTCAATGTGGTATCAAATTTTACATTGTCTCGAATCTCAAATTGCGAATACAATGACATTCATTGATTCACGACTAGGTCCTCTCATAGAATATGAGGAACCATCTTCGTTTGAATATTCTTCTTGTGTGATTATCTGCTAACAAGAATTAGAGTCTACATTCATTGAAAGAAAACATGAAGTGAGTCTACATTCATTACATTGATTTACCAAATAATTATGACCTTTAACGCGGTATCAAAATTTGCATTGTCTCAAATGTCTAATTGTGAATAAAATGACATTCATTAATTCACGACTAGGTCGTCTCATAGAATATGAGGAACCATCTTCTGTTTGAATAGTCTTCTCTTTTAATTATTTGCTAACAAGAATTCAGAAAGGTCCACTAATTCTGATGTAACTATATCCTAACAGGAATTTGGAAAATTGGTGCGGGAGTTTATATCAAATTAAAGGCCTTAGGACTCAAATTTCCGTCTTCTACACTTCAAGATGACACATTCCAGCCCATCCATTGGTCCCTCCAAATGCAAAGTATGATATACGGATAAGGACAAAGAGAGAGGAAGAAGATTGACAAGGAAGGAACTTACCAAGAAATTAAGCAAGATTACAACATTCTCAAAATTTTTTACTTTACTAAAACCTAGTCAATATATTGTTTGCCAAGATTAATAAGGCACCGAAAATTGTAAATAAAAATATAGCATTTGACTCATTTTGTCTATGACTGATGACTAAAAATTGTATTATTTTTGTGTCGTGTCTTCCACTTTACTTTATTGTCACGTAAGCAAGTTTTGGTCCAAGGGAAAGGGGAAGAGAAGACAAATCCTCATGTTACATCTAATATTATCTTCTTATAGTCATTACTTATTCTTTTAAAATGAAATTAATGATGGGAGTATGAAAAGATTAATAAGAAGAAAACTTCCTATTCTATTAAATTTTTTTTGGCTAAAATATTACTCTGACCCTAAATTTCACATGAAAACTTACGTGAAATGATAATTGAGTGTATTAGTATGACTTAAAATTTTTTTGGCTTCATTAGTCCTAAAACTCTCGACTCTAACTACATCAATCCCCTATAATTACTAAATATGCAAATTCATTACTAAAAAGGGTTTGTTGATATGCTGTATGTCACCTGAAAAAAAAAAAAAAAAAAGGAAAAAAAGAGTCACCACTAAAATCACTTCAAATAAAAATGAGATTGTTTAAGTCTTTTGTAAAAATATTTTCTTTGGCATTCTTAATACTCACCTTCGTTGTTAAAGGTATTGTAACTTAGTGGCATAACTTTTTCTTCTTTGTTAGGAGAACTAGAGTTCAAATCTCTCTTCCCCAATTTTTATAACTATTGAATTGTTAAAAAGAACAAAGAAAAAAAAAAAAAAAGAGTCTGCATTCGTTACTTTGATTTACCAAATGATAATGACCTTCAATGTGGTATCAAATTTTGCATTGTCTCGAATGTCAAATTGCGAATACAATGACATTCATTGATTCACGACTAGGTCCTCTCATAGAATATGAGGAACCATCTTCGTTTGAATATTCTTCTTGTGTGATTATCTGCTAACAAGAATTAGAGTCTACATTCATTGAAAAGAAAACAAGAAGTGAGTCTACATTCATTACATAGATTTACCAAATAATTATGACCTTTAACGCGGTATCAAATTTTGTATTGTCTCAAATGTCTAATATGGAATACAATGACATTCATTAATTCACGACTAGGTCCTCTCATAGAATATGAGGAACCGTCTTCTGTTTGAATAGTCTTCTCTTTTAATTATTTGCTAACAAGAATTCAGAAAGGCCCACTAATTCTGATGTAACTATATCCTAACAGGAATTTGGAAAATTAGTGCGGGAGTTTATATCAAATTGAAGGCCTTAGGACTCAAATTTCCGTCTTCTACACTTCAAGATGACACATTCTAGCCCATCCATTGGTCCCTCCAAATGCAAAGTATGATCTATGGATAAGGACAAAGAGGGAGGAAGAAGATTGACAAGGGAGGAACTTACCAAGAAATTAAGCAGGATTACAACATTCTCAAAAATTTTTACTTTACTTAAACCTAGTCAATATATTGTTTGCCAAGATTATTAAGGAACTGAAAATTGTTAATAGAAATATAGAATTTGACTCATTTTGTCTATGACAGATGACTAAAAATTGTATTATTTTTGTGTAGTGTCTTCCACTTTACTTTATTGTCTCGGAAGCAAGTTTTGGTCCACGGGAGAGGGGAAGAGGAGACTAATCCTCATGTTACATCTAATATTATCTTCTTATAGTCATTATTTATTCTTTTAAAATGAAATTAATGATGGGATTATGAAAAGATTAATAAGAAGAAAACTTCCTATTCTATTAAATTTTTTTTTGGCTAAAATATAATTTTGTCCCTAAATTTCACGTGAAAACTTACCTGAAATGATAATTGAGTGTAATAGTATGACTTAAAATTTTTTTGGCTTCATTAGTTCTAAAACTCTTGACTCTAACTACATCAATCCCCTTTAATTGCTAAATATGCAAATTCATTACTAAAAAGGGTTTGTTGATATGCTGTATGTCACCTGAAAAAAAGAAAAAAGAAAAGAAAAAAAAGATACCACTAATATCACTTCAAATAAAAATGAGATTGTTTAAGTCTTTGGTAAAAACATTTTATTTGGCATTCTTAATACTCACCTTCGTTGTCAAAGTATTGTAACTTTGTGGCATAACTTTTTCTTCTTTGTTAGGAGAACTAGATTTCAAATCTCTCTTCCCCAATTTTTATAACTATTGAATTATTAAAAAGGACAAAGAAGAAAAAAAAAAAGAGTTTGCATTCGTTACTTTGATTTACGAAATGATAATGACCTTCAATGTGGTATCAAATTTTGCATTGTCTCGAACGCATAATTGCGAATACAATGACATTCATTAATTCACGACTAGGTCCTCTCATAGAGTATGAGGAACCATCTTCTGTTTGAATAGTCTTCTCTTTTAATTATTTGCTAACAAGAATTCAGAAAGGTCCACTAATTCTGATGTAACTATTTCCTAACCGGAATTTGGAAAATTGGTGTGGGAGTTTATATCAATTTAAAGGCCTTAGGACTCAAATTTCCGTCTTCTACACTTCAAGATGACACATTCCAGCCCATCCATTGGTCCCTCCAAATGCAAAGTATGATCTATGGGTAAGGACAAAGAGGGAGGAGGAAGATTGACAAGGGAGGAACTTACCAAGAAATTAAGCAGGATTACAACATTCTCAAAATTTTTTACTTTACTTAAACCTAGTCAATATATTGTTGCCAAGATTATTAAGGCACTGAAAATTGTAAATAGAAATTTAGCATTTGACTCATTTTGTCTATGACTGATGGCTAAAAATTTTATTATTTTTGTGTAGTGTCTTCCACTCTACGTTATTGTCTCGTAAGCAAGTTTTGGTCCAAGGGAGAGGGGAAGAGGAGACTAATCCTCATGTTACATCTAAAATTATCTTCTTATTGTCATTATTTGTTTTTTTAAAATGAAATTAATGATGGAATTACGAAAAGATTAATAAGAAGAAAACTTCCTATTCTATTAACATTTTTTTGGCTAAAATATTATTTTGTCCCTAAATTTCACGTGAAAACTTACGTGAAATGATAATTGAGTGTAATAGTATGACTTAAAATTTTTTTGGCTTCATTAGTTCTAAAGCTCTCGACTCTAACTACGTCAATCCCCTTTAATTACCAAATACGCAAATTCATTACTAAAAAGGGTTTGTTGATATGTTGTATGTCACCTGAAAAAAAAAAAAGGAAAAAAAAAAGTCACCACTAATATCACTTCAAATAAAAATGAGATTGTTTAAGTCTTTTGTAAAAACATTTTATTTGGCATTCTTAATACTCACCTTCGTTGTCTAAGGTATTGTAACTTAGTGGCATAACTTTTTCTTCTTTGTTAGGAGAACTCGAGTTGAAATCCCTCTTCCCCAATTTTTATAAGTATTGAATTATTAAATGGAAGAAAGGAAAAAAAAAAAAAAAAGAAGAGTCTGCATTCGTTACTTTGATTTACCGAATGATAATGACCTTCAATGTGGTATCAAATTTTGCATTGTCTCGAATGTCTAATTGCGAATACAATGACATTCTTTGATTCACGACTAGGACCTCTCATAGAATATGAGGAACCATCTTCGTTTGAATATTCTTCTCGTGTGATTATTTGCTAACAAGAATTAGAGTCTACATTCATTGAAAAGAAAACAAGAAGTGAGTCTACATTCATTACATTGATCTACCAAATAATTATGACTTGTAACACGGTATCAAATTTTGCATTGTCTCAAATGTCTAATTGTGAATACAATGACATTCATTAATACACAACTAGGTCCTCTCACAGAATATGAGGAACCGTCTTTTGTTTGAATAGTCTTCTCTTTTAATTATTTGCTAACAAGAATCTAGAAAGGTCCACTAATTCTGATGTAACTATATCCTAACAGGAATTTGGAAAATTGGTGCGGGAGTTTATATCAAATTAAAGGCCTTAGGACTCAAATTTCTGTCTTCTACACTTTAAGATGACACATTCCAGCCCATCCATTGGTCCCTCCAAATGCAAAGTATGATCTATGGATAAGGACAAAGAGAGAGGAAGAAGATTGACAAGGGAGGAACTTGCCAAGAAATTAAGCTGGATTACAACATTCTCAAAATTTTTTACTATACTTAAACCTAGTCAATATATTGTTTGCCAAGAGTATTAATGCACTGAAAATTGTAAATAGAAATATTGAATTTGACTCATTTTGTCTATGACTAATGATTAAAAATTGTGTTATTTTTGTGTCGTGTCTTCCACTTTACTTTATTGTCTCGTCAACAAGTTTTGGTCCAAGGGAGAGGGGAAAAGGAGACTAATCCTCATGTTACATCTAATATTATCTTCTTATAGTCATTATTTATTCTTTTAACATGAAATTAATGATGGGATTGTGAAAAGATTAATAAGAAGAAAACTTCCTATTCTATTAACATTTTTTTGGCTAAAATATTATTTTGTCCCTAAATTTCACGTGAAAACTTACGTGAAATGATAATTGAGTGTAATAGTATGACTTAAAATTTTTTTGGCTTCATTGGTTCTAAAGCTCTCGACTCTAACTACATCAATCCCCTTTAATTACTAAATACGCAAATTAATTACTAAAAAGGGTTTGTTGATATGTTGTATGTCACCCGAAAAAAAAAAAAAAGGAAAAAAAAAAGTCACCACTAATATCACTTCGAATAAAAATGAGATTGTTTAAGTCTTTTGTAAAAACATTTTATTTGGCATTCTTAATACTCACCTTCGTTGTCAAAGGTATTGTAACTTAGTGGCATAACTTTTTCTTCTTTGTTAGGAGAACTCGAGTTCAAATCCCTCCTCCCTAATTTTTATAACTATTGAATTATTAAATGGAAGAAAGGAAAAAAAAAAAAAAAAAAAAAAAAAGAGTCTGCATTCGTTACTTTGATTTACCAAATGATAATGACCTTGAATGTGGTATCAAATTTTGCATTGTCTCGAATGTCTAATTGCGAATACAATGACATTCTTTGATTCACGACTTGGTCCTCTCATAGAATATGAGGAACCATCTTCTGTTTGAACAGTCTTCTCTTTTAATTATTTGCTAACAAGAATTCAGAAAGGTCCACTAATTCTGATGTAACTATTTCCTAACCGGAATTTGGAAAATTGGTGCGGGAGTTCATATCAATTTAAAGGCCTTAGGACTCAAATTTCCGTCTTCTACACTTCAAGATGACACATTCCAGCCCATCCATTGGTCCCTCCAAATGCAAAGTATGATCTATGGGTAAGGACAAAGGGGGAGGAAGAAGATTGACAAGGGAGGAACTTACCAAGAAATTAAGCAGGATTACAACATTCTCAAAATTTTTTACTTTACTTAAACCTAGTCAATGTACTGTTTGCCAAGATTATTAAGGCACTGAAAATTGTTAATAGAAATATAGAATTTGACTCATTTTGTCTATGACTGATGACTAAAAATTGTATTATTTTTGTGTAGTGTCTTCCACTTTACTTTATTGTCTCGGAAGCAAGTTTTGGTCCACGGGAGAGGGGAAGAGGAGACTAATCCTCATGTTACATCTAATATTATCTTCTAATAGTCATTATTTATTCTTTTAAAATGAAATTAATGATGGGATTATGAAAAGATTAATAAGAAGAAAACTTCCTATTCTATTAAATATTTTTTGGCTAAAATATTATTTTGTCCCTAAATTTCACGTGAAAACTTACATGAAATGACAATTGAGTGTAATAGTATGACTTAAAATTTTTTTGGCTTCATTAGTTCTAAAACTCTCGACTCTAACTACATCAATCCCCGTTAATTGCTAAATATGCAAATTCATTACTAAAAAGGGTTTGTTGATATGCTGTATGTCACCTGAAAAAAAAGAAAAAAAAAAGAAAAAAAAAGTTACCACTAATATCACTTCAAATAAAAATGAGATTGTTTAAGTCTTTTGTAAAAACATTTTATTTGGCATTCTTAATACTCACATTCGTTGTCAAAGTATTGTAACTTTGTGGCATAACTTTTTCTTCTTTGTTAGGAGAACTAGATTTCAAATCTCTCTTCCCTAATTTTTATAACTATTGAATTATTAAAAAGTACAAAGAAGAAAAAAAGAAAAAAGAGTTTGCATTCGTTACTTTGATTTACCAAATGATAATGACCTTCAATGTGGTATCAAATTTTGCATTGTCTCGAATGCCTAATTGTGAATACAATGACATTCATTAATTCACGACTAGGTCCTCTCATAGAATATGAGGAACCATCTTCTGTTTGAATAGTGTTCTCTTTTAATTATTTGCTAACAAGAATTCAGAAAGGTCCACTAATTCTGATGTAACTATTTCCTAACCGGAATTTGGAAAATTGGTGCCGGAGTTTATATCAATTTAAAGGCCTTAGGACTCAAATTTCCGTCTTCTACACTTCAAGATGACAGATTCCAGCCCATCCATTGGTCCCTCCAAATGCAAAGTATGATCTATGGGTAAGGACAAAGGGGGAGGAAGAAGATTGACAAGGGAGGAAATTACCAAGAAATTAAGCAGGATTACAACATTCTCAAAATTTTTTACTTTACTTAAACCTAGTCAATATATTGTTTGCCAAGATTATTAA
The DNA here is from genome assembly GCA_035136125.1 of Quercus rubra. NCBI lineage: Eukaryota > Viridiplantae > Streptophyta > Magnoliopsida > Fagales > Fagaceae > Quercus > Quercus rubra. The sequence goes on along the minus strand of CM068732.1, from coordinate 55,946,315 downwards.
GGCACTGAAAATTGTTAATAGAAATATAGAATTTGACTCATTTTGTCTATGACTGATGTCTAAAAATTGTATTATTTTTGTGTAGTGTCTTCCACTTTAATTTATTGTCTCGGAAGCAAGTTTTGGTCCAAGGGAGAGGGGAAGAGGAGACTAATCCTAACTTTACATCTGAAATTATCTTCTTATTGTCATTATTTGTTCTTTTAAAATAAAATTAATGATGCGATTACGTAAAGATTAATAAGAAGAAAACTTCCTATTCTATTAAATTTTTTTTGGCTAAAATATTATTTTGTCCCTAAATTTCACGTGAAAACTTACGTGAAATGATAATTGAGTGTAATAGTATGACTTGAAATTTTTTTGGCTTCATTAGTTCTAAAACTCTCGACTCTAACTACGTCAATCCCCTTTAATTGCTAAATATGCAAATTCATTACTAAAAAGGGTTCGTTGATATGCTGTATGTCACTTGAAAAAAAGAAAAAAAAAAGTTACCACTAATATCACTTCAAATAAAAATGAGATTGTTTAAGTCTTTTGTAAAAACATTTTATTTGGCATTCTTAATACTCACCTTCGTTGTCAAAGTATTGTAACTTTGTGGCATAACTTTTTCTTCTTTGTTAGGAGAACTAGATTTCAAATCTCTCTTCCCTAATTTTTATAACTATTGAATTATTAAAAAGTACAAAGAAGAAAAAAAAAAAAAAAAGAGTTTGCATTCGTTACTTTGATTTACCAAATGATAATGACCTTCAATGTGGTATCAAATTTTGCATTGTCTCGAATGCCTAATTGCGAATACAATGACATTCATTAATTCACGACTAGGTCCTCTCATAGAATATGAGGAACCATCTTCTGTTTGAATAGTGTTCTCTTTTAATTATTTGCTAACAAGAATTCAGAAAGGTCCACTAATTCTGATGTAACTATTTCCTAACCGGAATTTGGAAAATTGGTGCGGGAGTTTATATCAATTTAAAGGCCTTAGGACTCAAATTTCCGTCTTCTACACTTCAAGATGACACATTCCAGCCCATCCATTGGTCCCTCCAAATGCAAAGTATGATCTATGGGTAAGGACAAAGGGGGAGGAAGAAGATTGACAAGGGAGGAAATTACCAAGAAATTAAGCAGGATTACAACATTCTCAAAATTTTTTACTTTACTTAAACCTAGTCAATATATTGTTTGCCAAGATTATTAAGGCACTGAAAATTGTTAATAGAAATATAGAATTTGACTCATTTTGTCTATGACTGATGTCTAAAAATTGTATTATTTTTGTGTAGTGTCTTCCACTTTAATTTATTGTCTCGGAAGCAAGTTTTGGTCCAAGGGAGAGGGGAAGAGGAGACTAATCCTAACTTTACATCTAAAATTATCTTCTTATTGTCATTATTTGTTCTTTTAAAATAAAATTAATGATGCGATTACGTAAAGATTAATAAGAAGAAAACTTCCTATTCTATTAAATTTTTTTTGGCTAAAATATTATTTTGTCCCTAAATTTCACGTGAAAACTTACGTGAAATGATAATTGAGTGTAATAGTATGACTTAAAATTTTTTTGGCTTCATTAGTTCTAAAACTCTCGACTCTAACTACATCAATCCCCGTTAATTGCTAAATATGCAAATTCATTACTAAAAAGGGTTTGTTGATATGCTGTATGTCACCTGAAAAAAAAAAGAAAAAGAAAAAAAAAAGTCAGCACTAATATCACTTCAAATAAAAATGAGATTGTTTAAGTCTTTTGTAAAAACATTTTGTTTGGCATTCTTAATACTCACCTTCGTTGTCAAAGGTATTGTAACTTGGTGGCATAACTTTTTCTTCTTTGTTAGGAGAACTAGATTTCAAATCTCTCTTCCCCAATTTTTATAACTATTGAATTATTAAAACTAACAAAGGAAAAAAAAAAAAAGAGTCTGCGTTCGTTACTTTGATTTTCCAAATGATAATGACCTTCAATGTGGTATCCAATTTTACGTTGTCTCGAATGTCTAATTGCGAATACAATGGCATTCTTTGATTCATGACTAGGTCCTCTCATAGAATATGAGGAACCATCTTCGTTTGAATATTCTACTCGTGTGATTATTTGCTAACAAGAATTAGAGTCTACATTCATTGAAAAGAAAACCAGAAGTGAGTCTACATTCATTACATTGATTTACCAAATAATTATGACCTTTAACGCGGTATCAAATTTTGCATTGTCTCAAATGTCTAATTGTGAATACAATGACATTCATTAATTCACGACTAGGTCCTCTCATAGAATATGAGGAACCATCTTCTGTTTGAATTGTCTTCTCTTTTAATTATTTGCTAACAAGAATTCAGAAAGGTCCACTAATTCTGATGTAACTATATCCTAACAGGAAAATTGGCGCGGTAGTTTATATCAAATTAAAGGCCTTAAGACTCAAATTTCCGTCTTCTGCACTTCAAGATGACATATTCCAACCCATCCATTGGTCCGTCCAAATGCAAAGTATGATCTGTGGATAAGGACAAAGAGAGAGGAAGAAGATTTACAAGTGTGGAACTTACCAAGAAATTAAGCAGGATTACAACATTCTCAAAATTTTTTACTTTACTTAAGCCTAGTCAATATATTGTTTGCCAAGATTATTAAGGCATTGAAAATTGTAAATAGAAATATCGCATTTGACTCATTTTGTCTATGACTGATGGCTAAAAATTGTATTATTTTTGTGTAGTGTCTTCCACTTTACTTTATTGTCTCGTAAGCAAGTTTTGGTCCAAGGGAGAGGGGAAGAGGAGACTAATCCTCATGTTACATCTAATATTATCTTCTTATTGTCATTATTTGTTTTTTTAAAATGAAATTAATGATGGAATTATGAAAAGATTAATAATAAAGAAAACTTCCTATTCTATTAACATTTTTTTGGCTAAAATATTATTTTGTCCCTAAATTTCACGTGAAAACTTACGTGACATGATAATTGAGTGTAATAGTATGACTTAAAATGTTTTTGGCTTCATTAGGTCTAAAGCTCTCGACTCTAACTACATCAATCCCCTTTAATTACTAAATATGCAAATTCATAACTAAAAAGGGTTTGTTGATATGTTGTATGTCACCTGAAAAAAAAAAAAAAAAAAAAAGGAAAAAAAAAGTCACCACTAATATCACTTCAAATAAAAATGAGATTGTTTAAGTCTTTTGTAAAAACATTTTATTTGGCATTCTTAATACTCACCTTCGTTGTCAAAGGTATTGTAACTTAGTGGCATAACTTTTTCTTCTTTGTTAGGAGAACTCGAGTTCAAATCCCTGTTCCCCAATTTTTATAACTATTGAATTATTAAATGGAAGAAAGGAAAAAAAAAAAAAAAAAAAAAAAGAGTCTGCATTCGTTACTTTGATTTACCAGATGATAATGACCTTCAATGTGGTATCAAATTTTGCATTGTCTCGAATGTCTAATTGCGAATACAATGACATTCTTTGATTCACGACTAGGTCCTCTCATAGAATATGAGGAACCATCTTCGTTTGAATATTCTTCTCGTGTGATTATTTGCTAGCAAGAATTAGAGTCTACATTCATTGAAAAGAAAACAAGAAGTGAGTCTACATTCATTACATTGATTTACCAAATAATTATGACCTGTAACACGGTATCAAATTTTGCATTGTCTCAAATGTCTAATTGTGAATACAATGACATTCATTAATTCACAACTAGGTCCTCTCACAGAATATGAGGAACCGTCTTCTGTTTGAATAGTCTTCTCTTTTAATTATTTGCTAACAAGAATTCAGAAAGGTCCACTAATTCTGATGTAACTATATCCTAACAGGAATTTGGAAAATTGGTGCGGGAGTTTATATCAAATTAAAGGCCTTAGGACTCAAATTTCTGTCTTCTACACTTTAAGATGACACATTCCAGCCCATCCATTCGTTCCTCCAAATGCAAAGTATGATCTATGGATAAGGACAAAGAGAGAGGAAGAAGATTGACAAGGGAGGAACTTACCAAGAAATTAAGCTGGATTACAACATTCTCAAAATTTTTTACTTTACTTAAACCTAGTCAATATATTGTTTGCCAAGATTATTAAGGCACTAAAAATTGTAAATAGAAATATAGAATTTGACTCATTTTGTCTATGACTAATGATTAAAAATTGTGTTATTTTTGTGTCGTGTCTTCCACTTTACTTTATTGTCTCGTCAGCAAGTTTCAGTCGAAGGGAGATGGGAAGAGGAGACTAATCCTCATGTTACATCTAATATTATCTTCTTATAGTCATTATTTATTCTTTTAAAATGAAATTAATGATGGGATTATGAAAATATTAATAAGAAGAAAACTTTCTATTCTTTTAAATTTTTTTGGCTAAAATATTATTTTGTCCCTAAATTTCACGTGAAAACTTACGTGAAATGATAATTGAGTGTAATAGTATGACTTAAAATTTTTTTGGCTTCATTAGTTCTAAAACTCTCGACTCTAACTACATCAATCCCCTTTAATTGCTAAATATGCAAATTCATTACTAAAAAGGGTTTGTTGATATGCTGTATGTCACCTGAAAAAAAAAAAAGAAAAAAGAGAAAAAAGTCACCACTAATATCACTTCAAAGAAAAATGAGATTGTTTAAGTCTTTTGTAAAAACATTTTATTTGGCATTCTTAATACTCACCTTCGTTGTCAAAGGTATTGTAACTTAGTGGCATAACTTTTTCTTCTTTGTTAGGAGAACTAGAGTTCAAATCCCTCTTCCCCAATTTTTATAACTGTTGAATTATTTAAAAGAACAAAGTAGAAAAAAAAAAAAGAGTTTGCATTCGTTACTTTGATTTACCAAATGATAATGACCTTCAATGTGGTATCAAATTTTGAATTGTCTCGAATGCCTAATTGCGAATACAATGACATTCATTAATTCACGACTCGGTCCTCTCATCGAATATGAGGAACCATCTTCTGTTTGAATAGTCTTCTCTTTTAATTATTTGCTAACAAGAATTCAGAAAGGTCCACTAATTTTGATGTAACTATATCCTAACAGGAATTTGGAAAATTGGTGCGGGAGTTTATATCAAATTGAAGGCCTTAGGACTCAAATTTCCGTCTTCTACACTTCAAGATGACACATTCCAGCCCATCCATTGGTCCCTCCAAATGCAAAGTATGATCTTTGGATAAGGACAAAGAGAGAGGGAGAAGATTGACAAGGGAGGAACTTTCCAAGAAATTAAGCAAGATTACAACATCCTCAAAATTTTTTACTTTTCTTAAACCTAGTCAATATATTGTTTGCCAAGATTATTAAGGCACTGAAATTTGTAGATAGAAATATAGTGTTTGACTCATTTTGTCTATGATTGATGACTAAAAATTGTATTATTTTTGTGTGGTGTCTTCCACTTTACTTTATTGTGTCGTAAGCAAGTTTTGGTCCAAGGGAGAGGGGAAGAGAAGATTAATCCTCATGTTACATCTAATATTATCTTCTCACAGTCATTATTTATTCTTTTAAAATGAAATTAATGGTGGGATTATGAAAAGATTAATAAGAAGAAAACTTCCTGTTTTATTAAATTTTTTTTGGCTAAAATATTATTTTTATCCCTAAATTTTATATGGATTCTGTTTTTCTTCTCTAAACTTTAAAAATTTCATTTCTCACTCCTCCTAAACTATTAAAAATATTATACTTATCAATTTTCAATTTTAGAAGTTCAATTATAATTCTCAAACTATTGTAATTTTTTTTTTCCATCTCTAGACTATTAAAAAAATTCTTTATTTATACAAACCTTAGGTTCAAAAACAATATTTTAGCCATTTTATTTATTAATTCGTTTTCTGTCATTGTTGAAGTGAGGTTTTCATAAATTGTTCTTATATATGATGTTCCTCAAACTTCTCTTTTTAGGTAGACAAGCCCAGCTTGAATAGGTGTTGGTAGAACGTGATTTATGAATTTTGGTTATTAAAACCAAAATTCATAAATCACCAGGCCATGAACAACATGAACAAAAGCTTGTCTCCTACAAACAATTCTTTGAAAACTTAGCACATGACATGCCAAAAGAACATGAATTCAAGTTGTTTTCTTTCCGACTTTGCTTTTATAAAAAATAATTAAAAATATATAAACATTAATAAAAGTAATAAAAATGACTTATCAATTAAATTAACAGAGAGTACAACTTCAATTAGAATGGAATGGAGCAAAATAATACATGTGACCAACCTTGATTGGTCTATTGAAGATCAATAAGCAAGTCCAAAATTGGCGACAAACTACTATCATGGAGGAGACCCTTCACCCTTGGGAATAAAAATTTTAGGTGTAACTCTATAGAATTCCAACTCCTAACCAAAAAATAAAAAAATCGTTGATAAACTATTATTATTTTTCCAGATTGTGATGTGAAAGTGAAAATGTAGAATAACAACAACAGCTACTCCATTAGTTAGACTTGTGCATGTATGTGCTTGGATAGTACGATGTTGGATGAGATGTGAATTTGTGGAGCACAATTCATTGAATACCCCCATGGCCCAGGCCACAACCCCTCCGCCCCCCAAAAAAAAGAAGCTACTACAAGATTACCTAAAGATATTGAAATGGTGACCAAATTAAAGTACTTCGATTTATCAAGTGATTGGCCATTACATTTGGAATATGTGCTAATATTAGTAACATTTTATTAATATTTATCACCCAAAAATTCGTAACAGAATCACTGTTTGTAAATATGGAATTAGTAAAAGAGGCCCAAACCCATAACAAATAAAACAGTAACACAACGGTGTATGGAAAGATCGATGAGCACCTTTTAATGGATTTAATTATATCATACGGTCCTTTCAAATCAATATGGTGAAATCCAATTCGATTTAGACCACAAAAAATAAAAAATAAAAAATAAAGATAAATATCCAGTTACTTTAGTACTTTCAACTTGGCTCCCATTCCCATTATCTTCATTATCGTGTGTGTATAAATATCCACTCACATCATTGGTTCTTTATCGCCTATAACACACTTGCCACCCAATTCTCCATTTACTTCCTTTGCTGTAAAGATGTTCAGTATGGGGAAAATGAATCATCAATACCTGCCTTTATTCCTTGCCTCTTGTTTGTTCTTCATTTCTCGTTCTCAAACTGCCTCTAATACTTCCTCTCAACATCATTGTCTCCCTGACCAAAGTGCCTATTTGTTGCAACTAAGGCAAGAATTTGTTGAAAAGAGAATGTATACTAAATATCCTGAGTACTATAGTTACTATGATTACCCTGATTACTATAATGGTTCTTATCCAAAGATGAAGTCTTGGAAGGTAGATAGTGATTGTTGTTCCTGGGATGGGGTCACATGCGATCCACAGAATGGTGAGGTGATTGGCTTGGACCTGAGCAACAGTTGGCTTTATGGGCTTCTCAACTCTAACAGCAGTCTCTTCAGTTTGCGTCACCTTCGGAAACTCAACCTTGACTCCAACAACTTCTCTTCCTCCACAATCCCATCTGAATTTGGCCAGCTTGTAAGGTTGACGCATCTCAACCTCTCTTTTTCCTTCTTACATGGCCGAATCCCGTCAGAAATTTCATGGCTATCCAATTTGGTTTCACTTGATCTCTCTTCCAATTATTTTGAATACAATTTTGTTGGTGATTATTATTATAATTATAAACTGTTGGATCTCAGAAGAATTGATCTTGAAGCACTTGTCCAGAACATGACATATTTGAGAGAACTTCACCTAGACTATGTGAACATTTCATCGTCGCTACCTCAATCACTGGCAAATTTATCTTCCTTGACTTCTCTTACTCTGTATGGCTGCAATTTGCAAGGTGAGTTTCCCTCGAATATTTTCCTATTGCCCAGGATAAAATTCATTGATCTATCAAATAACGGCAAACTTGCTGGTTTTCTTCCTAAATTTCATTCTCGTAGTTCCCTAAAGCAATTGCATCTTTCCTCAACAAATTTTTCTGGGGAATTTCCCAATTCAATTGACAACCTTTGGTCCTTGAGTGTTTTGGATCTTTCTTATACAAATTTTTTCGGGGAATTGCCCAATTCAATCAACAACCTCAAGTCCTTAAATTATTTGGATCTTGATTCAAGCAATTTTTCAGGAGCATTTCCCCCTTTCATTGGAAACCTATCACAGCTTACTCATCTTTCCCTTTCATATAGCAATTTCCATGGTCAGCTTCCATCTACATTGGGGAACCTTGCAAAACTCACTTATCTAGGACTTGCCAAAATCCTCAACTATCGTGAAGTACCATCTTTCTTGAGAAATCTTACACAACTAGAAGTTTTAAGCCTTTCGCAGAACAATTTTGACTGTGGCTTCCCAATTTGGCTAACAAATATTACTAAACTCCGCTCGATAGATTTCAGCGGAAATCAGTTGAAAGGGAAAATCCCATCTGAAATAAGTAGACTTCCTCATTTGTCAAACCTTGACTTGTCTCAAAACTCACTCACAGAGGCCATTCCCTCAGTTTTATTTACAATCCCTTCATTGTCTACACTATTTCTAGATCAAAATCAGCTCATTGTCCCTCTCAAATTCCAAAATAACTCTTTATCACCATTACATGCCCTTGGATTGAGTGAAAACAAAATGAATGAATCGATTCTAAGGTCAATTGTCAATTTCACTAAGCTACAAATGCTGTCTCTTTCTTCAATCAACCTAAAGGGCAAGGTGGAGTTGAACAATTTCTTTAAGCTTAAAGAGCTTCGCAGTCTTGATCTTTCTGGTAACAAAGTATTGGTTTCAAAAGAAAATATCAATTCAACCCTCCACAAATTTTCATCTTTGTTAATGTCTTCTTGCAATTTGACTGAATTTCCTGATTTTCTAAAAGCCCAAAATGAATTGCAAGATTTAGATCTTTCCAATAACAACATTGAAGGTAAAATACCTAAATGGTTTTGGAATGTTGGAAAAGAGACATTGGGTTACCTAAATCTTTCATTTAACCTTTTAAGCAAATTTGAGCAACCACTAGTAGTTCTTCCCTGGAAAAATATGTACCTTTTAGACTTGAGTTCTAACATGTTCCTTGAATCATTTCCGATTCCCCCATTGTCTACAAGTTATTTTTTTGCCTCAAAAAATAATTTTACTGGAAGTATCCCTCCAATAATATGTAAGGTGCATGCTCTGGAAATCCTTGAAGTGTCTAATAACCAATTGACTGGTCAGATTCCACAATGTTTGCTGAACTCAAGCAATTCTCTTGCAGTATTGGCTATGAAAAATAACCACTTTCAGGGAAACTTGCCTAAAACATTCAAAAATGGATGTAGTTTGGTGACACTAGACTTGAATCACAACCAAATACATGGGAAGATTCCACGATCACTAGCCAAATGTAAAATGCTAGAAGTTTTGAATCTTGGAAATAACAAATTGAATGATACATTCCCTTTCTGGTTGGAGTCTTTACCAGATTTACGGATTCTTGTCTTGCGAGCAAATAGATTCCATGGTCCTATATGGGATCCGCATGTAAATTTTGGCTTATCTAAGCTACATGTCATTGACCTCTCTCACAATAATTTCTCTGGCAAGTTACCATCAGAGTTCTTTCAAAATTGGAGTGCAATCTCAAGGGTCACTAGCTACGACAAATCACAATCAAGGTACATGGCAGATGCTTCCAATTACTATACAGACTCACTGACTATAGTGAATAAGGGAGTAGAATTGGAATTGGTAAAAATCTTGACCATATTCACAGCTATTGATCTGTCAAACAATAGGTTTCATGGAGAAATTCCAGATAGCGTGGGGAACCTCAAGGCACTAATTGTACTCAATTTATCAAGCAATAACTTTATGAGCCATATCCCATCATCATTAGGAAACCTAGTTGACCTTGAATCTTTGGATCTTTCTCGAAATAGCATCTCTGGTGAAATCCCTCAGCAACTAACAAGTCTAACATTTCTTGAGTATCTAAACCTCTCTCAAAATCAACTTTTTGGTCCAATTCCACAAGGTGGGCAATTTTTGACATTCCAAAGTTCCTCTTTCGAGGGAAACATTGGATTGTGTGGCTTTCAGTTGTCAAAGAAATGTGGAAATAATAAGATACCAACTTTTGAAATGAGAAATGAATCATCACTGGGAAAAGGATTTGGCTGGAAAGTGGTAGTGATAGGATATGCTTGTGGATTTGTAATTGGATTGGTTACTGGACATGTTGTCACCTCAAGAAGGACACATTGGCTTGTGAGAAATTTTGGAGTGAACTTACATACGTGAAGATTAAGACTAGTAGAGGCACATGCTATAGATTTACAGCGATTGTAATAATTGTATTTAGATGTGTAATAAGTTAAGCCTTGTTGAGTGTAATGAAATAATTATAAGACTCTTAGAATTATATTTTATTATACAAAAAAAGAAAAGAAAAAAAGGATGCACACCAATATCATATAAGTATGTCACCATCTCACTATAGCTTAATACAAATCACTACATCACTTCTCGAAATTAAAAAATATATATATATGGCTCAAGGGACAATCTAGAGTTGTGATTTGTGGATAAAACAAAGTTTTAAATTTCCTTTAAAATACTATTTTTGATTGACTATTAGAATAGAAAATTTTTGTACTGGTATGTACCAGTATATTGTTTCAAGATTACTGTTATATATAGGACAAAGTTTGGCTACAAATTTGGTTTTAAACTAAGGCAACAACTTACATTAAAAAAACTAACATTACTATGTAATTTGAAAATCTAACCATTGAATTGCATGTTCTTTATGCTCTTAACACACATATCAAATTTTGTCCCAATTGGATATTACTTGCTATATGTTCCATTAACTTTATATTTCGCCAATTCCATTGCTAAATTCTATTCTCATATAAAGAATATTGCCATTCGATACTTCCTATATCAGACTATTCACATTGCAAAAACACCAAAAAAATATACTTTAAATCATTAGGAAGTAAACCATTAAATATCCACGCAAATTGGAGACTCACACAATGTCCAGAATTAAATAGGTAACCCACATCTTTGGCCTAAAATGTGATATCTAACACAAGGCCCCAACCATAGTATACAATGCTGGCGGATTAATTCACTGGAAACATCTTCCATGAATTCAGGGATGGCTTCATCCCATCTTCGTCACTATCAATTCAATCTTCCCCTAATCAAGATGTTGTACTTATGATATCAAAGGCTCTTGATTGGTGCGTCAATAAGTACACAGAAATATTATGTGCTGTCACTAAATACTTTATCATAAACCCTAATAATTATACTATCTCTGATTGTTTCCATCTTGCCAATAAGAGTATTATATCGCATGGTTTGGTCACTATAGACCCTAAATTAATACTAAACTAAAAAACGTTCACACATTTCCATGCCTTAGTCGACAAAGCCTATGGCCCAAATTCCAAATCAAAACTATCTCTCTAAATTTAACCCTTCAAAATCTAGGTTAATTCTTGTGTTGATTCATTGTAATGGTGGTGCATGTCATGTACTTTTGAACCAAAATGAAGTAAAATTTGAAGCTAAAAGGATTAGTTTTAATGTGATTATTTTTGAGCCAACACCTATGAACCCTATCTACAAAGTTTATCAATTGATACATTCAAGCAATGCAATGATTGGTATACGTGGTGCAGCCCTTATGCATACAATTTTTCTTCGGCCTGGCTCGGTGTTCACGCAAGTGGTGCCGCTTGGGACTGAATGGGTGGTGGAGGTTTGCTATGCAAGATTGGCTAGGAATGTGGGGGGTCAGAGTAAATGGAGTATTGGATACAAGCTGAGCAGAGTAGCTCGATAGAGATTTATAACAAGGATGACATGGTAATAAGAGACCCAGTTGCTTTAAACGGAAAAGATTGGTCCCTTATGACTTATGAGTGTATAATTGGAGGAACACATTTGTTTGAATACTCAGGGCTGGCTAAAATAAATTTTGCCTGCATATTACTCCACTTAGACTTAGTAGGACCTGTGTAGTAGTAACAATTCAAGTAGGGGAGATTTGAATTTTGGAAATTTTTATTAGAAACACCAAAAAACATCAATAGAGTTAGAAGACTCTTGACTTGTATTAATAACGAAATTAAGTTTGAGGAAGTTGCAAATCTGCGCTATATTCACAATATGTAAGCAATATTTTAGTTTACTAGATATCAAAGGGTTTGTAGTGACCCTTTTAGTTAGTTGAAAGATCGATAGCCACCAACAATTTGATCCCATTTTCATCTTAGAAGGGGGTCTTTTAAATTTTAATGAGTACCTAAAGTTGTTTGTCCAAAAATATTAAATATTCAATAAATAGTTGTAATGCATAATGTTTTTTTAGAAAAAATACATTTGCCAATAATTTTTTTATTTACACTCATAAAATTGTGTGTTTTTCTTGATATTTGTACACAGTCTAACTTTCTTTTTCTTCTTTCTTTTTTAAATGTACAATAATTTTAATTAATAGTCTTGTTAAGGAAAGTCATAAAACAAGTGTAGTTTTCTAATTTAAGAAGACAGAAGCTTGTGAACAAGCTGCGAGGAAGGGCTAATTAGAAGAGAGAATAGAAAAGTAAACTTTGATGCTGCTATCATGGATGCTGGGGTGGTCTTAACAGTAACATGCAGGGATTGGGGATGGAAGATTCACTCATGCTTAGGACTAATTTTCTTCATCAGGGGTGGTGCTGTGAAAGCCTTAAATCTTTTGAACTTTGAAGTCTTTTGAATTTTTGTTTCATTGGACTACTTTTCAAAAACTGATGATATGTTAATGTGATCGACCCAAACCTTCTTTTCTTTTTCATTTTTTTTGTGTGTGTATGTGTAGAATTCTAAGCATTTTTAACTTACACACACATGAGAAGGGGAGAATGTCTTAAAGAAATTGACAGCAGTAGTGAGAATCTATTGCTGACAAAAAAAAAAAATTTGAGACCTTAGATTTGTTGATGTTGTTGGGATATTTCCATTATAAGAAAAGATCCAATTATTCTTACCAATTAAAAAAGAAAATACAGTTAGTGCTGCTTAGTGCCTACAACTTGGCCCAATAAGGACCTATTTGGCTATTTCCATCTCTGACCTAAGTTTCGGTTCACTTTTGGATGGCAAAGATAGATAAATGCCCACTCATTCTAATAGGTAGCATAAAATATGTTGGTTTTTGTTTTTTTTGGGTGCATAAAATATGTAGTTATGTACACAAAAAGTGTACAAATAAAATATTTGTCATACTAATACTATTGCCTAACTACGTGTTAGCTTACAAGATGCATTGGATTTGGATGTTATGTTGGTTGACTTGGGGGAAAAAATTATTGCACCAAAACAGAAACCTATTAATTAACCGAAAACAGAATGTGATCTTACTGTGGGTATTTGATTCATATCTTTGACAAGTTTTAAATAATACAATCATTCTCCATTAATTATGCACAAAGGTAAACTTTAAATTATGTCAATAACATTTTGCTTCAACCAAGTGTTGTTCAATTATGTGAAGAAAAATGCACTCTAACCCACGATTAGGGGTGGCAAATGGGCGGGTTGGCTCATAAATGGATTGGGTGTGTAATTATCCATTTATCCATTTATGACCCGTTTATATATAAATTAATTATCTATTACCCGCCCAACCCATTTAATTAGTAACCCGCCCATTTAACCCAATATGACCCAAATACCTCCAAAACTAGTTGAATACCCTATTGACTTTCAAAATTACCAAAATACCTTTAAATACCCAAAATGACCCAAATACCCCCTACACTTTCAAAATTACCAATATACCCTTGGACATCCAAAATTACCAAAATACCCCTAGAATGATAAATAAAGCTTTTTTTTTTTTTTTTCCTCACATAAAAGATCACATCTCAACAAAATCTCTTTGTATTTTTGCTAGTCAAATCAAAGTAACCCCTTAAACCTTGCTGCAGCAAATAAAAGAATCCTTGGTTTATTTAGACAGCTTTTAAAGAGTCATTCAAAATTTCGAACAAATCTAAATAAAAAAGAAAATATTTCATCACCCAAACATGTTCAAAGCAATAAATGTAACCAACCTTCAATTAAATGAAAACATTAAAAGAATATCATACAAATCTGTACTTTTTTTCCCCTTCTTTCTGATATCTCGACCTCGACCATCACCAAATGAATTTGTTAGCCTTAAAAGAACAAATTGGAACAGCATAATGCATCTATATTTTCCAGGTTTTGTAGAATAATAACAAACAACAATAACAGATAAAAAAATCTTGGGACACCTTTTGGTAACCCGCTGGACCAAATAGCTTTAGCAAACAGAACTTTTGTCTCATATCCTCATCATCCCAACTTTACCTCTTCCCCCCCCCCCCC